>JAECWO010000015.1:1525000-1860000 GCA_018150735.1 Drosophila sp. 14030-0761.01
ACTAGGTTATTTTGTAAAAAAGTTGAACTAGTTCATTATTTAATAGTCCTCTTGGATATACCAATGAGGTTTGGTTCTTTTTGAATATCATTTAATTGTGTTGTTAAGATATTTTTTTTGCATGTATGGATTCAGCGCTTAAATAAATAATTTAAAAAAAAACTTTAAAAAAAAGTTCATTATTTAAAAACGAATTTACAAAAACTATTGAAATAGTGAATTCTTTAAAAATTTGCACCAGATACTTTATAATACTCTAAATCAAAATATCATATACTATATTTCAATTAAAATTCTTGGGAGAAGTAAATAATTAACCCAATCGCACAATCGAATAATTTTATTTTTTTAAGGTTAGTCTTAGGATCACATATTTGGAGTTGCAGAATCTTATACTGGGGCCAGAAACGATAACTGGAAACTCAAAACCCAGCGGTCGAAAGTTGATTTTCTTAGTCAGATAGAGTGTATAAATATTATTATTTATTTATAATTATTGTAACCACTTTGAATGCATGTTTGTACTATATGTATATAATTAAACAATGCCGTTTCAACAATTAATCTTCAAAAAATATTTTTGAAGACATATCGCTTAGTCTCTTTATATATATATTCCAGTTCCTAACATTTTACACATTACTAACTAAAATCTCTAAGGATTTTCTTACCAAGGACTTTAAATTTCAATAATTTATGTACGATTCAAAACATTAGCAAAATTAGCAAAGTCAAAAACTGATTACAAATGATTTAATAATTTATTTTCCCCAGGAATTTGTATGATTGAATAAAATTGACTAAAAATTGTGGTTCATTATGGGTAATCGCAGAAGATTGCCTGCGATCATCTGTTGATTCACATCAATCATGACATTTCCATTTCCTTAGAAAAAGTATCGCAATAATACTTATTTCTATATATAATAAAAGATTAATGTTTTATCAGAGAAACATTTCGATTTATAAGCAAAGATGATCGAAACATAAAGAAGAAGGTGAATAATAAAGGCGTAAAATAGAAATTTACTTTGGCTATTTTTAATCCTATAAGAGAAAGTAAAAAAACCCATTCCAAGATACAATTGTAAATAGCTTTCATGTCTTTTGATAAAATACATTTCTCTTTTTTCACTTTTGTTTTGTTTTAAGTGCATATCATCAACCGTTACGTCTTATATATGGAGGCAATATTTTCCAATTCAATCCAAACAAAATGTAAGAAAAAATACACAAATACTGCATTTTCCATTCATTTTAGATTATTGCCTAAAGCAAACTGACAGCTGGAAATGTATGACTGTACTTGAGAGAGTGTGGGAGTCGTTAGTTCTTAAGATTTATAATGTTTTCCATTTGATATATAACTCTTTTCCACTGCCTTTTCCTTGACGATGACATAATTTAATTTCCTTTTGCAAAGCAAAACTGTAAATTGAGAAATATGCAAGAGGCTGGCAATCAAGATTGCATATGAAGAAAGAAAAACCATTTTAAGGAAATTCCTTTTTGTGTTGTTGCTGCTGCCGTTGCTGCTGTTGCTTCTAATTGTCTCAATTTTGGCAGCCGCACAGTTTCAATTAGGCAAACGCAACTTGGCTTTACGGCTCCACACACCCACACACACACGCCACGCACACACACACACACACATAAGTCTATATGTACATATGCAAATTTTTAAGCTGTTTGCCATGAAATTATGCTGTAGTCGTCCTCGTCGTCGACGTCGTCGTCGTCGTAGCTAATAAAACTATGCGACGCCTGACTGATGAGGCAACCCAAGCGTTTGCCATAATTTATGTTGCGGTAAACCGAGCTCGTACCAATTTCCCACGGCTTTTCTCTCTCTCCCTGTTCTCCGTTCATATTGCTTATTTAATATGTGCACGGTTGTTGCCTCGCTGGCTTGGATCAACATCAGCAGCAGCAACAGCAACAACAATACCTTTTATTGAGTTATTCTACCCATTTGCAGCGTCAGCCAGTCATAACAATGAAGACTCATTGAGCCCAAAACCTTAAATAGTCGCGCGTGTCAATTTGGCGCCACAAACCTGGTAATTTACCTTTAGCTTTAGTTGCTCTCCTTGTCACCCGAATATTACATATTATACAAACTTGCGAAAAGTTTACAATCAGCCACAACAAAGAAGAATGCATCTATATGAAAATGAATTTCTCAAAAAAAAAACACATGCTAAAATGTTGATAATGATTGGAGAATACAAATTATGACAAAGATAAAAAGTGATGAATAATGATAATTAATAATCAATTGCAAGATTTCGAAATTTTAATAAATTCTAATAAAATCGAATAACTTTTCTATAATAAATTCGCACGGAACCAAAAAAAACTTAAATTTATGATATTATGAGGTGTTAGAAATTAGGGAAATTAATACTTTTTTCAGAGAATTGTAATACAATATATAGAATTTGTATTTTTAGTAGGAATAACCTTAAAAAGAAAAATACAAATAAAACCAATTTCTTTTGCTTGGTTTCTAATGGAAATTATATTAAGTCGAATTAAAATTTGCTTCTTAATTTTAAACATAACTAAATTAGTTTTTTGAAAAACACATTAATTAATTTCACTTACAATTTGGAATTTCTACTTGTGAAATTTACTTGCTACTTCTTTCGCTTGTTTTTTAATGGAAATTATTCAAATGGATCGATCATTAGAATTTTCTGCTTAATTAAATAAAGTTAATAAATAAATAACTAAATAAGTTTTTTGAAAAACACATTAATTAATTTAACTTACAACTTGGAATTTCTAAAATTTACTTTCTATTTACTTTCTACTTCTTTCCCTTGTTTTAATGGAAATTATACAAATGGATCGATCATTAGAATTTGCTTCTTAATTTCAAACATAACTAAATAAGTTTTTTGAAAAACAAATTAATTAATTTAACTTACAACTTGGAATTTCTACTTTTTTTACTTCTTTCCCTTGTTTTAATGGAAATTTTACAAATAGATCGATCATTAGAATTTGCATCTCAATTTCAAACATAACTAAATTAGTTTTTTGAAAAACACATTAATTCATTTAATTTACAACTTGGAATTTCTACCTTTGAATTATTTTTTAATAATTAATTTCTACTCAAGATATCGAAAATTGTTTTGCTGACTGTATTATATTTTTTTTATAGGACATATAGCTTAGCAGTTATCCTTTTTTAGTTATTTCAGGCCCAGAAATAATTTGCTTAAATTTTCCAGTGTTCAGAAACTGGGAATATTTGGAAATACAAAATTCGAATTTTTGAAATAATATTGTGAACATTGTGGAATTGATTTCTATATATTGTAAACGTTCTGGCAAATTGTGTAAGCTATGGCATAATCGTATCAGTTCATTGAACCTTTAATCATAGTGATCTCTGAGAATGCGCATTACCCTGATATTAGTCTCTTATCTGAGATGTTGATGTCATATTCCAGACCCATAGTATATTTGACGTCATTATTGTACAAAGCAAGTACAGTATTTTCTACACCCTGCACCTTTTGAGATTAGATGGCCGCTAGGTGCGCTAAAAAACTCGTGTGATGTGAGCTCCCTAGTAAAGGGAACATCGATTTGAAGCAGTTTTTGCACTTGGTGAAGGGTATACGCAAGTCGGCGCAGACTTTTTGGCTCATCGACAAATTCAATTATTAATAAACCAATTAATTTGATTTATTTCATCGTCTTATAATTTCCCAAGAAATGAAGCAATAAATTTCATAACATTAATAACAAGATTAAATTGAAAATTTGGTTTAAAAATTAATATTAAGCAATGAAAAAGAACCATATTAGACTCTATTACTGATGAAATCACATAGACTATTATTTATTGTATTATTGATGGAGTATACAGATGATTGGAATTTTTTTTATTGTTGATAAGAATGAAATGTTGAGAATACGTAAAATTTAAGATTAACATTGACCATTTCCGAGAAATTATTTCTGTAAATCACAGATCTTAGCAAGTTCTAGAAGTGTTTTAGAACATTCTTTCCAGATCGAAGTTTTCCAGAACACAAGCTGTGAATAAACGATTACTGGGAATAACTTTTTGATTTCTCGGAAATAAACGATTGCAGAGAATAACTTTTTGATATTTTTCATAAATTGCTCAAATTAATTCTGTTCAAACCAATTTGTTGCCGTGACTACATTTGATTAATCTTTAGCATTGAAGTACATATTTAATTTGGATATGTCAAATAAAGTGAAATAAATCAACATAACAAGAAACTGAAAGGGTTGTATCTACATTTACTAAATTTTTGGAGCTATAATTATTAGAACTAAAGATTAGAGGGTCTCTTCAGAACAAGTCACAAATGTACAATTAAAAAAACAACTCCATTGAACTTTCATTAAAATAAAATGACACTCTTAAACTTTAGTGGAAAGAATTTGGTTTCATTTGCTTTCTTACAGATTGAAATAACAAAAACTAATAAGTTGTAAACGTTCAAATGTGCCTGCCCTTATGCATCTTAGAAATGAATGGGCACACAGCTTGGATGTGATCGGGTTTACAAGGTATGGGCACACTTGAGATAAGAAGTAAACGTGTTTTAGCTTTAAGATTAATCTAATTAATATATAACAATCCTTTGGTATTTTCTACAAAAAACGATAGACGATTACAAAGTAAAATTTTTTACCTTTGCTTAACTTTAAGTTTTCACAATGAATATATGCATTGGTTTTTTTTTTGCTACTTAGCTGAACTTATTTCAAGGAAAAAGCTCATCTACTACATACACGACATGACATATAAAATTTCATGTGTCATTAAAAATGTCATAAATGGGAGAAAATGGAAAATTTTCATAAAGAAAAGACAACAATAGAGAGAGAGAGAGAGTGAGAGTGAGAGACCAGCAACATGCTGTGATAATCATTATGGCAAACAATTTTTGCAGTTTTTAGCTAGCATTAAAATTGCTCCAATGACACTTTACTTACACTCACACACATATGTATGTACATGTATGTATGTATGTGGGCAGATGGGTTTGGTGGTTGGTTTCGGTGTCCAGGACAACCATCAGATAGACTTACACAAATCCAACACACAAAAACCATAATTGCCGCATTAAGCAAATAACGCGTTGGCAGATTCCTTCCTCCTTTGCATCATTCTCAGCTCTTTCCTCAGTAATTGTGCTCGAATTTCGTCGACAGGATAAAAGCAAAAGATAAAGGGTGTGGGCGAAAGGATTGTGTCAACCTGAGTTGAGTTGTTGACTAAGTTGATTCTACTTGTTTTAGTTTTATCAGAGCTTAACTTCTTTCTTGGATGGCCCAATTACAATTACAATCTAAATATGAATGTAGTGTTCTCTGAGCCACAGCTATGCATAAATATATATCTTTATTTTAAGCTTCCACTCTTATCGTCCTTCATTCGGTCGCCGTCTTGAGCAAGCAGTTCCTTGTTTCCTTCATTTTGGGTCCCTCACTCAATTTGTTTTGTGTGTGAATGTGTGTGTGTCTCTCTGTGTGTTTGTGTGTGTGTTTGCTTTGCGGGCTAATTAAACCAACCAACCAACCCATTTTATGTTTCTTGCCAGCGTAGACAGCAGAGAAACACAGTCGAAGATAAACGCAGCGCTATCAAAAGCGAAAACTGAAAACTTCAGTTTTTTATGTGAAAAAGTTTTTTGTGTGTGTGCAATAAATATTGAGCACAACGTTACCAAGTTGCGAGGAATTTGCTTTTCTCTCTTTCTTCAACATTATTAAAAAAATGAAAACTCTACAACATCATTTTGGCACTCCCATTAGGTACCCTGTATCTTCGGCTTGATGGAGTTTATTCATGTTCCCAATAGTCGAAGGGGGGTCTTACCCAATGAGTTAGTTTATTCATGTCACCACCTTGATCTTGCAAACTAGATGATTTTTTTAGACCACCACTTTGATGATTCTTTCTAACCTCTTATTTATATCCTGCTTCAGAGAGCTTCAGAGATTCAGTTTGATCATTCTAAATCAATCATCGCGCCAAAAAATACACATCCATTTAACACATATCATACCAATTGAAGAGTTTCAGTTAGGATCACATGCTTTTTTAAGTAAATTCGGTGGATTAACCTGAGTTTTCTAATTTCAAGTCTTTTTTAATTCAGGATTTGAATGCAAAATATCGATTTAAATGGTCCCCTCACAAAGTTTTTTCGTCCTATTTCCTTTATCATTATCATTATCTAAATTATACAAAATAAAGAAAAAGAAAATTATAATATATCGCAGATGCATAGACTTTAGTCTAAACTCTGTAATGTAAATAGCTAGCTTTAAGCTAAATTTAATAATAAGGAAATAAAGCATATAAAAATAAAAAAAAAAAAAGGGTCATAGAATTTACGAAAACTATGTTTTTCATTTTTCCTTAAATTTTATTAAAATTGCAGGTCTATTAAACCTAAAACAAAACGCTAAACGCTAAATTTTGCAGTACACACCCAAAATATACTTTAAAAGGTTTAAAAACGTATCATTTAATGTAAAAGAGAAAACTTCGAATTATCGGACGGACAACTCAACGTATTTCTATTTTCTTTTTCTCGGATGAACCACTAGTTGAACAAAAAATATTCGCTTGCAACCTTCATCAATCATTTGACACACTTTATTCGATCTTTTCTACATATTAAGAAGTCTTCTTAGGAAATTAAAATTTTAACAATCATTTCTCGCTTAATTCTCACACACTCTGAGCGTTGATTTCCAGTCGAATAAACCGATTACTTATATTTATAAATATTATTATATATTTAGTCAAATATTTTCGATTTCAAATAAATAAGTTTAAATAAGAAATATGAGGAATAATTTTTGTAACGGAATAATTTTTGTTGCTTTCTTCTGGTAAAATTTGATGACTCAAAGCAAACCAAGTTTTTATACCATGCATCCATAGGATGAAATGGTATATTAAAGTCGCCAAAATGTATGTAACAGGGAGAAGGAAGCTTTTCCGACCCTATAAAGTATATATATTCTTGATCAGCATGAGAAGAGAAATTGATATAGCCATGTCCGTCTGTCCGTCTGTCCGTCTGTCCGTCCGTCCGTCCGTCCGTCCGTCCGTCCGTAAGAGTGCAGAGATCTCAGCAACTATAAATGATAGAGCTACCAAATTTAGAATGTGGACTCGTGTAGTATAGACGCTGACCAAGTTTATGTTTTTTTTTTGCCACGCCCCCTTCCGCCTCCGGAATTTAATAAAAAGCGATTTTCTTCCGTAATATTTATCGGATCGTAATTTAATTTGGCACACTCATAGATCTAACGAACATCTATCATTTCACCAAATTTTTTTGCCACGCCCCCTCCCGCCTCCGGAATTCAATAAAAAGTGATTTCCTCCCGCAATATTTGTCGTATCGGAATTTAATTTGGTACACTCATACATGTTATGGTTATCTATCATTCCACCAAGTTTCATAAAAATCGGAGTAAAAATGGCCGAGTTATACATAGAAACGTTTTTCCCACAAAGCGGTGCAAGGGCGAATTTAGCCGGTGGAGCGCTAAAGTGCACACACATAAGAGTGAGCGAGATAGCATATGTTAGAAATCGCGCATACGAAAGAAATTTAATATATGAAATAAGTTTTATAAACTCAAGGTAATTTGTTTTCCCCTGATGCATGGTATATCCAAGTCGGCCCGGCGACTTACTTACTTTATTTCTATAGAACTTAGTATACCAAGAATTAGTATTCTTCGTCATTCATGTATTTATTTATTTAATGTAAAGAAATGTTATTTGTGCTTATTATTATTGCTATCAGTTTCCAAGAAACATCGGCATAAATGTACTTATTCTTGACCAACGGAAATGGATTTGTGAAATATTTTCTTTAATTTGTTGAAAAAAAAGTACACAACGAAAATGAAATTCCCTAAGGGGGGAATTTTCCGGATTTTCCAGGTCTTGAGCTAACAGAAGCAACACACAAGAAAATCCCCTGATTGGAAAATTTGACTCATTCTGTATTCTATATACATCCGCTCTGTCTCATGTTAATTATCAACTTGAATTTCGATTAATTATTCAATTATTGAGCTATTTAGATTGAACTAGGTCGATGAGATAACCTGTTGATTAAAGCATTTGTAAAGATCATCAGATCGCATTTTTATGTATTTTTAAGGTGTCCATTGATCCTTGGAAATTGATATAAAATAGCAAGATGATAGCAGTCATAGTCCAAATAAATTCAAGCTACGATTCCAATAGATATTAGTCCAAGTTGACATAAAAATTGTGCAATTAGTCATCTAAAAATTCTGGAAATTTTCTTCATATTGATTTGCCTATCTATGCTTCTTTGAAATCGTTTTTCCTTACTTTTATTCGTAAGATTCATTTATTTTTCCTCAGAAAATAAAACTCATCTTTAATGAAGAAGGGAAGTCGTCGTGCCGACTTCGGTATACCCTGCCACAAGTAAAATATCTTCTTCAAATTTATTGGATCAAATATAGATTCAATTCTTTAAGACATTCTGTCTCGCTCACTTTCACCAGCACACAAGCACCTTAGCGCACCTATCGGCCGACTCCGCCCTTGTGTCGATTTGAGTATAAAACGTTTTGTCGCATAACTCGGCCATTTTTATTCCGATTTCTATGAAAATTCGTGGAATGATAAATATTTGTCATATGTAATAGATATGGCAAATAAGTTTGTGATACGTTTAATTCCGCGTGGGGATATTAGAACTTTTTCTACTTACATGTTCCTTGAGTGTACATTCCAAATATATATAATGAAACTTTGTATACCAAAACTATAAAAATAGTTCCCGAGATTCTTTCTCTCTATTGGCGACCTTAATATACCATTCTCACCATTCTCACATTCTTGCAGGGTATAAAAATTCTTTATGGTGGCGCTTTCTCTTGTAACAAGAGATATGTATGAGTGATTCAGCTGACTAATGGGTATTCCTATTCAATTCGATTGAATACCATTATACATCAGAAATGAATGTACGAGAAAAACGTTATTATTCAAAATCAACTGGCGCCGCCGCTACTTATAAATGTATGTACATAAATACATGATGATGATAAGAGAGGGAAAAAAAATTATAAATGTCATGGGTTGCCCGAATCAAGCTTTAGTTATTCTTTAAATGCTAAATGAGCAACTTCGGCTTGCGATTAAAATTGTTGGTACAAATATGAATGAAATGAAACAATTGCAATGCCAATGCGAGTATCTAAGCAACTTGGATAATGTGGAGAAGATTTTCATGGATTTACCAAAACTTCTAAATGACTTTCGCTTGTCTTTAAAACCTAAAAACTGGAATCACTCGCAAAAGCAAAGCTATCAATTGCTCTATAAATTCTTAAAGGATCTTCTCAATCGGATTAATAAGATGATTTTGCTGTCAGAGGATAAAGATAAAGATCAAAGGTTAAGCGAAGTCCAGCGTCTTATACGAAATGAGCAATTTAATTTGCAATCCTCTTTGGGCATTGTGACGAAACAACCGCCGCAGGTTCTAAAACTAAACGAAACCTTTGATGTTGCATTTCAATGTCCATACTTGGAGGGGGATCATTCCACAGAGTGCCAAGTTAATTGCATTTTGGTATCAGGTAAGTTGAAAAATCTTCAACTTACCAAATCATAAACTAATGCGTGAATTCTTCTAGGCTCACAATTTCAGGAAATTCAAGAGAATTGGCATCATGATCACATAATGTCGAGCTCTGAAAATTTCTGCACAAGATTACAGTATCAGAATGGCCAACGTTGTGCCATCTTTAAGGGAATAAGACTAAACAGAGATAAGCAATTAGGAATTAGGAAATTCTCGTTGGATGAAAAGCTGGCACTTTTCTTTTATGCCACAATTGAGATCGATAATCAACCGATACGAATTTGGTGCAAGTCCCAGCCACTCGTTGTGATCTCGCATGTGAGTCAGGAGTGCTTGGCTCAGGGCACTATATGGTGGGACTCGGCATTTTCCCACACACCGCGAGAGTTCTTTTCGGTAAGGCATACAGTGAAGTGCGATGAACTAACCGAAAAACTGGCCATCAATGCACATGATTATACTAAACGCAAGTTGGATGACATTAATCTAGATTTCATTCGTAAGTCATGCAATTTTTGGTAAATTGTGAACCTAATCCTATCATTTGCAGTCGAAAAACTTAAGAACACTGCGGGCAGTGATTCTATAAGTTTTAACCAATTTAGCCGAGAACCTTTGCCAGGATGTGTATTCTCGTTTTGGGAATGGTTCTACCATATAATGAAACTTCTTACACCCAAACCCAACGATCGCAATGGATGTTTTTATATATATCTGGATAATTCTGTGCCGACCATGTGGGGAGGAGGACTTATCACTGGTTTCATTAGCAAAGAGAAATCCAAAGAAATACTCCAAGAACAACCGATGGGAACGTTGCTCTTACGATTCTCAGAAAGTCAAAAGGGTAAGAAGTAATCACAATGTAAAAGAAATGTTTTCACACTCTTTTTTCGTAGGTTCTCTACATGTGGTCTATAAGAAGGGAAATGATATTATAGAAATGTATGCACCATGGAATCAATGGCAGCTAAACAAAATGAATATCGCAGCTAAGATAGATCAATTGAAGGGAGCAGAATTTCTGTATTCACCCGACATGGGACTGCAGAAACTTCGTCATGTTTTGTACTCAATCCCTGAGAAATCCAAGTCTAATACAAATTTAGGAACATGGAGAAACAGTTTTTTCTTAATGTAAATCAAATTTCAGTATTCGCATAGATTTAATATATTTATTACATGAAGCTAGAACAATTTTGGGGAAGTTTCCGAACCAAACCTGAATATGTATTCAAAGAAATTCTTATCAAATGAGCAAATAGATTAAGTAGAAACAGCATTGACATAAACAAACCCGATCCGTTCAGATCAGCATTAAAAATACAGTTCGACCAAAGTTAGCTCGACAATCTGTTCGTCTATACCCTGTAATTATGCGGTGAATGGGTATATTAATGTATGGGGGATCGCATATATATTATTTCTTTACGGGTAAACCTTATTTAGGTGATAAATCAAACTGATCTCTAGAAAGAGAGCTCCATGCTAACGAACCCTAAGACCCAGAAGCTCTTTCTGGGTCAGGGTATCTTAAGGTCCATACTAACAAATCGAGTGTATGAAATTATAATGACTGGGGAAATAATCGGAGACTTAAATTCATTTCTTAAGAAATCAAATGATAAGCTTAGCGCCATGTCTAAAATGTATAAAATAAGTACACTGACTTGAACATACTCTACACCAAGTGAAAAAGCCTAAGGCCAAATTTACATGCCAGGGAAAAATCTGCCATTGTTAGTATAACACGTTTCTATTTGAATTTACTAAAGATTTCAATAAGCTAATAACTGCGTGAGAAAATATTTTTAAATGAAACCTATAAAACAAATTTGATCGGTTTATATACTCTAGATTTTATACGTCAAATCGACTCAGCTATTGATGCTGATCAAGAATATATTTATAAGATAGAAAGTGCTTAGTTTTGCTTGTTATAGTTCTCCAAATGGTTGCAGGGTATAAAAGCAACTAAAAAATCTTTTCCATAGCACAATCTATTCATACTTTAGTCGACGAATTTTTACGATTACTGTAAGCATATATATTCATGAATGAATGTGAGTTCTAGAAGATCACATTGTAATCTTATGTTGCCTCGACAACAGTTGCTCAGGGTCAAAGTCCAAATAATTACAAACGAATGAAACATTGACATATTTTGGACATTCCCATTTATATTTTATGAATCACTTTTGTGAAATAAAATATAATAAATAGGAAAGATATATTTTCAATAAATTGTATGCATTTATATCTGTTTAATTTATTATTATTAAGATTAAAGGCATTATTCTTAGTTTGAATTAGATAATGGTATATAATACAGAGCAATCGTGTTATCATAATTTATAGCGAAACTAGAGAACATCAATTGCTTGAAAACTTGCCTCAGACGATCGAGCTTGAGCTTTGCATTCCAGTATTTTCTCCCATTGTTCTTCTGATTCTGAAGTTTCTTCCAATCACTGCTCGTTTGGCAAATGGATAAACAATGTAAACAATATTAACAAATTATCTAAAAGAGAGAACAGAAATATTTAAGATTGGAAATCGTTTATTTACACTTGCAAACAATTATAAACTCGCTTAAAAATGATTTAAAATTCAGCTTTTGTTTTGAGAAATTCCTAAAATATGCGATCAATATAATTTTGGTTGGAAAACCTTCCAGAACTCTCCCAAAAAAAAACTAGAGATCCCCAAACAAAGCTCCCAAAATGTAGCCAAATGATGTGTAGACAATTTCTAACCGCTTTAGAGACAAACTGAAATTTTAAGGGTATAGAAACTTCGGCGAAAAGTGGGATTTGTTGTTTTTTTTTTTTTTTGTTCATTTTGCTGCATCATTGGACACATAAAAATTTGTCGCATCAAATTGCGGAGTCATCTTAAAGGCTGCGGGGACTTTAATAGTTGGTTTATACCCGAACTGCTGACATGAGTTTGGCTTTTGTGTCCCAAGCAGGTTGATTTATGCGTTGGGCAGAATGCAAAAAATAACACAGTCAAGTGCATGGCAAACACTTGGCCCTAGACGCCGCAGCTAACCTTCCATCTTTCCTTCCTTCCTTCCGTCCGTCCTTCCTTCCTTCCTTGCTTGTTTCCTTCCCACTACCATTCTTAGTTTTGCCCCTCTCCTCCTCTATCCCCTTTTACTGTGTATGTACTTATACTTACTTGGCTTTTTTGTAATTTTTCACATAGGCTTGAGCATGGATGGGTTCGGGAATCGGGAATCCGGGGGAGGGGCAATGGAAATGCATAAAAAGCCAGACAGCTGAGCATAAAATATTGTTGTTATATGAAAAGCAGCCTCGTACTGCCTGGACGAGGATACAAAAGGGTCCGCTGCATTGGCTGACTCTGTCTGGGCGCGAATGCTTTGAATGAAAAATGAACTGCTTGGCAAAGTGTCGTTGCCAGTTTAGTTAGGCTGCGTTTTGCTCAGTCATCGCAGTCAGGGAGTAGTAGAAGCAGATATTACGTATACGCAACGTCGACGTTGGCCAGTCGAAGAGCAAGCAATGAAATTCCCATAGAAACTTGCCCCATTTGACTGGTAAATGTTTGATAAGAAGCCACACGAACACAAACGCTATTGATAGACGAACAAAAAGTTTTTGCGCTACAAAATTGAGCCAAGAAAAATGCACCAGAGTTGTGTATAGGGAAATGTTAGATTCTTTTTCTTTTCTTCTCTTTCAATCTAAAACCAAAAAGAAGAAACATTTTTTCAAAGAAAAACCTTAAAGTGATATCATTAAAGTTGGACCAAACGAAAAACCTCACATATTTTAGCCTCTTTGCGAGCTAATCACACGACTTTTCTTGGCATTTACTTAGCTCATTTCTGTTTAATATAACGCTTAATGCGTTTACACAATAACCATGCGTTGGCCACTGCATCATTTAACGTCCTCCACATACATTGCTAATGGCCTTATAATTACTGTCCACGTCCACGTCCACGTCCGACGAAAACCAGAAACCAGAAGTTTTCTTCGCCAAGTAAATAGAGCAAAAAACAACAAAATACATAAAAATGCAGCGGGTTTCATTAAATGCTACAAATTTTTAGCTTTCTCGTATTCTTGTCGTTTTTGGCAAGTGTTTATTTGTGTCTATTTCGAAGCTTTTGCCCCTCCCACCCAAAATAAAGTCAACGCTGCTGCTGCGGACAGCCTTCAGCGGCGAAACGGAAGTGCGTTGAGGATACCAAAATATGAGAATTTCGGTATCCTTGGAGTCGCATAAACTATGCAAAAGCGTCTCGCGTTTAGAGCTTAGCATTTTATGGTAACAGCAACACAAAGAGAGAGAGAGAGAGAGACAGAGAGAGAGAGAGAACGAGAGAAAACTCTCAAATAAGAAAAATGACTTTGCTGAAGAAGAAAAACTATAGTGAAAATTTGCTTGTCTCTATTTTTTTTTCTTTTTGTTTCGTTTTCTCTTTTGATCTATGAAAAATTCTACTGAGAATTTCACGCATGGAATATACAAAACTTTGCCGACAAGTACACATAAAATACACACATACATATGTTTGTATATATATATGAATATGTTATACATATTTATCTCAGGCAAAGAAAATAAGCTCTATTTGAATATTTCATCTATGGTTGAAGTAAGTTTAAATAGAATATCTATTTCTTTTTCGACAGGTATAGAAATCAATTAATCATTGAGAACATGTCGAAATCGGATTTTCAGAAGTCATAAATTATAGAAAATACATAGAAATATTTTTCTAAAATCTCGCCGATCCAGAAAACCTTTCGGTAAAGATATACTGCATCCATTTAATAGCATTGTCTACAAAGAAAACATGAAAATAATCAATTGAATCAAGTGAATTTAGAAAGCTATCACCAAAATCGTGATCTTATTCAACGCGTAATTTTTAAAAGTTTTATTTTTTTGATGTTGGCTTCTAAAAATAAATCTAACGGGAAATCGTTGCGGTACTTTTTCAAATCTCTTTGCTCATCGCTCAAGCACACTACAACCGAAATATGTATAACAGAAAGAGAGAAAACGAAAATCTGAATTTTCGGGACAAAATAATGTGTTAAATCTTTTTTCGCACACATTAGTTAACTTTTGTTTATTGATTGAAGACTTCTAAAATTACAGAATTTTATTACTTTGATTTATTAACCTATTACAATTGTCCCAAAACTGATAGTATTTATGAGACGAAAGTATATTGCAGTTTCTATATAATATAATTTCTTAAAAAGTATTCTAAAAGGTTGTTGGATCATAATATTGAAAATATTGAAAGAAAATCATATTTTAAATTTCACATCATTCTAAAAACAATCACTTAAAGTTTAGTGAAGCCAATTTTCTTTAATTTCGACAGACAACACAGAAATTTAAGACGAAGATCACAAAAATTGGCCCCCTAAGTTATGCTACAATTGAAATATATACAAAAATCGCAGGTATTTTCTGATGAATCGAAGATTGTATACCTTTTAATTGAAACTTGCTGTAGTAAAGAAAGCTTTTAAAACAAATAAAATAATTAGAGTCTTAGATGTTTGTGCGAACGGATATACACCATTTTGTAGTAGTGGGTATCAAGAAGAAAATGCAAAGAAAATTGCCGCAACTTGTTTCACTGCATGGTTAGTTAGAGTGCAGCTCCCTTTTGCACATTTTGCATTTGTAACAACATGCATAATATATATATATATATATGTATGTATATATACACATACAGCAGACACGCACACCCACACATACATACAATCTAAAGACCCACACGACAATTTGCATTTCCGGTTGGCAGTTTTGTACTCCTTTTGGGAGATTTCATTTCACATTGAGTAGATGCTTGTTTTTCCTATTCTGACTCTTCTTTTAAAGCCAAAGTAAACAATGGGACAAACAATGATGCTGTGATGCACCAAAGTCAACAAAGCCAAACAGTTTTTAATTGAACAATGTGCCAATCGAGCGTATCCAATAGATTGGGCTCTGTCTATCTCTCTACTCTCTCTGTCTGGGACTGCAAAATTAAACGAAACAAAATGGAACAGAAGGCTCCCAGCAGTTAGCTCCGATTGTACGAGTATGTGCACTTTTCCATCAATTGAAAGCTTCCGAAAACACTAAATCAGTTCTCCTTAGAAATACAGAAATCAATATTTCCATTCACAATGCACTAATTATGGCACAGTAACCTGATATTGGGCAATTTTCTTTTACAATCTGTTTGACAATGTGAACAATGCTTCCACAAAAAAAAAGACTGTTCAAGGGCAGCCTTCCCATTAGCCTATGTTCTGATATCTGTGTGGACATCTTGTAGATGGATTTCTTTCTGCACTGTAGGAGGGAAAATTCGATATGCATTGCATAATTAAATTTCCAGAGGTGCCAATTTCATGAAAATTCTCAAAAATACATTCTCAAATGTTGTTCTTTTGGATTCTATTTTATGACTTCAACTTTACTCTGAATTCAGACAGAAATTGTATGTGCTTGAAGTATGAAATCTACATAGTGGAAACAGTTTGTTGAAGTCGAAAACAATATACAAAAAGTGTTTGATTTTGAGCTGTTGAAAACAAGCACAAAATACTAAGTTTAATATCATATTTATTACGTCGTTAATATCTCTTTTATTTAATTAAACAGATTCTCAAATAATTTACAGCAGGGTATTCTTCTTTAGTTACGGAATTTAGGTTATAAAAATATTTGCTCTTAATTATCGGAGAGCGGTTTGCAAATCGTTGCGCTCTTGGCGACCGAACAAATAAGAAGAAGGAAGCAGACGAGAACGGGAAAGGGGGTAATGGAACCCACGCTTGTCCATTTGCAAATCTGTTTACCGTTGCATGAGCGGTTAACCCTCTCGTTCTCTGCGTTCTGTGCGTACGTGACGGAAGACAGAAAACTTAAGAGATCGGAAGAGTATAGAAAAGATGTCAGCGATTACAGTAAATTGTTAAGAGAAATAACCTCAACACCGACTGAACGTATCGAGCTTACAAATATTCATAATGCATTCATATTTATAGCTCTTTGTTCGCCTTTTTCTAGGTTTCAATTGATAATTTTTAAGCTCTCTTAAATTAGATTTCTCTTGACCATTGTGACGATTTCTCTCCCACGCTTTAACATTTTATTGCTGATGAGGATGGAGATGGAGATGATGATGATAATGATGTTCATGATGATGATGATGCGGCTGCTGCTCTGGTCCAAGTCCTGGTCCTCTCGCATTGCCACAGACACACAATGGACACTAACTAACTCCGCCGTCTGATTTGAATGTAATGGCTTTGGTTTTCGCTTTGACAACGTTGACAAAAAAAAAGAAAGAGAGGTGGAGGAAAAAAAAAGCAGTTACAATTTGCGCATAGACCTCAATCAGTTGTTGTTTTGGGCCTTTGACTCTTTTTCTACTTGCTTTATTTTTTTTTTCTTTTTTGTTGGTGTGGTTTTTATGGCTGCTTATTGGTTTTCTCTCTATCTCACTCTCGCTCTTTTCTTTTGTTGTTGGTTGTATTTTTGCAGGTGGGCCAAACCAACAAATTTTATGAGCTTGTTATTGTTGTCGACCACGCCTTTTTGTGGGTAAGTGTGCGTGTGTGTGTGTGTGTATGTGTGCAGTCAATAAAGTTAGCTTTTATGGCATTGTGTTGTTGTTGCCGCTGGTCAGTCTCCTAATTGGAAGTTCTAAATTTCATTGTTTGGCTTTTAAGCTTCAATTGTTTGCGGTTAAAACGGTCATAAATAGTGAGTGGGGTGGCCCTTATTTCTTTAGCTTCTCTCTGTTTTTTTGGCCCCGGCATTGGTCAATCAATCGAATACCGCACACACAGTTGATGGCAAATGAAAGGACTCTCGGTAGAGGGGGGAGAGAGCACTAAAACATTTCCCAATTTGCCTGCCTAATGTAAATCAATTGACCTCGTATTAAAAACTTTAAGACCCACAAATTGTCTGAACTCGTTGAACTTTTCTTAACTTTTTGAACTCCATGGCCGCCATTGCCTTTTGCTATTAGCGTAGAAAAGTCAACAATTTAACACACACACACACACACAGTGATCCAGAGACGTCCCCAACAGCGCTAACACTTCAAACCAAAGTAATCTGAAAGTAAGAAAAACTTTTCAATTTGTACGAAGGCCTCTGTGTGCCTTGTGACTTATTCCCTGTTCCTTATTCCTTAGTCCTGTGGCTAGAAGATTTTGCGTTTGATTCGTAAGAAAAATGTACACAGCCACTTGGACTTCCGACGACCGACCACAGCACCGTGCAGACCAAGGCACGCAAATTCTGTTTGCCCAAGTGTAATTTCTTAAGTAAAAGGTAAACACTTTTAGCGCGACCCCAAGCCGAACCCAATCTCTAACCAACCAACCAAAGTGGACGGGGGCCAGAGCACTACCAACTTGAGCGCAATGCAAATGACAGAGGGAACTGAACTGACGTCAATGGCAAGTGGCATGAAAGACGTTTGGCCAAGTGCTCACACTATTTGCAGTTCAATTTGTGCTGTGCCACGGAAATGGCAAATAAAAAAAGCATTTTTTAACCAGATTTCAACCGCAACACGAATCACATTACAAAATCACAAAAAGGCAGAGCAATCCGCAGCGTAATGCGTGTGCCATTTTTGCGCTTTGTTAAAACAGTTTTTCCAACCATTTTCGCCATTGAAACACACAAAAAGCGTACAACGATCCATGAAAATATTTCTTAGAAATCTGAACAATAATTCTAAATTCAAACTAGAATTATTCCTCAAGAAATCACTGGCGTAAATTTTGTTCAGAAGAATAATTCTAAACTAAATAAGTTTTAATTGGAGTGACAATTCAAATTACAAAAGAAACGTGAAGTTTTATTCGTTTCAACATCATTACTGAAAAGAAAGAATTTAAACTCGTAGAAAAAAGATGGAGACCAAGTTTTCTGCAACTAAAAATAATGTGCAAGAAATCTGAATCAAATATTATAGGAAAATCATAAGCGGAGATTGCTAACATAATTTTATAAAATCGCGAATAATAAAAAACAATTTTTTTTAGAATAGTTTGTGGGTTTATTTGGCTTGGGAAAGAGAATTAAGAAAGAAACAAGTTGCCACATCGCTCGGCGTTGAGTGCTGCCACAAATGCCACCTAGTCACTGTATTCAGTGTTGCCACAGTGTTGCATTTATAGATAATAATAATAATAATAATAATTAATAATAATAATCAATCGTCCAATTTCCCTTTGCTATATGTATATAATGACTATGACTCTAACGTCGGAGGTCTAATTAATTGATTGTAGTAAATTAAAAAGAAAAACATTCTGCTTATGCTTATATGTATGTACATATTCCTCTAAATATTCCATATTTTTAAAATAAATCATACGCCATGTTGTGCAATATTAATGATAATGAAAATTTAATAACGAGTTTTTTTTAATATTTTTTTAAGCGCCACATGAAGGCGTAAGTTTTGTGGTACTGAAAAAAAGTTAGTACAAATTTGGGTTATCCAATGCTACAAAAAATAGCAACAAATATCAATGATACTGATAAGCCGAATACTAAACAGCATTCAGCCTTTGTGTGTCTTTTAAATCGTGTCTAAACAACAAATTTTCGAAAACTTTTAGTCAATCAGACTAAAAATTAAAGTCTCATAAAAAGCAAACATTTTCTAATGCAATTTTAAGCTTTTATTTAACAAGCCAACTAACTCTAATAAGCAGGCTTTCTGACCAAAAATTGGTCTCCATCTACTAATATTTTCCTATGCCAAACAAAAATAAACAAAAATGCAAATAAAAACATAAATCGTAAATGTATTTTGATAGATGTCTGAGATAAATTTTTGTTAATTTGTTCTTAAAATTTGCTGTCGATTTCAGTCAATTATGCACTGATCAAAAATTGCTTACAATGTAATCTGAACTGCCAACAACAAGCGAACAAGAAGAAGACACTCACATTTTGAAATAGATTTATTTTGTATGCCTCACTTAAATATACAACATTCAATGAATTTTCAATTAACTTTGATTGGCACTTTTCCTTACACACTTCAATGGACAGGCAGTCCTGGACAGTCTGGTTTGACTTGACTGTGATACTTTCCATGTCTCTCTCCCCCTTGCTCCTTGCTCCTTGTGGTTGGGCAGGAGAACAGGACGGCACAGTGCGCAAAATGATAGACTGGTACACTTGAGAATTGAGAGATGCAAAAATAGACCAGGAAATTTATATGCTAGAGCATATAAATATGCATATATTTATATGTATGTATTTGTATTTGGTAGTTACAAACATTCTCGGTTTTTGTTATTTGCTTGGCTAAAGTCAACATCAAGAGGAAGGCATGTCAAATACTCGTTTGTTGGTTGGAATGCTTATAGATTAATATACATATGTAAAATGTATTAGTTTGTTTGTGTATATGTACTTACAACAAAATACAAACAAAGCAAACTGCAAGCTGAAATATTATTTTGTGCATTGTCATTCCGCAAAATATCTACCAATAATTTAGTTTGCCTATCAAAATTTAATACAATAATATCGTATATCAACAAAATTCGACTTCTCAACCGCATAACTATTGCATTTTACTCTAATTTAATCTCTGATTTGCTAAGGTAATAAACGCATTTGCCAGTTTTAAGTTTGCAGTTTGCAGTTTTCAGTCTATTGAAAACTCATTGGCAGCTCATTTGACAGGTTTTTCACAGCAGCTGCCAATTAGTTTTCTATTAGTAGTTTTCTGTTAGTTTTTTGCAAAGAACGACAACTGACTTTTCATGGAGTTTTACTAATAAATTGATAAATTTTATATACATATATTTTATTTCAATTTCTAGCAAAAAGCTAATTAAATTTATAACTTATGATGCATTAAGTTGCGGTTAGACTTTTAATCTATTAAACTTAGTATCAAATCGCATTCAATATTTATATTTAGAATATTTATTTAAAATTATTGTTTAACAACATTTTACCTAAGGATACTCATCTTTCCATGATTTCTTTCACAAAAATCTAAGCACTTTGAGATTAAAATAACTAATTTTGTTCTAGATCTAGAGTTTTTTTTTATATTTCACTTTTCTTAAAATAAATTCGGTTCTAAAATATCAGAGAATTTGTTTTTTCGAAAGAATGGAGAGGTTTGGCGATTCTTTTATAGAATTTTTAATGATTTGTCCAACCTTATGACTCGTATATGACAAGGGGCAAACAATTACTTTGTTATTAACTTCCATAAATGGTAATACTATTTTAATCCCATTTTAATTATACCGAACCCTTCTTAGCCTTGAATCAAGACAAGATGTATTAATGGATAGAAATAAATATTTAATAATTTTCTAAGTAATTGCTATATCATCGACTTCTCTTCTCTTAAACCTAAAGCATAGATCTGCAAGGTTATAGAAAATGTTGAAGCTTAAAATAAAACATTTTCTGTTTTTGTTGCTAGACAAAGACTCTATTTTACAGAGTTTTTTGTATGAGTTACTTAATTGTTCACGCTCCAAGTTCATCTAAGCTGTAGAAAAATTGGCACACAAATGCCAGCAGCAATCAAAATGCAAAGCTGTAAATAGCAAAAAAAGGAAGCAAAAAAAAATGCATCACAAAAAGTGGAGGAAAATGTGAAAAATAGGAGTGAAAAATTGCTAGGCACAAACAAACTACGACACGCTTGGCAAAAGGCTTATTAAAAACGCATAAAAGAAAACGTCACGTTTACAAAGCATAGGCGCACACACACACACACACACACACACACACACACACACACACACACACACATAATAACGCATACATATGAACATGTATGTATATGCCACTCCCATGCCTCCTTCTCCACATGGGCTTGGGACCTATGCATGGGGCACTCGGGCGCATAAATCCGCGCTAAATGAGTTTAACACTTGGCTTAATAGTTTGGTTTTTATGAAAAGCAAAAAAAAAAAAAGTACGAACCAAAGAGAAAACGATAGAGGGAGGGGAGGTGGAGGAGAGAAAACGACCATGGCTAGGAAAACGTCATGATGGGAGGGAAAAAAAAAAAAGAATTTTCCACAGCATACTTTTATGCGCAATAGAAAACTTGCAAATCGCTTTTTGTTTTCATTGCAGCGCGGGCACACAGCACACAGTCCGCCTTTGAGCTTTTAACTTGGCTTAGTTTGTTTTCCCTCTCTCTCTCTGCCTTTCTCTCCCCATCTCTCTCTCTCTCTCTCTGCTGTGTGTGTGTGGGCTTGTGTGCAGTTTTGTTTTTATTTCTATTAGCAGACTGGTTGGTCGACTGGCTAAATGAAAAGTTGGTAAAACCCGAGCAGGCAAGATGATGCAAATGCAGAAAAAAAAACTAAATAATAAAACCATGAAAACCATAAAAATGGAAAAATCGTTTTCCACTGAGCGAGGCAAATTTGCTGCTGCTGCTGCTGCATCCAAGGCAAACGATTGTTTGCCTAAGGTTGCAAATGAAACTATTTATATCAGGGCATGGTTAGCAATGGATTAGGCTATATTCGATTATTGTCTAACGACTATGATTTGTAACATCTTTTGTCTAAAACAATGCTAGATAATTCGTTGGTCATTTCGGCTAACACAAATCGATAAACGATTTTATTTGGAAAATATGTATTTACAACCAAATAAAGAGAAAGAAAATGTTGCTCTTTAAGTTGATTCTTTACTTTAGTGACTTCTTTAAATTGATTCAAGTGAGCCTCAAGAGATTTTCTCAAAGAGACGTTCTTCAATGCAATGCTCTTCATTATCAAGAAGCCTTTTCATTATCAAGAAGGCTTTGAAATATAGTATACTTATTTATTTATTTATTTAGTATAGGATATAGTTGTAAATTGCCTTTATGACAGGGCCACTTAGACAACTCATCTACCGAGGACTGCAAATATAGTATATTATATTTTTGGGAAATTCAAAAACTCGTACTTAATATTGATATAAAGCCTTCCCAGGGAGAACTAGATTTAAGACACTAGTTTGATAGTTTTGTAATATGCTCGGGTTTTTCTCGAAAAATCTCAAGGGATTGGTCATTTATTCTTGGATCTAATTTCCTATTGCTAAAACAATTTTGCTCTTCATTCTTGTCTTATTCTAAGTGTACCCAAATGTCGATAACACGATCATATCCGGGTTTTGTACCCATAAGGGAGTTGAGCGGGCACACTTGGGATTAGAGTGAACGTTCACATTCTTTAAGTAATTATAATTCTAGTTGGTTGTAAATGCTCTGTTTCATTTTATTTCAACGTTTTTGCACAAATTTACAAAATCTCACTCTAGTGGATTGATTTCCTTATCTGTTGGCTGTAAAATATTAATTTCTATGCTCTGTCATCCTGTTCAAACTTGTCAGGAATAATCTTGTATATAATCTGATCTGATATAAAGAAAACTTCAAAAGCATTTGCCGATTTGCTACCTTATCCGCCATATTCTCTGATCTTAGGCCTTAGTAGCTATTTCTAGTTTTGAAACCAAACAACATAGTAGCTCTTCGGAATGAGATTTAACCTTAAAGATGAAATCAATTCACAGAACAAATACATATTTTGTGAATTTCGAGATGCGTTTCTAATACACTTATTATTAATATAATCAATTACATTTGATATCGAAGGTGTAAAGAGACAAAGTGTGAGTTAATTTGGGCGAACAAATTTAGTTATAAGTTTCGATTTCTATGTTGTATTTCTTAGAAAATAAAACCTCTTACCTAACTACTTCTACCTCATATCAAGAAAAACATATGTATGTCGGGGGAGCTATTATTACCAAGCGGAGTCCACGGTGGAGTCGGTTTAGTCAGTATGGGTTTTGTCGCACTCCAATCTAATTGACTTACAGAAGAGATTTTTGGATTAATGTTAATTTGATCTTGGGAATTAGCCTGCTCGAGGTCAGTAAGATTTCCTATTCTTAGATGCTGATAACTTATTTTCACTAGATCTTTCTTTTGTGTCATTAATTTCAATGATGGCTAATGGATCAAATTTATTTCCGAGAAACTATTTAGTTTGAGTAGTTCTTATTTAATACCCTCTTGAAGTGTATATAAAATAGTTATGGCAAACAAACTTTTGTGATTTTCTGTCTGAGAATGCAGTAAAATGATGATAACCATTGACTATTTGACTTGTCTGGTGTATTTAACTATTTTAAATATTAAATTTTGCAACTTAACAACGCAGAGAAGCACACGTGGTTCGGGCTGTGCAGCATGTGGCATGCAGTAGTTAATATTTCACAAGCTTTTTACTTTCAACATAATTACAGTTGTGGTGGTGTCTGCCAGGCAAGGCACGCGGCCAGGTTTTTGGGCTTCAGGCACTTTGAAAAACTATTTGCGCATAGATACACACACACACACACATACAGACACGGTACACACAGACACGTTCACACATACATTATTTAGTATAGCACTTGGACAACATTAACGTATGTAGCAAAGCGCTGAGTGCTGCGGCAGCTTAGGATACGCCTTGCTAAACACACTCGCACACACACACACACATGGACTACTACTGCACCTGCTGTGCATATTTTGCCAGCTAATACATATATAATTTTTCACTGCCTTTCCCATTTTTTCTTTATCCCCGCACTCTCTTATGTATTTTATTGGTTGCCTCACAGTCGCTGGCTGCACTTTTATGCCATGATGTCCTTGGTTAGGTCGCTTCTCTGTCCTTCTTGTATGACATTTTTTTTTTTTTTTTTTTAATATTGTTTGCCTTTAGCTACTTTATACTTAAGTGCAGTTCTACAAAATGTATTCTTTAAAATATATAAAAAAAATTTTATAAGAACAAAAAAAAAAGACATAAAGAAAACTTAACAAGTAAAGCGTTGACAGTGTGTGTAAAATATTCTTTTGTTTTTGTTGCTCTTCGCTTTTTCGCGGTTGCTGCACAAAAATATTATTCATACAGAAAGCTTAAATGTATGTAATGCCTTTTTCCGAGGGAGGAGAAGAGGGGCTAAAGACATCAACATCTTAACCCACGAGCACACTGCTCAGCATCGAATTTATACTAAAACTGGATATCTGCTTTTGCGTTGAGTCAAAAATAATGTACATATTATTTCCATTTATTCAAATAAACGTAAAGAAAGCTACGAATGTGGATTTTTTATTTTAAGCATTCTTTAAACCTCTCTAAAAACTCAAAAATATTTTTAAAAGCAATTGATAAATAAAGCGGACTCTTAAAACCTCTTTAAAAACTCAAACACATTTTTATAAGCAATTGCTAAAAAGAATTTTAGTCTAGAAAATCACTTTCAATTAGATAAAGATTGTTCCAAATGAATTGAAGTTGAATTTCTAGTGTGACAGTAGAATGAATACAAAGTATTTGGATAATTTCTTATAAAAAATGCTTAACAATTAAAAACAATTTCTAATTGATCAAAATTAAAAACAATAAAGTAAGTAAGTCGCCGGGCCGACTTGGATATACCATGCATCAGGGGAAAACAAATTACCTTGAGTTTATAAAACTTATTTCAAATATTAAATTTCTTTCGTATGCGCGATTTCTAACATATGCTATCTCGCTCATTCTTATGTGTGTGCACTTTAGCGCCCCACCGGCCAAATTCGCCCTTGCACCGCTTTGAGTGCAAAACGTTTCAATGCATAACTCGGCCATTTTTATTCCGATTTTGATGAAACTTGGTGGAATGATAGATGTCCTTAACATATATAAGTGTGCTGAATTAAATTTCGATACGATAAATATTGCGGGAGAAAATCACTTTTTATTAAATTCCGGAGGCGGAAGGGGGCGTGGCAAAAAAAAAACATAAACTTGGTCTGCGCCAAGACTACACGAGTCTACATTCTAAATTTGGTAGCTCTAACATTTGTAGTTGCTGAGATCTCTGCACTCTTACGGACGGACGGACGGACGGACGGACATGGCTATATCAATTTCTCTTCTCATGCTGATCAAGAATATATATACTTTATAGGGTCGGAAAAGCTTCCTTCTCCCTGTTACATACATTTTGGCGACTTTAATATACCATTTCATCCTATGGATGCATGGTATAAAAACACTTGGCGAATGCATGAAACTAAAACCATAAGCAATTAAAATATATTCTTTAAAACTAAAGCGAAAATAGGAAAATCTGGAATATTAGCAAAATAACAAGATTCACACAAAATTTACAAAGTCAATAGACTTAAAAGACTTATTGACTCTTTTTTTTACAAATTTTTTATGAAAAGAGTTATTATTTATTAATTGATGGTAATTCAATTAGAGCCTTCAGTAAATAGAGCGTCTATTCCGTACATTATGTTTCGAGTGATCTTCATTTTGACAATTTCTGCATTCAAAAATTATAATTAACTATTTTAAAGGATACTTAAATGCATTTGTTAAACGAAGGAATAATAAAAACTTTGATTTTTGACAAAATGGTTCAGCTTTTGACTAAATTTGCAATCCAAATGTTAAAAAAATATTAATAACAGGTTTAAGCCTTTCTCTATCATTTAAAAGATGGGGATTATATCAAAGAAGATTGTGGATAACCTCTAAAAGAAGTAATTTCCTTTTTGGCTTTGCCGGACTATTTAATTTTTTCGTTTTCACTGCCGATCCGCCATAGAACGAATTAAGATACCAACATAAGATGGAAATTTAAAAACAATTAAGTATACAATTAATTACCCATATACTTTAACGAAGGTCTATGGGTTTTTTGATTCTATTCCCTACTTGGCTGGTTATTAGAGAAGCGTTTAAATTAAAAATCAAAAGATATTCATTAAGTAGAATTTATCAATTTCTTACATACCACAAAATTGTTAGCGACATACTATATAATTTATATTAATTAACGAAAATTCCATTTCCTAAGAAACTTTTTACGAAATTCTATACACTTTAAAAATCAAGTTAACTTTAACCAAAACCTAAAACGAAAACCTTAATAAACTGAAGTTGTTTCGTGTGATTATTTGTTATATGTTAATATCAAGAATATCTGTGATCAGGAGCATTGAAGATTATATTCCCAACTCTGATGTTGGCTAGTGAAAAGGAGTTAAAAAAGTTTTCATTTACAAATTAAAAATTAAACATTAAAAAAAAGGGAAGCAACTTTTGTGCGTGTGCAGGAGTAAAGTTAATAGAAGAAAGATTGCCCCCCTCTCTCTCTCCCTCTCTTATGTTAAATCTTTACAACTAACAATTAAGTCGCACAATAACAAACGTTTGTCTATGGCATAAGAACCATTATGGGTATGGGGTTATATATCGTACATACTTATATATATGTATGTAGATATATGTATATATGAAAAGTTTTTAATGCCACACACTTGCGGGCGTTTGAAACTTCACTTCACTGCCAGATAAGCAGTGTGCGCAAAAAGTTTTGTCCCAACCATGGTTACAACGAGAACTACCCAAAGTACTTACTATAACTGCAATAACTACCATAAATAAGAGACAGAAAAAGGCAAACCAAACTACAGGCCGCAATTAATTTGTGGCCACGATTGCGTGGCTCAACTGAGGGGTGAGGGCTGAGGGAGTGAAACGTGCCTGGGCGTTATCATTATGGAGTCATCTTGTATTGCCATTTAAATAATTACGCACTAACCGAACGAAACGAAACGAGAGCAAACCAAACCGAACCAAACCCTCTCTGCTTTAGGATTGCGTGCCATTCTGGTTACTGAGGATAAGAATTAACAAATATAAAACAACATTTTGCCACTACTTGTATTTATTTATATATTAATACTTTACTCCATTTTTTTCGTTGGTTACTTGCCCGGAAGTGGGCATAAAAGTTTATGGTAATGGTTGCCTAATGATAAGGAAATGTGGAAAATTAGACAGAGATAAGAAAATAGAAAATCATAGAACTAAAGAAAAGTAAATTTAAATTAAGTTATTAATATGGAGGTAATGTTAGGATTTAGATTTTTGTTAATTTCTATAAATACAGAAAGAATTTCCATTAATGTTCCATAAACATTTTTTCTCTAGGTACCCAAAAAAATCAATATGATCCACTTCCAAGGTTAAATTACATATTTATAATGAAACAAGTTAAAGAAAATGTGTATGGATGTAGTTATCGTCTAAGCCGAAGCCCATAGTTGCTATTGCTTGTAAAAAATTGTTAGGTTGATAGTTTAAAACTATATCCTATACTAAATAAATAAATAAATAAATATAATTTATTGTGTATAAATGTTGAATACGAAGTTGGATGATAATCGGATTAGAAACAAAAAACTTTTTAAAGGCAAAGCTATTTTTGGTCCGATCGTTAATATGGGAACTATATGATATAGTAGTACGATCTTGATAAAAGTTAGCACGAACCTTTTCATGATAATCACGTGAAAAACACTAAAGTAAAACTGTATTTTCGACCGATGTGTCCGATGGTCAAGAGACATGGACATTCATTAGTAGTTTCTCAGAATATTTAGTAAGCCCATTTTATCACTAGGAATTATCTATTATGAATGTGAAGATGAAAGGTAAAATGCAAAGAACATTCCACTCATCCGGAGAGCATCGAGATGGCACGACATCCTTTTTCCTATGTCTCCGAATACAACTATTTCAATTCTTAAAAGGACATTCGACAAGTCCAAAAGGAAAGATCACAACCCTCATATGGCGAGTAGAAAGATGGCATAGTCCACGACCTCCTATGGCCCACACCGAATATACCTCTGAATGTGTCCTAAAGAGTAAGGCGAGAAACACACGGCACAATATACCCTTTGTTGAGTCTATATAGATATTGACATGGCAATGTATACTGAAAGAAGCGAGTCCAATTAATCGATCATCCTTTATTGCCGATCGCAGGACATACGTCATCAAACACCATTCACATTATCCCGTAGTAACAGGTAAAAGTGCTATAATTCAAAGAACTTGGTCGAAATTAGGAAAATATACCTACTTTCGCTATCTACTATCTTACCATAGACAAGGAAACGGGCTTGGAATAATATGCAGGGAAAAAAGACCTTTTAAAGCTTGACTTGTTGGCAATTATCGATAGAGATCACCATCTATCGATAAAGAGCGCCATTACAATGTGTTTACCAACACTGCTGATTGATTGTAAGCTTCAAGGTAAGCGGACTTGTTGGCAATTATCAATTGAGATCACCAGCTATCGATAAAGAGCGCCATTACAATGTGTTTATCAACACTGCTGATCGATTGTAAGCTTTAATTTGTATAAAAGCGTCTTCGAACTGCCCTGATACCTTACCAGATGACGCACTGCCCTAATAAAAACTAAATATTTGCCATGACTTTTCAATTGAACCCAAAAAAAAGGATACACTAAAGTAACATTTAAAAAGGTTCATCAACAAGCCAATTTCGATAGAGTTTCGATGATATTAAAGAAGTGCAAATAAATTTCGCCCACTGACATGCAAAATTGAAATTGCGTAAATGTAAAAGTTCAAAATCGCCGCCCTTTTTGGCCCCCTGCTAAACATCGAGGACAAATGCAGCTTTTGTTTTGGCATCAAGCCGCGCGCGTGGTTTTCTTTTTCGCAGTCGTTTTCTTTCTGCCGGTTTTTACTTTTTTTGCAATTCACTGATGAGCAACTGCCACGCCCCGCAGCCGTTTTGGCAACAGCCCCCACATACACACATGGCAGGGAGAACAACAACAAGTACAACGACGACAGGAAATTGTCAACAATAGCAAACCGCGTTGTCTGCGGGTAATTTGACATCGGATGACAATGATGATGATGCTGATGATGATGATGATGCACGAACGAGTTGCTGGGCGCCCACGTAATCAGGCATTTGCATTCAGAAACTACCCCGGCGAAAACCAGAAGCAGAACCAAGTCCGGGGCACCCAAACCTTATGCCAAGTATTTGCTAATTTCAACTTCAAAGACAATGTCAAAGTGAAATTTTTCCTCCTTGTTTTTTTTTCTTTCGTTGATTTATGAACATTCTTTGGGGGAGATTGGGGGTGGGAGGAAATGGCAATAATATGCCCCAGTGGATCATTTTATTTCATTTGTTTTAATGCAATCGAGTAACCGAAGCAAAGTCCAAGCCAAGGGCACTTCCTCCACACATCGATACTCAGTCACTTTGGGCTCTAATGCACTTCACTGATTTACTGTTTGCAACATTTCCGGTTTCCGTTGCCATTTTATCGCTCTTTCTCTTTGCCGCCGCTTTCTTTCGTTCTCAGCAGAAAGCCGCCGTCACCATTGTCATCATCCTGGCATCCCACTTCAAAGCTCCATAATATTGTCTGGCCAAGCGTTGATTGTCCTTTGCCTCACACACACTTTCACTTGTTGTGGTGTGTGTGTGTGTGGGATGCAACAGAGAGAAGGACCAAAAAAAAGTCTGGTATACTGCCACCGCAGACTGACCACGCCCATCCACACTTTTGCTGCGGCCTTTCCGGTTATCCTTTGGCTATTAAGGCGTAATTGACACTTGCTTGCAGTTAGGCAACACAGTTTCATTTAGCCCCCCCTCGCCCTACTTTTTTTCTCCGTTCCCAGTTTGAGAGCCATTGCTTTAGATGCTTTAGAGTGTTATGAAATTTTATGCTGCCAATCAAATAAAGCACTTTGATGCATATGCACGTTTCAGGCAATCTAAAAACCGAGACAGAAAAAAGAAGAACACAAGTGGGTTAAGAAAATAAATAAATGTTGCACATGAACAATTTCAATCCTTGGTGTTGATAATAAAATTTTAGTTTTTTACTGTGGGTAAGAATTAGTTTTTCGGCATTGCAATAATTTCTTTACTTCTCATAATTGGAAATTCTAGACTTAATTATCATTTCAATTTAATTCAATGCTTGCTTTATTTCGAATAATATATTAATTTCAATTAATTAATTTTAATTAACTTGTGATTACTTGTTCTTAGTTTAAACCATTTCTAAGTAGCAGCTGGAAATTAGCTTTAATGAAGTTAATTATATTATTATAATCTATGAGTAATATGTGATTATAAAGAAAAAATGGACAGAAAAACCTTTAAATGTTATTATCCTGAGGACTAGCTTATAATTTATTTAAGACTTTACGGTCAATCTACAATAACTGATGGCCTCTTAATTTAGAAATGAAAAAGCAGTGGATTTAATTAATTTGTAATTTTTATCATGTGTCTTAATCATAACAATCCAATAAAATCTTTTAAAAAGTTGGAAAAATATATATTTTATATTAAACGCGATTCCAGGGATCGTTTGTGGTCTCATTTTGAAGTGCAACAGCCGTAGATATGCAGAAAAATAAAGAGGATTCAGCTTTACTTCGTATATCCTCTGTATATTTCTGCACATCTAACTATAGAGTCTAACTACGTGCCCCCTCTCCGATGTCTAAGACTCTTCTCCTTATCAAGTCCACCGTAATTTGGACCACAATATGTTTATCTTTGAAGAAGCTGCTCTCCTATGAAATTGAACTCGACAATCCTTTCGTTGAGCTTTATAAATCAATGATTTAAGTCTTTGAAAAGGATATCCCACACTTTACTAACACCGCCCACACATATTTCAGGCATCGGCATTCTCTTTAGAGGGACCATAAATTGTTAATATCAATTTTTCACTAAATGCGTTTAGATAGACAACAGTGGAGACTGGCAAAAGCTACGCTAAACAATTGAATCTGTTCTCCGTTTTGGTTCACTAGTTTTAACGGATTATCTTTCCCATTGCGATTTGAAAAGTTGTTGAGCCCGTTCAGTGACCCTTTGATGATATTTTCTACCAAAGTGAATTGATATACTCCTAGAGACTGATATCTGGCCACATTAAGCGAGGGGCATTCGGCCTTTCCTAAGCACCTACATAAATTGTTGTGCTCCTATCTTCCAGTGTCCTTTTATGACTGCAGAAAGTTTTGAGATGTCCTTCTTAGATTTCTTAGAACTTCCGGTTCAACTTCAGGTTCTTTTGGTAATGTGCCCATATATAATATTACAATACTTTGCTGATTAGCAGTATTATCTTCATTTTTCATCGATTTATACAATTTATACCAAAGGCTTATTTATTTAATTACAAATTGCAACCAACCTTAATACTAGCTAAAGCTAGTGGGTCTTATAGAAAAGTTTTATTTTAAAGGTTATTAACGAAACTGTATTTAATTCAATACTCTATTAGGTTTATTCGGAAACATATTACATTTTACAAGCGACTTTTGCTTGAAGTTGTAGTTCGTTTTAAGAAAAAATCAATCAAGAAAACATGTTTGAATATATTTAAAACGTTTAAAAATTTCGTAACGCAATTTGTAAAGATTTTAGAACCACCCTCCACCCCCGTAGACTCATACCAACATTTTAAAAGAACCTTATTCATCCGAATAGCGTTACGTAGTACTTGAACGGTCCCTTAAATAAATTATATAATAACACAGTTTCACAAAAAAAAACCTTAGAATAACCTTAGGAGACGCTCATTCATTTGTAAACTGAACTAATGTGTACAGTGTTTCAGTCTTCTACATTCTTCCTATTTATTTATCGAATTTTTTTACTTTCGTGTTACGATGAACTAAATTTGATAACCTAACAAACGATTGGTAATCCTTGTGAAATATTGAGACTCGGATCCAGTCTCTCTATCAACTGCTGAAGTGATGCAATAATTGTCAGGTTTCATTAGAATTCATAGGTGTATCCACAGCTAGAAGCATATTATTTATGCCATGCGTTTCTTAGCTAAATTGCGAATCCAATTCAATTGCGTCTATTCAGAGCCCCTTACTCAAATCCATGTGATTCTATTTGAAGCATTTCTCCGCTTCTATGCATGCATCTTTGTGCAATGCAAACGGAATAGCATCCACAGTTGCATAAGCAAACATAAATGAAATGTCAAATGTAAACAACACGCAGAATAAATGAATTTTTAACCAAAACAAAAAAGACGAAACAAACTATAGAGAGAGGGAGAGAGAATTTAGTTTTGAGAACGAGAACAAGTTGCATACATCAAGAAACAGATGTGAGACGTTGATGCTGAGCTGAAACTGAAGCTGTTGGTGCATTGCAAATGCATAAACACAGTTTCCATATTATTCCATTGCCAGCTGTGCACATTGAGTCCCGATGCAGGAGCATCCTGATGCTGGGCCACGAGGTTGTGTATCAAAAAGAGCAGCATGACATTTTCCACACATTCCAGGGTATCATTTCACAGGGTCTCTCTCTCTGTTAGAGAGTCCTAGTCGCGCTGGCGGCATAAAATATTCAAAATATTGTAATCGCAGAAACCAAAAATAGTTCGAGTTCTCCTTGCAGCAGCATTTCTAACGTTCAATGTGCATAATTTCCACTTTCGGTTCGCTGCACTGCATCCCAGCAGCAGCAGCAGCAGCGTTGCTTCCCTTCCGCTCCACCTTCTCCTCCAATCGTTTCGCCCCGTTGCTTTTGCCTCACTGCCCCACACACCCACACACACACATAGAGCACCTGAATTATTTATTCGCCCGTATTCTGTTTGCTCGGCAAATTTAACAAACTTATTAATAATGCATTTTAGTGCTGACTCTGCACACCGTTATACAGTTTCACAGTATTGACTGGCTGTCGTTAGTGCAGTTATTTCGACTACATTTATTTCATCCTCTACTTTTTTCCTCCCCCCTCTCCTCCTATATACACAGGGTGGCCTGTCTGCCGAAATATTCATTCTATTCTATTCTATTATTATTATTATTATTATTATTATTGCATTGTTCAACAAATCTCAACTGTCAATGATTTCGTGATTATTTTGAGGGTTCTGCCTGTCTCTCTCTCTCTCTCTCCCTGTCTCTTTCTGTCTGGCATGTCGTCTAGTCCTGGCTCAGCGGAAATTTACAAATTTCAACAATAAGTCAGCACAAAATTATTATGTTATCCAGAATGTACATATATACATCGATATATCTAGGTACTTACTTATCATATGAACAAATTGCTTCGACATTTCATACAGTGGAAATTTACTTAGTTTTTCTGGTAACAAATTAAGTTTTAATAAAAGTCTAAAATTCACTTGAGATCACAAGAAATAAAACCAAAGCAATATCAAATTAGGTTATAAATTCAATTCAATTCAATATATGCTTTATTTCCATAAAGGAAAATGCATGCAAATTGCGACTTAAATACTATCTTAAAACTACAAGAGAAGTCACTTTTGGCATTACTATTTAAAAATAGTAAGACAAAAGCCCTATTAACTCCTATCTTGAGATAAATATGATTTTTAAATTATAACATTCGCTATTTTATGCAGAGATATAGTCCTATATCGTGGTAGATTGAGGATGATTTTTAAAGTTTTATTTTGGGCAATAAAATAAATAAATAATAAAATATCTAGAGCAAACACTTTGTATATTAGATTCTACTTTTATTTTTCAGAAATATAACAATTCCTGATTGCTCATTATTTTATATAAATTTTATATTCAACGAGAACTTAAAAAAACCAAAAAATAAAATGCAACTCGATTGTTCTTATTAACAAATATTTCAGATCAATCTATAAACAAAAGAGGTTGGCAAAAGGGAAAAAAGAGAAGCAGATGGAATGTAAGATTAATGGAAACTGGAAAGAGTTTGATAAAAAAAAAACAACTTCGATATGTTTTATTTTTAGGCTCAAAAATAATTATCATTTTCTGCGTTATAATTTTTTATAGTTCGTTATAATGTCAATATTAATAAATATTAAGAATCATTATTACTTTGTAATTTTTTCAATAGAACTCATTATGATTTCAGTCCCTGTCTTTAATAATGCAAATGTCGGAGAAATTTGAGATCCAAACAAAAAAAAAACTTTCTTTTATTTATTTCTCATTATTTAAAGTTCCTCTGGACCTACCTTTCAGGCCTGACGCTAAATGGTGAAGAGAAATTTCTTATTAAAATTTAAATCTTTTGCTTCCTTTTCATGTTATGTAATATGTAATATTATTCACCCAATTTACTTATTGCCTGGGAGATTGTAAAAAAAAAAAATATATATATATATATAGTTATAGAAATTAAATTTACTCAGATTCATAGGCAGTAAATGTAAGTCCTAAAAGTGACCCAAATTAAACGATTGAGAAAGTGAACTAATCAACTGAAGGCTTAAATAACTAAGCTGTTTCAACGTCATAAAATTCTGATATTAAACAAATTAATGTGTGCTTTTTTTTGAAGCTTTATTATAGACTGTCATCATTTAAGTCTAATGTGAAATAATATAAATTTAAATTTAATCTCAAGACAGAATTTCTGCAGTTCTGATTGGGTCCTACATGAAAAAGAAATTAAATGCTTTTCAGTAAAGCAAAAAACGCTTCATAGGAGAAAAAAGGTTTTCTTACTGAGAATTATTAGAATTTGATGAGGGTTATTAGAACTTAACTTGCTATAAGTTAATTATTTGATTCAAAACTATTTTAAACACATCATTCAAAATAATCCAATCAATTCTCAACTTATTTCCACCTTATATTTTGACTTCTTATATCCACTGTCTGTAAATCACTCAACTCTTCATCTTATCAACAGAAAAACCAAAAGGAGATTCTTTTTGATTCTTTTTGTTGCTTGTCATCTTTTCAAAACGGCTTAACACATTTTCGAGTTCTAAATTTATCCACTGTGAGCAAGTTTCAATATTTTAAGGTGGCTTTTTTTTTGTTAAGCTACTCGGGTGAGCCCAATCTGCATTGTTTTTGATGATGGGGCCCCCATAACTCACTCAATCACCGAGCAGCTGCCTATGTTTCCAGCCCTGTCTCCGCCTTTGTCTGTGCGCTGTGCGCTCTTCTGATTGACAGACTTGACAGGCGAAAATCGGCGGTGAAATAAAACAAAAAAAAACGAAAAAAATATTACAATCTAACAAAGTGTGGCCAAAAGGATGTGTGCAAGGATGGAGAGGAGGAAGTTTCTTGCGTGGGTAATTGAACTGTAAGTACCAAGTAGGTAGGTAAAACAACGACCAACAATTGTCTAACTTAAGGGGCGCTGGAGGAAATTTTCGTACGTTGAAGCCGTGAGAGCAAACAGTAAATAAAGTTTAAAATTCAATTACAAGGCAATGGCTCACAAGTTGATTGCCAGCCTCTGATGATGGTGGTCAACTGACTAACTGATTGAGTGACTGACTGACTGACTGGCCTGCCTAACTGACTGCCGGACAGAGCCTGAATAGCCCCAAGTAAATGATAGAGTCCTGGTAGATAGTCCAGCCTGCCTGCCAGCCTGCAGTTCGAAATGCCTTTTGTCAATGCCTGAAAATCAAATCCTTTATTGCTGCTTGCTGTTGGATCAATTAACGTTGAATGTGTGCGCAAAGGCAATACCGCAAAAGCCACATACACACCCATAGAGAGAGAGAGAGAGAGAGAGAGAGAGAGAGAACCATGAGCGTAGTTAGGTAAATTTTAGGTGGGGGCTGGAGGCAGAGGCTTAGCCCAATGTTGGCAAACTAAAATGTTTAAGCAAATAAAATGAAACTTTTCCTTTTAAAACTTTTGCCATGTGCACATATTTCAGTGTGTTTGTGCCACTGCCACACCCACATTGATACAGATGGCGGCGGCGACCACTGACAACCACTCAACTGCCTGCAGTTTTTCGTTTAACAATTTTTGTGTGCGAGTGTTGACAGTGCAATTGCAATTGCAACTGCAACTCGGCCGATTGGTGAACATTTTTGCGGTGAAACGTTTATTTTCCACCGAGCACTTTTCAACAGTTTGTCAACTGACTTTGCCTAGCGAGAGATGGGAGAGCAAGAGGAGGGTGGAGGGGGTGATAACTCTAGCGGTTTACCCATAACAATAACAATAAATACAACCAATTTTCAATTCCAGCAACACAATTCAAATTATAACCAAAAATCCAGTTACCAGTTGTCGAATTTTTCCCTTTTTCTTTGTGTGTGTGTGTGTGTTTTTTTTTGTCCTTCTTCATTTCAATTCGCTAGTCCTGAGTGAAGTAGGTAACGTAAAATTTGCTTTTAGAGACGCAAATTGAAAAGTGTTTGCGTACATGGAGCACTTTGGTAAATATCAATTAAAACTGATTTACCCAGCAGCTGGATTTCAGTTTTACCCTCTCACTCCTCCCCTCCCCTCTCTCTCTTGCTCTCTCTCTGTAGGTCTGTCTCACAATCATTCGTTAATCTTAACTCTCAGTTACCCATTTCAAATGAGAAAATGCAAATTTTGTTATTTTGATTATTTTTGCCATTTTGGCAAACAAATTCAAACAATTCTGCCCCCTTAAGTTAGGTTTTTACCTTTTAACAGGTTAATTAATTTTAAAGCAGTTACCACAATTCGTATTTGTTTATTGCTTTATTTGTCTTTGCCAACAGAAATTGAATACATGGCATTTCTGTGTATGTATACATGTGAGTGTATTCATAAATTTAAAAGCCAGCAATTGAAATTAATATTCAAGACTAAAATCTTAGAACAAAAGAATGCATTGGAAATTTGTTTTGAAAATGAAAATTACGTACCCTTGCGGCGCTTACTGTAAAACTGGGGAGGCTATGAAAGGAGGACGCAGTCCTTACAATTCTTGTCATGTAGGTCTCTCTGACCGTCTGCCCGTCTGTTTCTATGCAATCTAGTCTCTCAGTTTCAAAGCTCTTAAAAGGAAACTTCGTAGTTAAGCTTTTTGTTCATATATGCAGAGCAGTCGTTGGAATCAGCAAAATCGGGCCATTATTTTATAGAGAAGTCATCAAAAAAGCAAAAGCAAATGCTGAACTCAGGGGCGGATCCAATCCAAGGGAAGTGGAGCACCCCAAAAGAGATTTTTGCAGAATAAGAAAAACCCTCTTTTCTTTGATTAAATTAACATGATTATTCTTTGATTTTGATTAACACATTAAATTTTTTTAATCAGAAATACATATATTCTAAAACGTGCAACGTGGTGATATCCAATTTTTTTAAAGCAGAAATATATTCTAAAACGTTCAAATACCGTATAAATTTTAATGTATTAAATTCATGATGATATGTATAAACTTTCTGAGTAAATATTTTTTCTATTGACGCACTATTACAAATACAACATTTTTGATAAGATAAAACATTTTCTGAGGGTCATTTATTTCTAAGACGTCATTATAATGAAACACAGAAAGAGACTTTTAATGAACTTTTAAGTGGTTTGTAAAGAAATTTGATTGGGTTAAACATTGGGTTAAATTTTACAAGGTAAGTTAAGTGTTTTTAGTAATAAATTAATTATTAAATCATTTTATACACTGTTGAGGAACGGGAACGGTTTGCAATCTCTAACAAATTGTTGCCATCTCTGACAAACAAATAATTCATCGTAAACTTATACACATATCGTTTATCCACATAACTAGCATAAGAACACACGCATGTTACACACACACATACAATTTCAGATATTGCTCAGTACACATATTCATATTGTTCGCCGCTGCAACGTCATTATTTTCTTAAGCTTGTCAAATCGAACTTCAGTAAGAAGTAAGCAGTAGACCGACCAAGATCAAAAACAAAATATACAGTCCACTACTCGGTAACCAACCGCTCATAAATATAAATACAACTTATTAAATATGTCTTTATTAAATTAACTATTCCGTGCCTTTGAATATATTGAATTAAATTGATGCATAGGCCTTTTAATATTTGTTAAGCCAATCGATTTATTTAAAGAAGTCCTCACGCGCTAACAATTGAGGAACCAAATGCAATCGAATGAGCCTGACGGTCCATGAACAATGCCAATGCAATTGGCTCAGTTTGCCATTTTCACCTTTCTGTTGTGTTTTTGTTTTTGTTCCTCCCCTTTTCGTTTTTGCTTTTGCTTTTTATAAATATTCGACTCACATGTTTCTACAGTTTTTTGTTGGACTTGTTATTACTTCCCATTGTTGGACCTGAATGCGGGCCACCTGAATTTTCACGATTGTAACGAAAGAAATAATAAAAAGCGAGGTAAAACAAAAAGGCAATGCAAATGCAATACAAATTTACCCCATACACATGCATTCGCTATGCCATGTATAGTATGATGTTTGCCCATAAATGTATGCTATGCTTTTTTTTGAGGTGCTTTGTCTAGGCTTGGCAACGTTGTTATTGAAGCTGGACAGCTGCTGTTGCCATTGCCCGATGGCGGAGCATTGATAAGACTATGGCAGTCCATTATGCAGCATTATGTAGCTCACTTGGCATGAGAATTTCAAGGGAAAACTAAAGTTGATAAAAGCTAAATAGTTTCCTTCGCTTTCACAAATATGATTGGGGATTTTTGCGATCTAGTGGAAGTCAATTGGACAATTATAATGGTATCAAAAAATAGAAACACTTCAGAACGAAGTTCTTTGCACAATTTAAAGGCAAATTCAAATGTTTCTATGTGTTTTGCTAAAATTTTAAATTTAACTTGGGGCAAATTTAAATCAGCATTCATTCTGAAACACCTGCAAACACACACACACACACACACACACACACATATATACGCAGCGTATTATTTGCTAATTTTGCAAACACCGAAAATACATTTCAATTTATATCAATTTGAATGCACGCACACACACACCTATAAAGATAACAAGGAGAGAAACAGATAGAAAGGGAGAACGAGAGGGAGAGGGAGAGAGAGATAATGGTAAGAGCACATCAAAGCTGAAAACCAGTAAACCAAACCGCTAAGCACGCAGCAAAAGCCACCAACCAGCCAACCCACTCACGTTTTCGCCCTCAGACCACAAAAAGAATAACACATCACGCATACGACATGTAAGCCGCATTATGAATATTTTGTTAGCCATGGCAGCTAAGCGCAGTTCGAGTGCAATTTTTGTAATTCCCCATCCAAATATCAAATAGTCATAATCAACATTTCAGATAGAGAATACAAAAATAGAGTGAGAGGAGAGAGAGGGGAGAGAGAAGCAAAAAAAGATACATTGAAAATGCATTTTCGCTTATTTGATTTATGGAATATACAACGCGACAGTTGACATTGGGAACAGGCAGCCCTGGGACTGGGCAAGCTAATGCATCAATTATGTCCCTTAGTATGGCGTTTAATACGATGGGTGCGATTGCCCCTTGGAGGGAGGTGGGGGAGGTACATAAACTAAATTGAAATGCATGTGACATGTTTTTGCAATATGAGAAAAGAACTCAGCACTATGTGGCTGGTAAATTTTAATTGCGTTCATAAAATGTTACAGTCTATATCGTTATTATTACTATTGATTTGGTTTCAGTTCGCTTGTTGCCAGTAAATGCATTAAATAGCAATTTTTAATAACCACAGAAATATTTACTCCCCCTCCCACTCTCTCTCCCTGTCTCTCTTTTTGAATGCATGTAATGAAAATTGTACAAATTACCCGAAAATTATGTTTGAATATTTGTGTATTTTTTTTTTTCCTATCGTTATTGAAATTGCGAAATTTTGTTGGCGGTTTTTGTAAGTTTTATGGCAATTTAGTGCTTAGTGCGTTGGCTATTAGAGCAAATAGCATTTGCCAAATAGGTTTATGCACAATTAAAAAACAATAATTTGTACTTAATTAAATGTTATTTTATTGATATGATAAATACATCGATTCTTTTTCAATTCATAATACACAATTAAAATCAAGTCTCTCTCTGTCTCTCTCTCTCTCTCTCTCTCTCTCTGTCTGTCTGCTTCATCTGCTTAACTTCTGATTTGGTTTTTTTGCTGTAAATCAATTTTAATCAATTTTTCTTATGCCAAAACCAAAGTGCTTACAAATAATTGATTTGCTTGCCATTAGTGGCGCAAATCGCAGACAATCAATTCGAAAAGAAATCGACTCGAAGATGGAGTTGCAAGAAGAAGAAGAAGCTGTCTAGAGTTTGAGTCCTCAGCCTGTCACTGCCTCGCAGGCACAAACAAATTAAGGACAATTATTTCAATTAACCAAATGCAAATAAATCGAATGGCGTTAAGTAAACAAAATGCCAAACAGCAAACGTTCCATTTGGTCTTCTTTCTTTTTTTCCACGTACTTTTTTCTTCTTCTGGGAATGGAAAATTTTTCACTTTTTGCAAATGGACGGACGGACGGCTGGCAATTTGAATTGATAATAATTCAGGCCGAGTTTACTTAGGCTTTAATAAATAATGAATATTGTGAAATTCATTACGCAGAAGCAAACAACACAGCAACGTTTTACGATTGACAGGTGTGTAGCGAGGGGTGAAACATAAGATTTCCAAACAGGGAATGAGTTAGGTGGAATGTGTCAGACGATTTCCCTTCCTCAACACGCTTTAGATTTATTTTTTTGCGTTATTGTGAATGAGAATCGTTCACATTTTCCAAAGGAGCCATCTGATTTCTGATTTCCGTTGAAGATTATTCCATTTATTGTGTCATCATGGCTTTATCTGTTTCCAGCGCTGATAATAATAATAAGTCCTTTGAATGATTACTTAAATTTTTAAATAGTTTAATTATTCTCAGCTAAAATCCACATGGCATATATCAACTTAGGGCAAGTCTGAATTATTAATCTGTTAATTCAGTAATAAAACAAAAGGTATAAAGTTAATTTTCAAACTTTAATTTACTTATTACGATTGTAATATGTATGTCAATATCAGTCTTTCTATTTTTTTTTAGAATAACAATAATAATAATTGTTTCACATTAGTAATTGCTTTAAGGCCAATAAATCTTAGTTGCTTCTTAATATATTACCAGTCTGATGGTGGCCTGAAAGTCAAATCAAAAAATAGTTTGATGTGTTGACTTTTATCAAGAAGATTTTGAGACAGATGTTATTCGTGATTTTCAAACATTTTTAGTGGCTGTGTCTCTTTTTGGAAGCCACTTCCAGGCCTTAACAAGCTTCTTAGGAAGCAGGGAGAAATCTTTGAAGGAACTCCATGTTTTTGTTCGATAATTTGACCCATAATTGAAATCCGTATGTTCTCAATTGGCTTAAAAATCGTATTGAATAGTGGAATCTTATATGAACTTAGGCTTAAGTCTGAGTTCTTTTCACTTTTAATTTTTAATTTATTTTATTTATTTCTCTAGAATAATGTACAAAGATTGTGAGATTTAACCTAATTTTCTACTTTAAAATTAAAATCATTAAAATCGGCTAGAATATCGCCAAAAATGAAATATGCACATATAATTTATTCCCATAAAGATTTTTTTAAATCTGGTAATTCGACATATTTAAAAAAAAATGAATTTTTATTGTTTTTTGTTTCTTTTAATTAGATTTAAAAGCTACAAAAAGTTATTTTTTTTCGTCGTTCATTATGGTTTAATTAAACTTTGTAATTTTATTGACCCGCATAAAATTTAAAATTATTATTTTACTTATTATTATTGGGTGATATCTAGCTTTTAACAAATATCAATGTTTGTTTTGTGAAATAAGAGTGTATGTAATTCATCATTACCTATTAGTGATTCGTCGTTACCAATAGTAATAATTGAGGAAAAATTTAGAAAAACCAAAAAAAATGACAATATGTTCCTCGACTTTTCTGCCCTAAGAAATAAGTTACATCTGTTTAGATAAGGCATGTCCGCCAATTAGATAATAATTGCATATTTTAAAGACTTTATTCTATCATAAGAAATAAATATTATGTAATTCCATTTATTATTAGAATATATTAAATATGCTAAAGTTTTATTTATGTTAGTTTAAGTAAAAGTTTCTATTGAAATAACGTGTTATTCGGCTTCCTGGCTTTTTTTTCAATTTCTATCCTATTAATTCGTCTCAGTCTGACCAGAGCTTTGCGTCTCCTCATATTAGCTGACTCTGACCACATTATTCAGTTTGAAAATGTAAATATGATCATTGATATTTACTCAGCATAATTTGACATGGAATTTTGTTGACCACCCTCGAATCGAATCGGAAGCAGTTAAACTGTATTGTATGCCGCTTTGTGGCTAATTACAAAAGCGAATCCTCATCGTCGAGATAGTCATCGGATTCTTGAAATGTTCCAATCAGAGAATGCAGAATGTGCTCAGTGTCGAGTTGCCAGGACGATGTCGAGGAGCTACTTAGTTAATGAACCTGTTGAGGTAAAGTGAGTTTAGACCAGAGAAACAGAAACAATGCCGTGGTGGTAGGCATTTGATTGGTTTGTGTTCCCCCCCCCCTCTCTCTCTCTCTCTCGCTCTATATCAACGTACTTATCGAATGGAGCAGTTCCAATTGCTTCAAATGCCATATTTATGCAAGTGTGTGTGTGTGTGAGTGTATCTCTATTTGTATGTGTGTGTTGTTTGTCTGTGGTTTATTACGCTGCTCTTGGCAATTATATTTGTTACCCAATTAGCGTAAAATTGTGTTTATTGGCATACTGCGGCTACCAACGTCCCCACTCTCGCATGAATTAGCTAATGAAGTTGTAGTTGCTTCCCCCCACCCCCCACTGCCCCAAACATGTTGCATGTAGGAGTCTATCTATCTATCAGTTTGGTAACCTAATTTGCTAAAAACATACAGATACATACCCAAACATCGGCATCATCCTGAATAGAGTGGAGTAGCCCACTCTGTGTGGGCAGCTCTGGCAATAACTTCTTGGCTTCTTCAGACCAAACTCTCAGAGTCCGATTCGGACTCAAGTTGCGGTCTCGTAGGTGTTATAGCTAATGCTTTAGATAAAATATCTAATTAAGTACTCTTGTTGTTATAAATCGCTTGTGGGCTTAAAGCACACAACAAAAAAAATAATGGTTAGAGAGGTGTTTTATTGTTAACTAATTTTCTGATGGACTTAAGGACTTGGCTAAGCAATTCCTCTCTCAATGTTTACCCCCTAAAATTTAATTACATCAAATTTACTTACTTACAAAACTTGTTTATCAATGGAAAAAGCATAGAAATTTTTTGAAGCTTAGCACAAAATGTTAAACTACTTTAATAACCTAAGGATGGTCGTTGTAAGAGTATGTTCTACTGTTTAATCTATTATTTTCATTTCAATATATTCTTAAAAAGAGCATTAAATTTTCTAAAAATCATCTCTATTTTACCAACATAGCTTAAAACTCTTATTGCAACTTGCAATCATTCAAATCGAGCATCAGTTTTTTGAGCACGCTTTTAATTACATTTTGAGACATTTTTTGAGGAAATCTTATGTTGAGAGTTGTTCGAAGATTCACTATAGTCTGAGCTCATTGAAATCGATCAAAATGTTTCGTTTAATAAAGAACTTGATATATCCTGCACAAAATAATAGTTGAGAGACTAAAAATTTGCAAAGAGTCAGGCTAAAAATAATAATAGTGCAAGTTCTTTAATCAGCCAACTCATTCTAAAAGTTTTTTAATACTATGTATTTTAAAGTGAGTCCCAGCAATAATCGTATGAGTAGCTTAAAAATAACTTCGACTCTTTAAAATTGTGCTTAAGATTATAGCAAAAGTATTTAAGTTGTATTTGAAATTAAATTAAATATATAAATTATGAGTAGTTTAAAAAATAACTTCGACTCTTTAAAATTGCGCTTAAGATTATAGCAAAAGTATTTTAGTTATATTTGGAATTAAATTAAATATATAAATTATGAGTAGTTAAGAAAAAAAACTTGGTTTTTAAAATTGCGCTTAAGATTATAGAAAAGTATTTAAGTTATATTTGGAATTAAATTAAATATATAAATTATGAGTAGTTAAAAAAAACTTCGGTTTTTAAAATTGCGCTTAAGATTATAGCAAAAGTATTTTAGTTGTGTTTGAAATTAAATAAAATATATAAATTAAATTAAGAAAAGTTTGTAGCATATACAAGCATAAACTTATATTCATTTATATATATTCTTTTAAAAAATTGAATTTGTCGTTAAGAACACAGAGATCTTTCTTACCTTACAATAGAAATGAATAGAATATTAATAATTTATTATGATATAAAATTATCATTGTCCTAATGAACATACAAACCTTAATGTATTGAGCTCTCTTACACAGAAGCGATTACTTTACATATATCGATATCACATATATTTAGCATAATATCGATGAATAGAGACAACTCTAAATTGTCCTTTTGTCACAGATAACTAAGAATTACGAGTGAGAGAGAATAAAAGATAATCTAATCAAGCGTTTCTACGTTAATTAATCTGGCTACAACAATTTATTTGTCATTTTAATTCACAAATAAAACAAACTTCTTAGCCAAATATTTATGTTTTAAATCTATATTTTTTATGATATTAAAAGGAAAAAAAAAAAAAATTAAAAAAAAAAAAAAAAAAATTTTAAGTACATTTTCAGCTTAAACAAAACGCATTAAATACTTCGTAGAACGATTCGTGTAAACGGCTATTTAATCGGCTTTATTCCTTTAGCGCCTTAACAGGCATTTGGTAATCAAACGATTTTCTCATAAAGTTTTCATTGTTAGATTTTCATAGTTTAGATAGAAAATTCAATTGGCCATGTACTACTTCAAGTCATTCTCTACAAATGAATATAATTATGTGCATATGATTGGTGGGAAGGGGGGTAGTTAAGTGCTTCTCTTGGATTGCCTCCTTTGCCTTTTGGACAATCAAACTCAACTGGTTAATTAACCCATTGTCCTACGGCTTGCCTTGAATTATGGCCAGCAATTTTGTGCTAATTGTGCCAGTCCAGTGTTAAAGCCAGTGTTTAAACGTCTTGCATATACATTTTGAAATGAGTTTGTAAAATATTAGATAAGGTTCTAATGCGCTCTTCTTTGTTTGCCAGTTAAATGTTTTGGAATTAATTAGAAGTGGCAATGGACACAGTGAGTGCGACAAGCACTTGCACACACGGTTAAGTAGATAAACAATTTTAACTACATCAATATTTAATATGATGATCAAGCTAAATGTTCAAGAGGCATATAGCTTTTATGCTTTAATGCTTTCACTTATCTAAATTTGCAACTGACACACTTTTGCCTCCATTAACCGCAGACGTTAATTTTCCGCATAGACTGTGTTTGTATTTCTTAGCATAGAAATCTATGTAGACCCAAGTCACGCATGATTTATACAGACTTATTTATGTTGCCATTTCTAGGGAATTTTTCAACCCGTCGCCTTTTGTCTTTTGTCTTAACCAGACAATTATTTATTAGCTTCTGCTGCGGTTTCCCCTCCCATCGCCCATCGCCCATTGCTCCCCCTTTGCTGTCTCTTCTTCTATGTGTTATCCTGGCTGCTTAAGACAGCTTAAGACGACAGGCCCTGTTGAAAAATTCATTTTCATGTTGTGCCAGCTTAAGCAATTTTTCATAAACATGCGTAGACCGTAGACCCAAAGACTTTTCTGATCTAATCGCTTGTTGCGTCTGCAAAAAAAAAAAAAAACAAAAAACAAAAAACATGATTTAATTTGAGCTACTTATGTTGCACAGTTGTAAGCTGCTTAGTAGCTGGCATCCACTTCATGCATTCCATATGGCATCAGTCGCATCAATCATCTTGGCATGCAAAAATTTCGCATTTAAAATACCAATTACATCGCAAACGAGAAGCACGAAGGAGAGAGAGAGAGAATGGCCAAGACTTTGGCTCAATTAAGGATGTTCAGGCCATTTCACTTACGAGGTTTGTTTCAAAAGAAATCCACTGACATTGACAGTAAATTAAATATCTTTATTTTTGTTGGTTTTAGCTATCGATTTCTCAAGAAGTCTTTCTCCATCGTGCCATAAAACACTTTTATCTCGCCATTCTAATCGGCTTGCAGTTTCTTTTCAAACGAACCTCGCCTATTTTTTCGCCACAGCTTTTAAAAACCCATTGAACAAACTTGGGTATATTAGCGCGATGCAACGAATGATGGGATATATGTGGACAGTTTCTTGTTCCAAACGAAACAAAAATTTAAGTGAACCAATTTAAAACATTCGTCTTAGAGCAGCTCTTTTTTAGACTTTTAAGGGGGAAGCCGTATATCAAAATCAAGTAAATTTCAAAATATATTCAAAAATTTCTCAAATGGGGTCTGATTCGATTGGTTATGGTTATTCAAGGTAATAGAAGCATCTTCAAACGGCCATCTTTATGATGGCATTTCCCACTCCCTTTGACAAAGAACTGGTCATGGATGTAGATGAGACATGAGTGTGGATGAAGTTCGTGTCGAGTCTTGACTTTCCGAAGTATAGAACTAAAGAGATCGAGAGTCATCAGTGTTCAGTAGTGAAAGTAATCAGTTATCTATCATAAGAGTTGCAAGATTCCTTCGAAGTTTAAGATAAATTGTAAAAACTAAATCTTTGTTTTTAACTATAATTAAATCGAATATCTTATATAAGATAATAATCATTCCAACATTATCTAGCATTTAAAATTGTTTTGCACTTACATTGAGAATTAAATATATAAGATATATTTCAAAATTAATATCAAATCTTTCATTTAACATCTTTACTCTTAAGTAGAAAAAGTTTGTTCAATTACTAAGCATTTTCATGGGCTATTAAAATAAAAACTAAAATAAAATAAATAAAATTTCTTTTATAATAATATAAAATAATAAATATAAAAGCAATGCAAATTACCTGCAATAAAAACTAAAGTAAAATAAATCTACATATATTTCTTTCATGATAATATAAAAAGCATTTTCATGGGCTGTTAAAATAAAAACTAAAATAAAATAAATCAATTTCTTTTATAATAACATAAAATAATAAATACATATGTATATCGGACATATTTACATATATTTGTTTTTAGTTCTTTATGTACTATCTTGACCTTAGCCAGACAAAGTCCAAAAGTGTAAAATCTTTAAATATTAACGATTCTGGCAAATTACGTGCCATAAAAACTAAAGTAAAATAAATATAGGGGTTTTTCATGACAATGTAAAATAGTACATTTAGAAACCGAAAAGTAACTGCAAGCAAAACTAAATATATTTCCTTTATAATAATATACTGTGCATAACTCCAAACCTACCTACTTAGTATGAAATTGAATAGTAACTTTGGATTTTGTTTATTATTATAGGTAATAATTTATTGTACTTCTCATAAAACATGCAAAATTTTATAGTTTGTATCATAATTTTAAATATTCGGTAACCAGATAAATTCGTTAAGTGAATAATTAGTCAATAATTCGTAATGGAAACAGCTGTTATATTTACATATATCTGAAGTCTTAGATCATAGCTCGATAATATAAGTATATAAAAATAAACAAAAACCGAGATTTCTGGAATCCCTCTCAAACGAGATGTTTTAAAAATTATGTTAATCGAAATCTTTTTAAATACTTCAAGTTAACACTTGAATATATGTATTTATTTTATTGGTGTGCGGCAATGTAAATGTATTGCATTATGTTCTAAATGAGTCAATTTCAATATTTTCAATTACTATGTATTTAGCCATTTGAAGTGATTTCAGCAGATATAAAAAATTCGATCACTTTGTATTTTTCCAATAGACCATAATAAATGTTTTTCCTTGCCCGAGTTGTGAGTTTCTTCTTTTATTTTTTGTTGACCATAAAACGGCTTTAACGGCGGTCGTTTCACTTCCTTCCTTTTTTCGAGACCGCCTCCCCGCCCCCCGCTTGTGTCCAGGCATTTAACTCTTACGCTCATTTATCATACTTTGAGTGCAGTCCAGATGAAGTGAGTCTGAGTCGGCGTCTGCATTTACATTTAACTCCATAACTGCCTATAAATGCACACACACACATACACTCATATTTTACATACATATACGCACATTTATATGGGCAAACATTTTGGCCAAGTGCTTGCCGATGCCGCCGCCGCCGCTTCACTGAAGTTAAGCGTCGTTTATTTTGTTTTTAACATATTTTATTGGCCATATTGCGAGTGTTTCATTTCAATAACTCTTTACTCTGTTTCGCTCTTATGCTCCATTCCGGCCGTTTTTAAGTCGTAATCAGAGTGCAATATGGTATCCAATAAAGTGACATTTTGTTTTTGTTTACAATTTGTTTGGTTTTTTCTTAACGTTTCAGCTGTATCTTGTAAATTAATTGCGCATACGTCATGTGGGCTTGTTTGTATGTACATGTGTATGATGGAGTATCATGATTGTGATGACTTCACTTTAAGCGGAAGCTCTTCAAAAACTCAAGTTGCTTCACATGCCATTTGATTATGGCACGTTTTCTTGACTTAACACCATTGCCATCCACTTGCCATCAAATTGAATTCATTTTAAGCTTCATTTTCAAAAAAAACAGTGTATAGAGTATCTAGTTGGGATGTATTAGTTTTAGCTTGAAGTTGATGACATTTTTTAGATGGAATTTTAAATTCAATCTTGCAAATTTGGTTCAGTCTTCCGCTAGTTTTCTCTAATCCTGCTTCTTAAATTTCTTTCTACAAAATTCAAACAATTTCTTCGTTCTAAGTTCAAAATAAAAGAGCATCATAGCTTCGTTTTGGATATTTTTGTGGAATTTATTCTAGCCAAGGCGAAATTTATTGAAATATTTGCCAAGTGAAGAAAAAAAATGCAAAGAATATGTATGCGAAAGGGAAAATTGTTTAGAAAATGCATGCGATGCGGGTTAAATGTGTTACGATGCAGCAGCAGCAGCAGCAGAAGAAGAAGAAATCGAATGGCAAACAGAAAATGCATTCAACTCGCATATCAAAGGCACAAATGCAACATCCGTTTCCGTTTACACACACACACAGACGCACAAGAGAGATCTAGGGATGTCAAACACAAAGCTTGCTTAACACTCCACTTGCCAGGACGTTTTACTGATTGCATTCCCTTGTTTGGCCACACACAAACAGCAACATCTCATCATCATCATCATGAACCTCCTCACTTGATATTTGTATTTAGATTTGAATATTTCATAATTTTGGAATGAAAAGCAGACCAAACAACGAAAGCAAACAGAAAAAATGTTTTTTGTTTATTAAATGGAAAAACGTGTCTTTAGCCTAATGTCGTGGCGAATGAACCTGATTCAGTTTGTTTTTCAATTAGTTGCCGGCAAGCTTAGATTCTCTCCGAGTCCCACTAATTGGTATTTTAGCTTTTAATTTCCTAGCGCAAATCCCACATACAAATACCGACCACTTGGCCACATTTTAGTTTAAAATGTCTCTCTCCTCTCTCTTCCCCCCTGCACATCGCATAAATTATTTTAATATTTAGCTTGTGTCACATTAATGGCAATTGAATATGTCTGATTTGAGAATATGTATGGGATAACCAAACCATTTGCATTAGATTATTATTTTTATGCACTTTTTTTTTTTTTTTTTGTCGATAGTGCCAAGTGCTTTTAAAACGGATTATTGGCAATTTGTTATGATAACCATAATTAGTTAGACATAAATATTGCATGCTAATTAGCGTAATTCTTCTTTCTTTTTTTGTTGTTGTTGTTGGTTATCAAATTAATATTAATCATGGAAAAAAAAGAACACACACACACACACACTCAAACGATTGGCAACCACAACGATAGCATTCACATTTTGCTCTTGTTCATATGACAAACGATGTGACAATTTAAATCCATTGGGACACAAAAGCTCCCTGTGATAAATTGCCATCGTTCAGCTTGTCAAAAATCTATAAAACACAATTGTATTGTATATAGAATCACAACAAATAAACTATAAAACAAAGAATGTCAAGTTGACATTAAACTATCATTTAGAGCAATTGAATTGAAGCATATCCCCATAATTGAGATAATGATAAGAAACCCTTCACTTTTAATTTCCACTCACTTTCCATAGCCACAAGTTGCTCAGAAATGGTAAAAGTAGATTCCAACTAACTTTCGCTTTATTATTCAGGTGCTAATTTGAATAAATCACCATTTCCAGAATGCGATTTTGAGTCAATTTCATAATTAGGGGTGAAAAATATCGTATCGATGATATTTTAAGTTTAAAAAAAATATCAAATGATATTTTTAAATATCACTTTAAAATATCGATATATTGATATTTTTCGATAAATTTTTGTATTTTACTTTTTTTCCCACAATATATTTATAATCCAGTCAACATTTCCCATATACTTATTGATTGCCCGTTATTCCAACAGGAGAGATCACACTTTCTTAAAACAACGATAAAAGAAATAACGTCATACCAAAATTTAGAAGAAACTATCAAATTCGTAAATGCTACCAATATCTACAATCTAATTTAGCCATATAGTCCATACAAACAATATTAAATACTAAACGAAAATGTAAATAATAATATTAATACTAGATTAATTTATTTTTAAACATACACACAATAAGCTCAAGGCCTTAGTTGCTATAGCTTAATTTCTCTAATTTACATGAAATTTACAATTTTGCGTAAATCACTTAATAATAATAATAATAATCCGTCATAAAAAAACAAGAATAATAAAAACAAAAACATTAATTTTCATTTAAATGTTCAAAAGAATGTTTATAACTCCATTTATTTGAAATTCATTTCAAAAAAGTAAGAATGTTTATAGACTTCGTGAGTCACAGACAACACATTTAATTGCAGAAGTTGACTGGTGAAAATTTTCTGAGAAATCCAAAACTAAGTGTTACTTTCCCACGAAGTTTGGGGCATATCATATATATATCAGAGCAATCAAGTTTTCGACCTTCTATTTTTAATTGACCTATTGTGGTCAGGACCAACAGCAAATTGGATGAATTTCCATTAAATTTTATCACTTTAAGGCAAAAATTAATTTGGTTATTTTAATTCGGCAAATAAATAAAAAAAAAAAAATTGCAAATATTCGATATTTGGGGAAAAAAATATTCCGATATAAATATTTTTTTTTTTTGACAAAAATATCGATATATTGAGATTTTGATATATTTTCGACAACCCTAGTCATAACTTTGTTAAATAGAAACAAGAACTTTAAATACTATATTCGAATTTTATGTAAAAATTTCTGAGGTGAAAAGCAATTGCTATAACTCTGTAAAATCTATTTATCACATATAGCTTATAGAAAATTGTATTATCAAAGGGCAATAAAGCGCATTAATTAATTAATTAATATTCGAATTTTTATTTTAAATATTTTGTCATTGTAGATGACAATTCTTAATATTTTCTCTTTTGCACACAATTAACCAAATTATTCCTAACCAAACTGGAGACAAGAAACTGTCTACGTCCATGACTGAACGTGCAAAGAGGGCGTGGCAGAAGGCACACGTGTAATACCCATGCCCCAAAAGTGCAGAAAAAGGACTCAGAAAAACTCTCTCACACAAACACACACACAAAAAAGAAAAAGACAAAGGGGGGAGGGAGGGCGGGGGGATAGCAGTAAGTCGACTCCCTTTTGTCTCTGATTCTGGCAGTGAGTTTCACTGCATTTCGTTGTCCCTCTCTGGAGTCCTTCTTGCCATTTCTTTTGACACGTTTAATGGACTGCGCGGCATGTTGGGTTACTCGGCTGCTGCTGCTGCCGTTGCCCATGGTTTGTCCTGTGGCCGCATTGAGGCTCACAAGAGGTGGCTACCTAGGTAGGTAGCTGCTACCGGACTTCATCACACTTTGATTTTGCATTTTCTTTTGGTGGCATGTCTTTTCGTTTGTTTTTTTTTTTTTTGTATTTTTCAGACCCATTCTCTGCATTCTCACAAAAGTTTGCACACAAAAGACACCTTCATTTCTGTGATTTTTCTGCTTCACTGAAAGTGATTACTTAGCGGTTTGCTACATTTGCTGTTGACAGAGAATGATAAATTTTAGCTAATAAGAGATGCATGAGGGAAAAGTAACGAGGTGAATTAATAATAACTAAACCAAAAAAAAAAAAAAATCCCAAATTTTAACTTCAAACGTTTCGAATAAACTCTCTAAAAAAGAACAACAATAAAAACGTTTTCACATCAAAAAAGAAATCAGGTAATGGCCAAACCTAGCTGGCCATAAAACTCAAGTGAGTGTGTGTGTGTGTGTGAGTGTGTTTGTTTTGGCATTGGACATTTGTTTGTTACTCCTTTCCATTGTATGCATGGTAAATGTTTCCTTTTTTTTGCACATAAAATCAAATAAATGAGCAACCATTTTATTTTCAACTCTGAACTCTATGGCATAATTGTATTGGTGTGTGTGTGTACTAGTGTATTTTTTTTAGTGTTATGTTAACTGTAAGTGTAACTGTGATTGTGATTGCCTGCCTGCCATATGTATGTCTGGCCAAAAAAGCTCTGCAACAATTTTATTGAGCAACAAGGCAGAAGAGACAAAGATAGAACACACACAAGCACACACACACACATACATTTCTATATTTATACATATGTGAATATATGTATGTATGTATGTGGACTACACATACACAACTAACTCCAAAAGACAAAAGACTGCTAACAAATGCATGTAATGATGGTCAAAACGAAAATCACCCAAAGTTAGAGTCGACTATTAATATATCCATTAATTTATTTTAAGCATTGTGTTTTATTATGGTCATTTAGTTTATTAAAATATAATTGAATTTAATAATAATGTTCTTTTTCTTATCGTTAACTTCAGAGTCATTTCTCTGTTAATTCTAGTGTTAGTAAACTTTTTAAAAACCATTAATTAGTGTTAGAAAACACACTGTTTCTTTATATTTTAAACTGGCCTATTGCAGTCGTTGGTTTAACAATAATTAGATCAATCGTTTTTAGATTAGTTCAGATCAAGATTTATTTTTAATAATTTAATCGTATATTATTTTGAAGTTTTAAAGGGTAATTCTTCAACAACTTTCCTGTTGTTGTTGTTAAACATGTTTTGTTTGATTCAAAATTTATTGATTATTGCATTTTATTACTAAAATTTATGCTATGTTAAGAAATTGCATCGATTCCACTTTTAAAATGGTCCAAAATATCGTTCAGAAGAGGTTCTTTAAAATCCATTTTTTTTTCATTCAATTTTATTTTCGATATTAACGCTTCAGTTTCACTTTTCTCTCTAAAATATCCAATAATATCGTTTATAATAAAATAAGTTCACGTTAAAATCAATATAATGGTAACAATTTTCTAACTTATAAATCATCGGCTATCGAAATCTTATATTAAAATAAGTGCTTGAAAAAGTTTAAGTTACGGTAAGAATGTTCGGGAACTAAAAAAAATAAAAATAAATAAATATTTATAAGTATTTAAGACAAATCTTTGCATTCCAATATGAGTTGCTATTTATGTACCTTATATTGAGCATTTTCTACCATCGAAAAGTTACAGATATCAATGAATGTTTAGTAAAATCCTTTTAGTAATTTTTAACAAATTTTTTATTACCATTTAAGTTCTTTCTTTGGTTCACTTTGGTAATTAACTAGAAAAATAAAAAAAATTAAAAAATGCAAGTTTATCTTATCTGTATAAAGTCCTTCTAAGAAAGTAGAAAATCTTCAAAACCAAACTGAAACAGAGCACAACGAATATACCCAGTTTTTGTTGGTCTAAGGGGTAACCGAATTTGCAACAAAAACTAAAGATACTATGTACAACTACAATATGGAAAAAAGACTGGCATAACTAAGATTTTCTATTTTAGTTAGCAATTTGATAGCAGGCAGAAGCTCTATTTTTTCTCTACCTTTTATTTGGTTGTTTTTGTGTCAACAAAGCCAAAAGAGAAGAAGAAGCATTTTCTCTAGACTTTTGCTTTGTTGCATGCAACTTTAGTTGTGTTTGTGTGCGTGTGTGTGTGTGTCTCAATGCACTCAGCCATGACGAACAATGGGGCCGTAAAAACGTAAACGAAACAAATATGCCAAGAAAGGCAACAATAAAAAAAGAAAATGATAAACTTCAGTTTGAAGTTCGTATGAATATGCAGTTGCTCTTTCGACATGAACAATCAAAAGCATTGAAAATATGCATTCATTTGAGAAATTGATATTAGCAAGCAATTAGCAGGAGATGCAATCGCCAGGGACTTTGATAGCAGATAGAAACAAGCAATTGCAATTAACGCCTGACAACGAAAGCCAAAAAAAGGGGGAAAAAAATGAAGCAACAAGGGAGCAAGGAGGAGGGTTCAGGACTCGTTAAGTTTTAAATTTATGCTCGTACACAGTTTTACTTCTTTTCTGGCTTTCTCCCTTTGTTTGTTGTTCTTGTTGTTGTTCTTGTTGTTGTTGTTGTTGGTTTGCGTACACGCAATTGTCATTTATCACTTTTTATTGATTGCCGTGAATTTATCAATATCCGCTTTTTGCCTCCGCCCACGTTGAGAGGTTTGCATCATCAGTTCACGAAACATGGCGTATACGTAACAATTTTTAATGCCTTTCAATCGAGTTTGTTTCCCTCCTTTCATTTTTTGTTCCTCCTTTTTTTTTTTTGTGTTCGCAGTACTTATTTTTGTTCAAGGCATGAAATTGATACGCTTTCCCATTTTCTTTTCACTCCCTCCCCGAAAACCTCCCTCTCTCTCTCCCCATTTCATTCTCTGAGGTGAGGGTGCAATAATGTGATTATTTTTAAAAAAATTAAGACCACAACGTAGAGGTAAACTGGATATGGGGATAAAGAAAAAATTCATCAATTTTGTTTCTTTTTAAACGCAATTATAAAATATGCGAAAAGCAAGTTTTTGGAACCAATTTAATATGATTTTTTAAGTCCAACTCAAATGCAATGAATGACACTGAATTTGATAAAAAGTATTAATTAATCGCGAAGAAAAAAATGTTTTCGATAATCATTCGATGCAACACTATGCGTGCATCAAGAGCTGTTCTATCGAATGCTCGCCCATCTCTGCAGAATGTTTTTTTTTTATGTACATCATAGTAGGCTGGAAGTTCATTTCAACAATTTTTACTTGCTCTATATATATATTTCCAAATATTTCTAATATATTTCTCATTCGCTGCTGTGACCTTACAGCAAGCAGTCCTATTCAATCCCACTAATTTTATTTTTCCTTATTTTATTTTATTTTAATTATTTAGTTTTTTTGGTAATGACTAAAACCCGCCAACATATCATTCTTCAATATTAAGCAATCCCACTTAATTTATTATTACTTTACGGCTTACATCAACATTCGCAATTAGAAGGATTCTTTTTTAGCTTCGTTTTTGACAATTCGGTTTTAAGTTTAGTGCACACACACACCCACAAATATTTCCTTATTTACAAATTTTAATTCAATTTACGATTGTTTTACTATTGCAATTGTTAGGCTTCGGAATGACCCGTTAACATATCGCAGCTTATTCTTTGCTAGTTCCTTATTTACGTCACTACAAATAATCGTGCATTCGATAATCGATAAATATTTCTATCACAAAGTACAGTAGGCTCTGCGTCAAAACAGTATAAAAGCCGAATTTTCGCACAGAGTTTTGCATTCATGTTTTGATTTCTTGCGAAGTAACATCTAATTTGTTTCTTATTTTTTATTTAAATTTTTACGCTTCCGATTTTTGTTTGCGTCGGTTCCATACAATGTGAATCCTTGATCCGATGTGAGCACTTGTTATCTGGCTCTGGTTTTGTTGTAGTTGTATGCTCATCAACCACTCGGTTGATGAGGGATCATCTAATTCCACATACATTCCACCAGTTTCCAACAAAACATCCACCATATGTTGATGATCCTCGGCCGGAAATCCAAAGAAACAAATCTTATGGCCTTCAAAGGGTTTCTCTGAAATTCTCTTTCGTTGCATCGAGTCCAAATGTATCCCGTTCTGCCCAACCAGGTCTCAGGTTAATCACATTTACCATCTGTGTCAACTCTTCACGCTTCCGTATGCCTGTGAAACTGGTAACCACTCCCTGCAATAGCAAAGTAATACAATGGACGAGTGTTGTGCGGCAGAGTAATTTTCATTGTTTCGCATTTGCCACCATCTCGAATGTTGGACCTTCAAACTCCGGTACAACAAATGTCCAGTTTATGGTGGAGGCATTATCCGAAATCATATTAATTTCCTAGTATAAATAATTCTTGGTCAGCATGAGAAGACGAGTTGATATAGCCATGTCCGTCTGGTACTATGCAAACTAGTCTTACAGTTTTAGAGTTATGGCTTTTCGCATATAAGCTTTTCTAAGCCCCAGAATGCACATGCTGCCATACAAATTTTGAAGAGATTGGGAGGCCAACTATATCATATAGCTGGCTTAGTGGACAGATTTCAAGCGTTAGAATACGAAAGTGCGGGTTCGAATCTCGTTTTCGATAACAATTTCTGATTTTTTTTTTTTGTACATAAACGAAAGAGTTTGGATTCCACCATAGTTGTGACAAATTTTTAAGTGTATCGGTTAAATATAATTTCTGATTATTGACGATATAATACGATAATTTTCCAGATTTTTTTTGGAAAGGTCTTACTTCATGTTTGGTATATTTTTTTTCAACGATTTGTATTTAATGTACCAAAACTGTAATCCAACTATTTTTAAAATATAGATCTCGAATGTTCCATTAGACAATGGGTATCTGAGGTTAATACCGCTTGGAATCATTTATTGTAATGCCCATAAACATTATGTACTTACACACAAGCTTTTGTAGTTGGTTGTGCTCATAAAATCTCAACCCTTTTGAATTGGCCACAGACATAATAAGTATCAACAATGCTAACACGATGACCTTTTTTTTTTTGGTTTGGTTGGTTGAGAGCGGGCGGGAGGGATTGGTGGGACATAAACAAGGTCCTCCAACGTCCCCCTACAAGTGAATGGCAACCGAAGTTAGTTGAAATCCCCATCGACTTTACGCTAAGTCTTCCATCCGCATGCAATTTAGCCAAATGTATAACATTCAATTTGAATACTAAGCCGCTTACCAACACTAAAAGTTTGATGTGCACACAATAAACAGGATTTTTGGTTACAATTAGCATGTAAGCCCTATCGTCGTTCCCTCTTCTGCGTGTGTGAGTGTTGGGGGTAACGAAAAGCTCATGCATAAAAAATGCGAATGCGAAAAGGTCAAGAGGCAAGGAACCTCGAAATTGGCATTGTATTTAGTTAAAGTGGGAGAGTGGTAGAGTGGGAGAGGGCATCATACCAACCAGCGCAATTAACACAAAGGGAATTTCAAATGGTACACGACGTCCTACAACAACCGACTGCAAGGAGACCGAAACGGATACGGCGCAAAAAGAAACGGATACTTATTTAAAATTTATGTAGCGTAATTACAACCGACTTAACCCACTGCTGGCAAAGGCCCAACCAACGGCCCACCCTTTTTTTCTTCCATCATTGCGTGTTGTTGTTGCGCCATCAAATTAAAAAGTGAAAATGAAATGGACAAAACGCCTTTGGCATGGTGGTCACCGGGGATCAAGCGAAGCCATCGCTGGACCGCACTTTCAGTCTATAATTTTTATCGAAAGCAATCTTAGCAAAGTAAAATACCCTTTTTTTCCCTACAACCGCATTTTGGTTAGCTTAAGCCTTATGGTGGGAGCTCCTTTGTGACAAACAGGCCAAAGACTTATGGTCAATTTCATTCGAAGGAACTAAAAACTTCTGATAAGACAAAGCTCAGTGTTAGGATACCTGAAAGGCAACCGGCCTAGTCGCGCTTGATCAATGGATACTTCCAGACATTGTCCTAAGAGCTCATTCACGGAAAGATTAGATATTGCGGGAATATTGCCACAATACGCTTATATCCTTTATTTATATGCAACAATAAGCATGCATCGGATCAAAGATTGACGATAATTGGAACAACGCAAACAAAAATCAAAAGCGTAAAAATTTAAATAAAAAATAAGAAACAAAATAGATGTTACTTCGCAAGAAATCAAAACATAACGGGTCAAATTTACGAGAGCCTAACTTTGGATGGAATATTTATATTTGAATGAGATTATTTATAGTGATGTAAAAGAAATGTGTAACGATTGTTACGGTTTCCTGCCAAACAATTGCAATAGTAAAACAGTCGTAAATTGAATTAAAATGATGTAAATAAGGAAACATTTGTGTGCGTGTGTGTGTGTGCACTAAACTTAAAACCGAATTGTCAAAATTGCAAAAACGAAGCTAAAAAAGAATCCTTCTAATTGCGAATGTTGATGTAAGCCGTAATATAATAAGAAACTAAGTGGGATTGCTTAATATTGAAGAATGCTATGTTAACGGGTTTTAGTCAAAGAAAAAAGAAATAATTAAAATAAAATAAAAAAAGGAAAAATAAAATTAGTTGGATTGAATAGGACTGCTTGCTGTAAGGTCACAGCAACGAATGAAAAATAAAAGGTTGAGACTGGACCAAGTAAACATTGCTTGGCCTATTATGATGTACTTTGATTTCAATTTTTGGAGATGGACCATCATTCGATAAGCCAAACTAGAAAATTCGAGATGGACCAACTTTTAGGGTACTCGATTATGGACTTTGTGCTGCCCTTGAATCAATGTGATGTATGTGAAAAACCGCTATGGCAAATTAATGTTCTGTAATTTTGCCCCAACATTTGGTAATTTTTGGGAAATTTTATGCTCAAATCTAGCAAAATGTCAAGCCCATTTGTTAGAGCACATCGAGCATTATTTGAATGGATAAGATGAAATGCCAACTCTTAGTTTCAATTTGCTCTGACGCATTAATCAGCCTTCGATTTGAATCTCATTATCATTGTGTCTCGCCCCCGACTCGTCCTTAACCTTTAAACCCACGACTGACACACCCACACCCACACACACACACACACAACAGTACACACAATAAATTTGAGCATCGAATGGTGAGTAATTTCTTTTCTGCGATGCCACAACCATTACTTATTCCATGTAAGCAGGGGGAGGGGGGGATGGAGAGGAGCCCCATCTACCTGGGCATCAAATTAGTATGCCAGGGCATGAAAATCATTAGGACAAAGACAAACCGGTTGCTGGTTCCAGTTGCATTTGCGGCTTGTCACTAATTAAATTATATACTTACATAACAAGCGTCTGGCCAAGAACGGGCCAGATTTGTTGTTGCCGCAGGTGTAATTAAAACGCGTCTAATGCAATAAATTTGCCGCCTGGATTTACCTACCCTCTTCTCGCCTCATGTATATATAATTTAAGTTAATTAACAGAGACAGAGGCAGAGAGAGAGAGAGAGCACTATGTAAGATAGATAAACTTGACCTATGAATTAAATCCAAGTTAACTATTTAGATAAGTATTCATTCATTTATGTATTTATATAAAATGTAATTTATTCAATGTTGTCTCTTTTTTTTTTATTTTTAACGTTTCCACTTTCACGACTTTCGACGGAGAGAGAGAGAGAGAGAGCAAGCCACCGCTAATCATCATATAAATGGTTTGTAAAATATTAGATAAGAGCCAAAAAACTGTTAAATGTTTTGGAATTAAATGCGTGATTTACCCCGTTGCCAGTTCCCAAGAGTCCTTAGAGTCCTCCTCATCCCTCAGCGGGCGAGCTCGCGATTTTCCATTAAATCCTTGAAACAGCTAACGCGCTTAACCACCAACCAACCAACCAACCAACCAACCAACCAAAAAAACCCAGCAGCAACTGCCCCAAACCCAAGCCGAAAAAGAATCAAAACTCCCTCCGACCCCCACCCCCCATCCAACATCAAACCGACGCAGCAGCTCCGCAGAGCTTATGCAAAAATTTTGTTTTATAAAATTTTCAAGTCAAGCGCCTAATCCCAACACTTATTCTTATACACTTCAATGTCTTACACTAACTGAGGACCAAGAACCAAGGACGAGACGGTGCCGTGCGGTGCGGTGAAGAAGAAGAAGGTCGCTCCTCTTGGGGGCATTGGAAAGTTTTTCTTTTCTTACCAGACAATATTTTATGACAAGTAAGTAAGTAAGAAGGCAGCAAATGGGGGGAGAGGGGAGAGGATGGATGGCGTGCGGTTAGCTGGGCGTGGCACAAGCACATTGGCACATTTCAGGATTATGCCACTGAAAACTTCATTCATTTCCTGCTTACCGCACTCCTCCCCACACCCGGCCATCACATTTTTAACACTTTGTAATATATAATTAAGATTACAAGCTTTTTGGTTTAAGCATTTTAGGCGCAAGTGACTGATAACCGAGTAGAGTAAAAATTTATTCATGAATCGCGGTTTGTGTCCCAAACACATAAACTTAATTTATTCACAGTTTAATTATTAAATTAGAAAACCTTGAAAATACTCTCTCTTTCTAACAATAAACTACTAGGAAAAATAAGTACAAGTATTTAAAATAATTACCCAGGCCAGTAAAACGGATATACATAACTCTCCACTTCTTGCCACTCCGTGTGAATTAAGTAAAATACAAAAAAAAAAAGAATGGCACACCCACAAATTACAAGGCAAAGAAATAATTATGCACTTTGGCTGCACTTGAGGCTGCGTTTGCATAATTATGGAATTACTTTGGTAAAACTGCGCAAAAGCACTTCCTTGGAATTTTCTTTTGTTCTCTCACATTTCCCCACTTTCAAGTCTGGCCACAAAATTATAATTCTGCACTGGGCTCCAAAGTGCAACAGAGGCTTCAAAATGTCATACAATGACTTAATGGAACAAATTTATATAACTAAAATTTATTAATGCTTTCTTTGACAATCGCAAAGTCTTAGATATATTCAGGTCTCTCTTAATCCACCGATTTTAAAATTATATAGACTTCTATGGCAAGTTATTATTTGAAATTAACACTTTTAATAGACATTTAAAGCTTCGTTCAATTGTTTTATTACTCGAAATGGGTCTGAAGAAAGTTTGTCACCTTAGAAAAAGGAAACAAGATTACCAAAGAACTATAAGAAATTCAGAATTTTATTAATAATTAATATTATAACTAATTAATTAATTAAAAGTCAATTGTTAGCAACAATGTTTAAGACTATTTTATTGCACAATCTGATAAAAATAATTAGATAATATTTTCAACGGCCATAAAGTATGCTATAAAATAAGTATGCTATAAAATGTGTAACTAAAAATAGGGCTGAGCAACTCGATATTATCAAGTTCAAGAATCATGAGAAAGTCCTGAAAATATCCCTAATTCTGGTCTGTATCTTCATAATAATAAAACGATATTTACGTCCATACTCCAACATCTCCAACAGCATCTTAACCATGACATCTTCGTCCTATAAACATTAATGGGTATATCAAATTTCTGTGAAATTTCAAAAGACTTTATTCCTCTTTTCGTGTCTTAATTGTTTATTTAGAAAATTCTCTCACAAATCTTAGGTGAAGAGAGACAATAGTTTTCCAGAGTTATTTAGAGACATGTGAAGTGTTATAAAAAAAATTTAAACATCTACCGAAGGCATGGTTTTAAGGTAGTATTTAAGGTAGTAGAAGTATCTAAACCTTTAATACTACCTTAAAACCATGCATATACATACAATAGTTTATTGATTTTTAAGAAGTATCTAAACCAATAAACTATTCTTAAACAGAAATATTGGCAAAGATTACAACATAATGCAAATCACCGATCATTGTTCTTTTATAAATTATTAAAAAATAAACATCTTCCACCTACAATTGTATAATAAACATATTCCACTTACAATTGTATAGTTTAAACTAAATAAGGAATTGTCTTTGGTAGATTTCGTTGACATTGGATGATAACAGGACTTCATTGACCTTATCATTTGAATGTAAATAAAATACAAAAATACTTATTAATGAAGAATACTTGTATTTTAATTTTAATTTATTTGTTTTTATATTTGATTTACATGGTGTTTATTTTCGAATTTACACTGTTTGGGCTCCGATAATTTAGTGAATTAAATGATCAAATTTAGTTTTGTGGTTTTTTTTCTTTCTTGTATCAAATATATATATATATTATTTAATATACATTGTCGATTTCCTCGGTTTTTTAAGAATTTATCTACCGAGTTAGTTATTAATTAAGTAATTATTTCTCAATTGACCTTGAAAAAAATATTGCTAGATGTCACTTATTCAATCGGTAAGTCTGCTATATTGATACTCTTCGTGGTTATTTAAAGAAACATTTTGAAGTGAAAATCGCCTTGCTTATTATTGATATTAGAAATAAAATTTGAGAATATATTTACCCAAATATGACTCGGAGTGTATAGTCGCCTCTGTGAGTGTGTCTGTGTGTGTGTGTGTGTGTGTGGCCCTCTCCAAAATTCTTTTCACGCTTGCAGTTGGCTGATAGTTCCAGCATTAATGACTTCCTCTGCTTAGCCTTAGCCTTAAACAATGGCAAACGCAAAAGGACGGTTCTGGTTTGGACTGCAGCGAACCATAAAATTATTATGCAAATACTTCAAAAAGGAAGATGGAGAACGGAGGAAACGGAAGAAGGAGAAGGTGCACATATTAGAGGAGGCATACAAACCATTAATATGCAAATGCACGAGTCATTCATAAAAACAGAAAATGAATGGGCTCAATGGCAGCACAAGGTCTGAGAAATCTAAGACAAGTCTATAGCTTTCTCTAGAACTCTTGTAATTGTGGAAGTGACTTCTGCAAATTGCCAAACATTTAATCATAGGCGACATTCATCTTGGGCAATTCCCAATTGTATTCGATGAGCAGGAGTTCATTTAATTTGACAATGTCCAACTGCTTGAGTGTTTTTTGCTCTCTCTCTCTCTCCCTTTCTCTCTCTTTTTAATGGATCAAGTTGATTATACGCGGCACATAATCGTACTAGAAGGAATTGAGGCTGACTGCCGCCCACAAAAGTGGCACATCAAGTGACACACATTTACATAATTATAATTAGAAACAGTTAAATGTCCACAACACAGGACACGGGGGAGTCATTTGGGCAAGGACATTATTCACAGAATGCTGGCCAGGGTCCTGCCCACGCAATCTAAAAAGGAAGAGAAGACAAAAAAAATATCTTAACGTCATTCGGAGGAGTCTCTTCGGGAGTCTCCAGGCTCATCCGCCTGTTGACGTGTGCGTGCTTTGGACTATTTAAAAATGTTTGCCTGGCTTGGCTTGTGTTTTCACTAACACACACACACACACACACACACACATACTTAGAAGGAGACAAGCGAAATAAAATAAAATGTAATTTTTATTATGCTTGGTGGTTTTTATTGTCTGCTTTATCGTTTCTACAAGTTCCTCGTTTTGCCCTTGTCTTGTCTGATATTTGTCTATGGCATGTCTTGGTCACACACACACAAACAAACACACACACACACACACATAGGCCCTTTGTAATATTTGCTTTCTTGTTTCTTTTTCTTCGTTTTTTATGACTTTTTTATTGACTTGATTATTATGTTGTTTGTTGTTCTCGCAAAAGTTTTCTTAGGGCCAAAGCCAAAGAAATTAAAAAATAATTTAGAGTCTTCGGGTTCAAGGGTTTGTGGGCATAAATTTTGGCTCAAGCTGTGCTTGATTGCCCTTATGCGTAGAAAGATAAATAACCCAATGGACCAGCCCCAAAAAGGGGGGTGGTAACAAATGGACAAGAATTTTCCCCACTTGCATACTGGTAATGGATGAATTTGGCAAAAATAAAATGTTATTAGTTTCGTTAACTTTCAAATAAAATGCATTTAAAATCATTTACAATATTTTTAAGAAAAAGTAATTCAATTGTTTTTTTGTCAACCGATATACTTCCAGTCACTCGAATGTCAAACAAGTGAAAATGGATAAATAAAATTTATATATTGCGCAATTGTTATATACACTTGTGCCTCATATTTCACAAAAAAAAGAAAAGAAAAAGAAAATTCTGCACAATCAAAAACTGAAAAACAAGTCCAACAGATGCTAACTTTATGTGAATGTGTGTGTGTGTGTGTGTGTGTGTGAGGTGTCAATATATATTGTCCGAAAATTTAATTGAAAAGTGTCCAGCACACCTTGTGAAATATGAGAAATCTCTGTGAACATGCTGGCAGTCAATTCACAAGAAAAACTAATAGCAACCAAATAAATTGTGTATTAAATGACTCAACATGAGCTAAGAAAATTCAACAGAAGTTGATTCTAATTAAATAAAAAAGAAAGTTTTTTTGTGTCCCAAACTTGAAGTAGATATTGATATTAATAAGAGGGTTCATTCCATTTGGTTCGTTTAGCATAACCACATTTAAAAATGAGAACAGTATCTAGTAGTGTTTACTTGTATTAGATTTGATTTAGATTTTTTTTTTCGATTTGTATTTTTTTCCACAAACATCTAGAATTAAAATACTTAGTCAGTGTTATTTTCCTCAACATTGTGATATGAAAAAATCAAAAGGTAGCAGTGGAACACTATTCAGGCGATCTGCGAATAATGTGAAAAACTTTAAAAAACAAAACTCAACTCAAATGGGTTTTTAGTTGACCAAATTATGGATATATCGAGCTGTTCTTTTCCCCCTTTTTAAATTGTCTATCAATGTTTAACAGAAACAGCAAAAAGCAATCATGTTGATCAATCGTTTCGCTCATTTCCACTGAAAATTACCAAGAAAAAGAATTGCAAAAAAAGGTGCTCAGACTGTGGGTTTGATGTACTTCATTAAGTCTTGCTCACCCCAATACAACCATGAAATATCAAAGAAGCTAACTTCGGCTATGCCAAAGTTTGTATACCCTTGCAGCTTTTGACCATTACATTTTATTTTCTAAAAATTTTTTTGTTTCTTAATCCAATAAAGAAATATTTTAAATACATTGGCGGGGGCAGCCAATCGCCAAATAGTAGACAATGTAGCGATTGATATTCATATTCACACACACACAATCGCAATTTTGACATATATGTGCTTCCTGCTTTCACTGCTTATGGCAGCAGTACTGCTGCATACTTTTGCCATAAGCAGTGCGCTTATAGGCAAATTTTATATCGTCGAAATCAGGCGTTATGTTTATCCGATTGTTTTGAAATTTACGCATATGACGTAATCCTATTTATTTATGTACATAATCAGTTTGGATAAGATTGTTCAAAAAAGAGAAGTTATTCGCATTTAACGATTGTATTTGTATGGCAGCTATATGATATAGTTGTCCGATCTTATTCAAAATCGCAGATGTGTATGTGGCTGTATACAAAAGCTTATTACGAACTTTGAATGCGATAGCTCTAAAACTGTGGGACTAGATCGCGAAGCACCAGACGACAGACGGACAGACGGACAGAAGGACAGACGGACAGACGGACAGACGGACATGGCTATATCAACTCGTCTTCTCTTGCTGATCAAGAATATATATACTTTATGGGGTCGGAAACGATCCCTTCTCTGCGTTACAAACATCTGACCAATTTTATAATACCCTCTGCAAGGGTATAAAAAGGGAAAGGATTCGTTTCATTTTTAGTTAGTTATTTAGTTGGTTAAGAGAAAAAACAAAACACAACCATATTCTCCTGCTCTGTCCGCCCATGTCATTTGCATTTGGCAAGCACTTTTTATCCATCAGCTATGCTAGCTTAGTTAATTTTTGCTTGACTTTGCATTCTGCGTTTCCTTTTCGTCTTCGTTCCTTAAGCCTGTCTGTATACACATTCTACATACATATATATATATATATTTATATGCCCTTTATCTATGAGGTGAAAGGGTATATTCAAATTGTTGAGCTGTATGTAACTATTAACAGGAAAGTTAATCTATTAGTTTGCCACAAATCTAGGGCTAGAACAAGTTTCCTTTAGTTCATTTAAATATTCAATGTCTTTAACTGTATTTATTGAAAAATATTATCTGAAAGTAGGAGAGAGGGTATCTGCAACTCGTTACGATGTCTTCTGGGTGAGAAATTTTTGTTTTGTTTCTGCTTGAGTAAACTTTGTATCCGCTCCTTGTATCCGTTTTTGTTTTCGTTCCGCCTTTCAACATCTTCTTCTTCTCCATCCGTTTTTGTTACTCATTCTTGTCACTGTGCTTTATTTTTTGCCTTCTTTTCTTTTTGTGCGAGAGTCTCAGGCTGAACCTCATGTCTCTTTGTAAACATTTCATTTTCCATCAAGGTTGCGTTTTTAATTATTTTTCCTTTCTCTTGTTGCGCGCTCCGTTTTTTTTTTTTAGCATATTAGGTTCAGCCTGTATTTCTACATCATTTTGTGCACTGCTTGGAAAAGCGAAGCAAAAAAAAAAAACAGACAGAAAAGAAAAACAACAAACCAAAGAAAGAAAACGTATCGTGGCTCCCCAAAGTTGATGAGCTTTTCACGCACTGTAAGGCGCGAGCGAAATAAAAACTGTTTGGCCAAGGAGCCCATGGTGAGGAGGGGGTGGTGGGGAGGGGTAGGGTTCTCTTTTGCCAAGGGTCGAGAGTCATGAATGCGATGTGGTTTACTTTGGAGATTAGTTTATCTAAAGTTAATGAGGGTTAAAACTAATAGGCGAATGGCTTAATTTTTAATTATGAGACTTGCTTTTCTTTTTCTCGGCTTTTCTTTTGTTTCGGTTTTTTCTTTTTCTGTTTTCTTTTTTTTTGCTTTGCGTTGCGCCAGTTAATTTTTTGTGATTTTGGCCTATAGCCGCCAGCAGTAGAGATTATGGCTTATAAAAATGGGATTTTTAAACCGCAAGTGAATGGAAGTGGAATTAGCTTATTGTTGAACCGATTTAAAAAACAAAAAAAATCCAAAATCAGACCAATCTGACATTTTGAATTATTTTACACACTTGGTACAATTATTTCTAGCTAATCAAAAATAGCTTTTAATTCACAAATTCCTCAAAATTTCATTCATTTCTAAATTTGCATGTTCATCTGAAAATCTTTTGATCTAAATCTTTTGTTATGACATTTATCTTAACAAAGAATTAGATAACTGAAAAAGATCGGTTAAGAATAATTAAATTTTAGCCATTTTAAACAGTTGAAAACAGATTTCAACATAAATTTCACAATCTACTTAGTTTGTCCTAACGAAATGATGCTCTATTTGGACTTCTAAAACAATTTATATGAAATTTAAACCAATATTAGTTTCATTCAGATGTTCATGGTTGAGTTTATTACTTATATCGATAGGCTTAGAATTTGTTTTGTATACATGTATATATATCAAGATCAATTAGAGCTACTTATAGTTTAAACACAATTGCTTTTGCTCATTCCTTGCACAAACTTCTTTAAAATTAATCAATCAAACAAACAAACATGCATACATACAAATATATATATAATAATAATTACAAAGCGCAATAAATTGAGCAAATTACACGAAGCACTTGATCTTAAATACATCTAGAACTAATAAAGAGACACACACGGGCGTAGGTCGGAAGGGATAGATACGTATTAAAATCGGGGGCGGGTTGGGATTTGGGGAAAACGAGAGCAAACCATTTACAAGGTGATAAAGCTGTCATTCAGCTGCCTAAGTTCTTCTTTTTTTTTTGTTTTTTGCTTTGTCTTAATAATACAAAATCGTTTTATACACAATTTGCAGCTTAAACTAAAAATTAATATATATATCAATGTATATATAATTGTCAATAAGTTGTCATGGCTAATTCGTTGATGGGCGATGATTTTGTGATGATTGTTGTTTGCCTCCACTGCTGGTGCTGGTGCTGCTCTCCCGTTCCACCTTATTCTCGCGGACCATCAGCAATAGCTGCAGCATCATCAGAGCCTGAACCTTGTCTAGAGGATCCATGAAACCGCGTTGCAACCACTTTGGTATGGTGGTCCGTGCATGACTGAAGCCCAGCTTATTGAGTATATAATCAACACCATATGGCTCAATGGATTTGCCTGCCCACGACAGTAGACGCACTGTGGGCTCCAGATGCCAAGTCTGGCATTCAAAATGTCTCCAGTCACGCACAAATGATTCGAGATCAAAGCTGGGTGTGGCCGTCTCTGGTCCCAATTTGGCGCCATCCTTGCTCTCATTCGTGTTAGTTGTAGTTGTAGTTGTTGTCGTAGTTGGAGTCGAGGTGGTCGACGAATTTGTTGCCGTCGTCGTCGTCGTGGTCGTTGCGTTAGCTGCTGTGGCAGCTGTCGTGGAATTCGCTATATTTGTGTGACTTCCTTGCAGGGGTTCTAAGCTACTTTTGCTGGCACTCATCTGCTTGGGTGTCAAGTTCGTACTGGACGATGTCTTCTTCTCTTTGAGTATCTCATCCGTTAGATAAGGCTTCAGATTGGTCTTTTGCGAGAGATTTGGTGAGGCCGCTCGTGCCGATTGGGCGCCAATCTGGGAGGAAAAACACAAAAACCAATTAAAATTTATAACAATAGTTAGATAATTCTCGCACTTACCACCTTTTCCTTCTCATTGACATAGGATGTGATCAGATCATGCAGAAAAAAGAAGGCGTCTGCATCGACTGTCACAAAGATATGGTCATCGAATTCGGTTATGAAACTGCACAAAACTTCTGGTTTGTTTTCTAAGAAGGAAAATAGATTTATCATAGGATTAAATGTGATTGATCCTGATTTCTTTGCCCCCTTACCGTTTGGCTCTGGTGTGGTTGGTCCCTGTTTGTGTTCAGTCTTGAAATGCAACTGCAAACTGGGCAGTGCAAAGATCACTTCACGATTGTGATTGTGTTCCTGGGACTTGGCAGCAGCACTACTGGCTCCCGATGCCCGTGTACGCTCAATGGAATTTGAGGCTATCTCACGCTCGCATTCCAGCATGGGAAAACGATCCACAGCTGCAGATGGATGGAGGATTAGATATGTGAAAAGTGTCTCAATTGGTTTTCCATTTGGACTTACCATCGATCTCACTGTTGGCAAAGGCATAGTGGAACCATTCGTTGAGGGTCTTGAACTGTGGCGGAAAGATAATATTCCGTGTGATGCGACTCACTATGGCCATCGAGTGATTCTGTTGCTGTTGCACTTCGGTGGTCTGGCCCAGGCAGGAGGTGAGAGTTTGGGTGACCAAGACCTCGTGCGTATCCTCGAGTTGACGGGCTTCGGTGGCAAAATTAATGGACGGCGACTTCAGGCTGAATAAGGCCCAGGATTTCGATTTGAAATTAATGCCATGGAAACAGGCCAGGGAGATATTTTGGCCACGTAGCTCCACAGTGCCGCCCAGAACATTGCCATGACGGGGAAGACGTGTCACCAGAGAGGGCACCACCAGACCAATGGCCTGATTTAAGGGTTTCTGCCAATGACGATGATGACGGGCATCGGTATTCTCTCCTAGCTGTGGACCACCAGCCATGGGCAACTCTCCATTGGGTTTCTTTTTCATCTGCTGCCGTCGCTTGATGCTTGCCGTGCGATCCTGCAGCCGTGGCTCTAGACTGGAGAAGACCCGCTTCGATGACTTAAATTGCTGTGTGAAGAACTCCTCCAGCTTGAAGTACATCTTTAGGAGATCAGCTGTCGTCGATTTGGAGATCATAATTTGCAATTGATCCCAACTGAGATCGCCGTGTATAAAGATGACTGCTTTGGGCTGATCCTTTGCTGTCGTCTGGGTGGCTGTGCGCCATTCATCTTTCATGGCTGCCGAGAAGGTGCTGATCCTGGTCATCAATACCGAAGTGCCCATATAATCCAGGCGCAACTCCAGAGCCATAAAACTCAAGCCCATGGTGTGATAGGGTTCCATGCCGGATTCCTCTTTGATGTGGAAGCGTTTATTGATTTTATTCACCTCAAAACTGCCGCCTACAATGCCACCCTTGGCATCCAGAGCAGATCCTCCCAGATAGATGCCAGCGTACATGTTCTTATAGCCGGTGCTGCCAATCGAGAGTCGTCCATCCGATTGGAAATCCTTGGTTAGCCACACAACATTGCCACACACGTTGCCAATGTTCATTTGGACATTTAATTTGGTGAAATTGACAGCAAACAGGACCAATGTTTCCCAGGCGGTGATGTGATTCTTTTCCGATGGTGGAGTACCAGAGGATTCGGCACTTGAGGATTTGCCAATGTTCTTCAGTTTGCGCACTGCTCCAAAGTGGCCAAGTTGCTGTTGCGTCGACGGCGATTCGAAATCCAAACGCATTTTATCTTTGCTTCGACTTGGATCTTCAATTGGTGTTGTTGGATTATAGCCAGTGGGTGACTCTCCCTGCTGATGATGTTGTTGTTGTTGCTGCTGCTGTTGTTGCTGCTGTTGTTGTTGTTGCTGCTGCTGCTGATGGACACTAAGATCACCGAGGAAAAGTCTACGTACAATGCGCCGCCTATACCAGGCCTTGGGGAAAGCCAAAATCTCAGTTAATCTCCTCATATCATATTTAAAGCTCGCACTTCCGATATCCACAATTGTCGAGAACCTGATGACAGCACGACTCTGATCCAAAGCCCGTTTGGAGCTGGGCAATGGCTCGACATAGACCTTGCGGCAGCGTGTGATATGGAATTTAACAAACTCCACATTGATGCTAAGTGAATCTTTGCGTTCGCTATCGCTCAAAGGCGAAAACTGGGTTTCCTTCGATGTCTTCTTGCCGCCATATGGATGGAAAATGAACACATTAAAGTCGGCCAGGCAACCGGTGACACTTAGTCCACCAGTGGGCAACTGATCTGGATGGCCTTGCGCATGGGATTGCGTATTCTGATGATGATTCTCCTCCTCACTCCTCTTCGAGCTGAAGACGATATCCAGACTGGGTAACTGAAGCATGCATTCCACACGGGAAACGGGCAGACAGCTAAAACGGAATGTTGAGGGCTGCATGTGGAAGTAGACGATAACATCCACCGGGAAGGAGGCATATGTCACATAGTTGGCTGGCAGAATATCCAGATTAACAGCGGGATTATGTGATGGAGTCGGTGGCTGACTATTCTGCTGACGTGCGGGAATCGGCTCCAGAGTTTGTTCCAAGAACTCAAGTATATGTGGCGATATGATGGTCTCCTCCGGTATACTCTGCAGTGTCATCCAGGCGGAGAGCGTTGCTCGCTTAGTGCCCAGACGGCGAGCAGAACCCATTTGTTCGGCACTCAATCCCAATGCTCCTGGTGTTTGTTCCAATAGAGTCTTGGATTGGTAGTGCAGCTTCACATCCAAGCCGGGAATATGGAAGATGGTCAGATCAGCCAGCAGGGCATTGGCATTGTAGCGCAACTTGCTCTTATCCCTCTGACGTCTCGATGGTGTTGGGCTCCCCCAATCATTGCCAATGCTTCGCTCTCTCTTATGTGATTTCACACTGGAGGCGGCAGTAGTTGCTCCTCCCGCAGTGGTGCCTGCTGCACCAGTGGCAAAGCCCTCGCCCGTCTCCTTGGTATGCAGGACACATTTGCCCGAGTTGACCAACACTTTGACATCCAATTCGAAAGTCTATATTCGGTTCCGCCTGCTTTTGAGCATGTCCATGCTTGCGGCGCATCTCCACCGAGGTGCCATCCACATCCATTTCACTGGGCGTCCAATCTAGCTCATTATCCGGAGTCTCTGTGTCCGTATCGGCATTGGGCAAGGATGTTTGCCGCATAGCCTCTGTGAAAGTAACCCTGCCCAAGGCACCAACTCCTCCACCGGCTATTGTGGCGCCACTAGCACCTCCGGCAGCCTTGAGCGAGGCACTACGCGAATGACAAGAAGCCGGCGTGCTCTGCAGACTAGAGATCTCATCATTCGAGGCTATGGTATCGAGACGTCTGCCAGCATAACTATGACTTCCAGTGTCTATGAGAGGTGGCACCGCGACTCCTACGCCGCCTGCTCCCATATACGAATGCGAGCGATTATAGTTCTTCAGGGAACGCCTCAGCGATGGTCGCTTCCATTTCTGTATCATGTCACGACGGAAATATTTATAGCATATGGCCTGCAGCTCCTGCAGACGCCTCTCCTCATGCGCCACCGTATTATGCGAAGCTCCCAATGTCCTCAGATCATTGATGATCTTCAATTGTTCGGCCATTTCCTTTTCCATCATAAACGAACGCTTCTTCGAATCGATTGTGGGATCGAAAACGAAAGCGGGCAGATTATCAAAGTCTCCGCGACGTCGCACATACGTGTCCCGACAACTTTGATCGCCCTCATCACTGTCGGGTGACTCCATTTGGGTCTCATCCTCCTCGAAACCCGTCAACATGGTGAGTGTGTGACCCAATGAGCTCAACTGCTTGCCAATATTTACATCCAAATGGATATCCACACCCTCCATTTGCCATTTCACATTCAGCAGCCACTTGGCATTCTCTCCCTTCTTGGCGGCCGTGGTGCGGGAGCATACCTCAAAGGTGCCCTCGGAGACAACGCAGACATTCATTATGGGTTCCCCGCTGGTGGGCTTCCAGTCATCCAAATTGGTCTCGAAATCATCGGCAAAACGTAGACACAAACCCTGGAATTTACCCTTGGAGACCAAAGCGCCTGAATTACAGGCTGATATGATGGTATTTTCCAGGGTAATCACCACAGCTCCCTTGGCATCAAAGTCCTGATACGAGCGAGGTCCAAAGGGCTGAGAGAGAGAAGAATAGATTATAATTATCTCTAGGGGCAAATCCCTGGCAAATACTTACCACAGTATTCACTTGCTTCAGAGGCAAACAGATACCCATATCCTCCACTGTTAATTGCAGGAACAATGTCGATAGATTCGAGCTGGCTATCTGGCCAAAAGGCCACACGATCGAACACCTGCTGGGTGGTATGCTGGCTATGCTCATAGCAGAGATTCGCCCGCTTCTCAGCCCAATATTCGTAGGCATTCTTGTAGTTCAACCACACCAATATGGCCTTATCCACTGCTATCGGCTGAATGTAGACCAGGGGCCGTTTCAACGTCAACAGGATTAGCTCCTTGTCCTCGTTGAGCAGCTCATCCTGGAAGGCATTACGCAAGCCGATGGTCGTATGGAAGAAGGCATATTGTTGGAATTCCGGTTCGGCCTCATCGAATATAACATTTCGTATAATCTGGCCCAATGACAAATTGAAATCGATGTGGGCCTTGAAGAACAACTTGCGGTTATTGAGATCACCGAGATTCTTCACACGATTCGATAGCTGTAGCTCCAGAGTGCCAGTCTCGAAGCGCACCGCCGAGGAGCAGGGTGTGGTGGCAGTCAATTGGATGCGTTTCATCGATATGTTTATGGAGAAGAGAATGCGCTTTAGTGAGGATTCCTGAACACTGGCCGTGTCACCGATATCTTCGATCCACAAGGGCACTGGCTTCTCGCCCCCATAGACCTTTTGCAGCACCTCGTTGATCTCACGCATGAAAACCTTCTGCACGAACACCAAATGATTAAGCAAATCCGTCGTTAGACACCTTTCAAATTCTCCAATCTCGGCGCTGGCATTCACATAGCCACCTTGACGCAGGACAATGCCCTCTATCGTTTCGGTTCCATGCTCTTGTCGATGATCGGGAATATATTCGGCCAGCACATGCACCGGTGGCAATCCAATGCATGCCTCCGATGGCAAATTCATCTCATTCTGGATTTTCGTATTGAAACTCAGCGTGTGCGTTGGCAAATCAATAACAAATTTGGCTCTCTGGCCCGTCACGCCCATCGAACTGACATGATTCATGCGATATTGAGCCTGCAATGAGGGCAACAAGGCCGCATTGATGGACAAACTTTGGAGAAGGACATTAAACTGCATGACCAGCGGTTGAAGCAATCCATTTTGTTGATTCGCTGTTGCCGATTTCGATTGGGCCATGTGGGCAGCTCGACGTGCTGCTGCTGCATACTGGGATTGCTGATGTTGGTTGCCTGCAACTCCTCCTCCACTTGCTCCACCACTCCCAGCAGCTGCTCCTCCACCTGCGCCACCAGAGACAGTACGTTCACGCATATCACTGGCGCCGCCGGCTCCTCCACCTACGCCGCCGCCACCACCACCACCACTGCTAGTGCCGCCAGAGTTGCGGGCATGGAATGGTGACTCTGGTTCCTCGGCTGTATGTGAACGAAGAGTGGAACGTCCGGAATTGCGTTTGACCCGCAACTCTTGCAATGTGGATGACAATTGCTTTGAACTACGCGTCATCATGCCATGCAGAGCCACCGGATGTTGTGGTATATCAATATTCACGGGACCAATGGATAGTAGACCACTATTTTTATCCTTGCCACGTTTCGAGAGGCTAGAATAAAGGGTCTGACTTTTGCCCACTGTGACCTTAACCACGGTTCTGAAAGAAAAACAAAAGAGCATGAGGATTAAGTGACTTTTTATACTCCATTTACTCACTGTTGACTGGGAGCAACGCCTTCGAGGAGCACAATCATGGCACGGCCCACCTGACCAGTCAGAGAACATTCCAGGGAGACGGGACGAGCCTTTTTACGCCACGTAGCCGTGCTATTCAACGTTGTGATCTCCGATTCCAGTTTCAAGCCAGAAAGTGTGGCCAGCAGGCGGGTCTTATGGATCTTGGCAACACCAAAGACAATCAGACGCGTCCGTTCCTGGGTTATGCCATCGACCAGCATCATTTCGCGATGTTGTGGCAACGGGGTGGGAGCACTAGTCAGATCATCTTCATCGTTATTAAATGTCGACTTCTTATGCTCGTTCAAAGAACTACGTTGAACCACTGTCTTGGTCTCGGGCATGGTGCCGTAAAGTTCCAACAGATGGTAGATGGTTTTCCAACAATTCGGAGTCTCTAGCATGGGGGCCAACGATGACAAGCCCGCCTTGGTCAACGTGTTTTGATAATCCCCGCTCACACTTGTGGCACAGCCGCCATTCAGCGAAGCCTTCGATTCGGTGGACATCTTCAGGATATTTGGCTCATGCAGGGACATGGTAGGGCTATCCCTTAGCGGCGATGAACTCGACTCATTGAGATTGGTGTAACCCAATTTGCCCTTCACCGATTTCCCTGTAGAACGAAGCTTTTGAGCAAAACTCTGTGGTCGATTTTTGGCATTGGGCGAGGGAGTCAACTGAATGATGGGAGCCAGGCCACCAGGACGCATTCGTCCTGCTCCAGTGGGCATTGTTGGCATGGTCTCATTAAATTTATCATAACGCTCATCGGAGTAACTTTCGCCATGAGCAAAACGTTCCGAAACCGAAGCAAAGGGCAAAATATCTGTGGGCTCCGAAGCTACAACAAATAAGAAAGAAAAAGCAAATTAAATAGGATTAAAAAGGATAAATCATAATCGCTCAACCCACCCAAACTGCACTCATCCTTGGTCTGACTCTTTTTGCTCAATTCGGGGATGCTCGTGGAACTCGTTCTGGGCATCTTTGACATTCTGATACATATTACAGATCTGGTGCAGGAGACGAAGCAACGGCATGTTCACCTGCTGCGATATGAAGCGCACATTAAGACTAAAATTGATCACAGTGCTCGTGTGTTTCTTCAGTTGGCGTCGTGACATATAGATGACATTCTGCCTGGCCTGATCCACCATGCCGTCGGACATTTTCAAAACCTCCAACTCCACACCGACACGCTCGCATAGGAAGAGTGGGGTGTCCATCATGATAGAGGCACGTCCTCCATTTGCCTTCTTATTTAACTTGGTTGGCTTTTGGCTGGTATTTTTCTTATCGCCCGCTTCGCTAACCACTATATCGACACGTATGGAATCGAAGGTGCCAATCAGGGATAGATTTGTGCCAAAGTTCTCGAGCGATGATATATCCGCATTGGCGAATTTATTAATCATTTGCTGCGGCATCACACCCAAACAGGTGAGCAAGGGCTCAAAGATTAGATGGGCATCGAGCAGTTTAATCGAATCCTGCATTATGCCACTCCTGGTATGCGTTTGGCCATTTAATTTCGGTGGCACTGGACGAGCATGATGCTCTTTCTCGGTGAAATGCTCCTTCTTTTTATTATCCTGCTGCTTGGCCATCCAAAAGTAGAGATCCTCCTTATGATTCTCAGCTCCCAACCAGAATTTGTTCACCGAATTGGTGGAACTCAACGATCCCTCCTGCAATGCTCCATACTCTGTGGGTGGATGTGTGTATGAAATGAATATAGATTAGTAAAGCAATTCTTATGGGTTAAATGGATTCAAATAATTTCTATTTTACAGACCGAATTCAGCTTGCTTCTCCACCAGCCCCGATATAATGGGCAGCATTTGTATGCTAGAACGAGATGAATTGCCATGTGAATAATTCGAGGCCTTGCTGTGCACTTTAGTTAGACTTTAGTTTTAGTTGATAATGGTAATGATGGTAAAATGGTAGCATGAAAAGAAATAACAGATCACAAATTATGACTTATTAATAACACAAATTCTTCATTCACAAGCAACAGCATTCATGACATTCCCCCTCCTCCTTTTAGATGTGGTTAGGATGTGCTTCACATGAAGAGATAACAAAACGGAAAACTTACCCACGCCGCGTATTGTGTATATTTGGTGATGTAGAAGTGGATCGCTGGGAGGCAGTGCCACCACCATGTAGACCAGCTTCATGGTTATAAGATAAGCCGCCATATTGATTGTTTTCTAATTGTGATTAAACAAGAATATCATCGGATCAGTTAGAGAACTTAAAGAAATCATAGCAACTATGTGACGGCACATTTCTTGCGTTGCAGTGGAGTTATATACCCACAAATAGAGGGACAAGTACAATGAGCCAAATAATTATTCAAATAAAATAGTAGAAAAATTTAAAGCTGAATAATTATTCCCGCTAATCTAAATATTTGTTTTTTCGGTTTGCATAAATTAATTAAATTATACTTGACAATTTTAGTGACCTTATTCATTTTTTTAATAATTTATTAAAGCAGGTCTAGGTCAATTTGGAATTATACTTTAAATTATACTTGAAACTGCCAAAAATTAATAAGTTTTATAGGGAATAAATATTGAAAAATATTTAAAAAGACAGAAACATTTAGTTAGACGAATAAATGACTATATAGACACGGCTATTGATCGAAAATGCTTAATTTCTGCTTAGTTTTCCCTCATAAAACTTTCTGTTTTCCACTGAATTTACCTTTGAAACAATTTTTCACTAAAATCGAAATTATTTCGCTCATTGTACCACAGATTTAGAGAGATATCATAAGACTAAAATCAAATTTTTGAACACATAGATAGAGTAAGTAGAGTATAGCCAAATAGGATAGAGAATAGTAGGTAAAATTGTAATACAATGCAAACGTAAAAGCATCAAACAATATGAAATCGTGAACACTTAAAGCATTTGATATACATATGGACAAGGTGGAGGAAGGATCAATAAAATAGAAAATATATAGAAAGTGAGGAAAAAAGGAAATAGGTGATTGACAGTCAAAAGCAAAAGGAATTGATCGTTGAAACGTAGGCAACTCCCCTTGGATAATAACGAACACACACACACACACACAAGAACTCAAAACGTGCAGACACACCTACAAACTATATACATATATACTAGATATACACTAGGTTATTACAAAAGTGGAAAAAAAAGGGGGTAGGGAGAGGGAAGTGGTGAAACCACTAGGGAAAGAGAGAATAGAGAGAGAGAGAGAGAGCGTTAATCAAAAAAATACCAATGTGAGTTCGATGATGCTGTGTTTGCCCAAGTAATAAAGCATTCTCACTCTCTTCCGGATTCTCGCCGACGCCCGAATAGGCGCCCATTTCAACATCACCTTCGCACTCATCACCCTCGCACTCCTCCTCGTTCTGTGGGAACGAGAATGTCACATTGATGGGACGTGCTAGCTTATTCTTATACTGATGCTCGAAGAGTATGGGATTGTACAGGGTGTTCTTCCACTGGCGACTCAATACAATGATGCCCTGTCGCAGGGTATTCAAATGTGGGACATCGCCCTGCTTGAAGATCTGCTCAATGCGCTGGACACCCTCGTCGAGGACTAGTTTCTGCATTATATAGCACAACTGACAGCTGGGATCCTCTTGCAGGGTCTTCGATAGCAGGGTGTAATTGTTGGCATAGCGACTCTGTAAAGAGGATCGGGATGAAGCACTTGATACAATAAATAATAACCATTAGCTCACCTTCTTGATCTTGGGATTTCGCTGGATCTTCTCGTTGTCCATGGCCTCGGCCATCAGGCAAGCAGCCACCGCTGTCTGCCGCGTATGCAAAGCCTTGCATAGGGCCACGATTTTAATGGCCAAACGATTGCTGGGATTCATCCAGGCAGTAATGGCCGGGGAGGCAGTGCTCAGCAGATTCCAGTCGAGGCGCGTTAAGTCTATTTTCCTCGTAATGGGTACACAGGGTGGAGCAGCGAAATTCAACCACACGGACTTCAATTCAATGACACACGACGAAGTCTTGTCCGTCTCCTTGACATTGGACAGCACCTTATTGTCGTGATTGTCGCGCGGTGAGGATTTCTGAGCTCCTGCTGGATTATTTGCTGTCGATGTGCCCTTCTCCACATCATCATCTGGCGGCTTGGGTGTCGATTTCCTTTGATCGGCGGCAGTGGTGGAACTATCGCTAACTATTATATTATCCAGGGCATGTTGGAACTTCTCTTTGGGTGTCTTTGGCGTGGGTGGCTTCTTGGTTATCATTCGCCAGGCCGCCTCCGCCTTGGATGTGGCGCCACCATCGTTGGTTGTCGCCGAACCATCCACCAAATCGTTGAGATCAGCTGCTCCGGCCATTTCGGCTAGCTCCTCCTTGCTATTTTCGGATTTCTCGAAATGTGAACGCTTCACTATCTTCACTCCAACACCCTCCAGGCCGCATTCGAACATGATGTAACCGATGCTCTCGATTCCCGTGCTCTCGGGCATCTTGAGGCATTCGAAGAGCACTTTGCTCTTATGCTCTGGTATGGCAGTGACTATAATGGGTGAATCCTGAGCACAGGATTGTCCTTCGGTCTTCAGGCGACGCAACTGGGCATGAGCCCTTCCAATATCCAGGGTGATAACTAGTTCCTCCAGTTGCTTCTCCGATGTCTCGATCAGTATGGGTTCTCCCTGGACATTATCCGGCCGCGTTTGGGATGACAAATGGGCCAACAAAGCTCGGGTTCCCTTCATAATTCCTCCCTTTTTGTGGCTATTCCCCGACTGCACTGTCTGCTGGATATACACATTGTGCATGGAGGCACGTGTCGTCTTGCCCAAGTGGAACTTGGTGGAGATGCCCTCCATGTAGAACGTTAGCAGGGACACACAACTCAGATCCTGGACATTGTCCAATGCTGCCACCGAGATAATCTCCTCCACAATCGATGACTGGAGCATGGTGATGCTCACCTTGGGCAGGACAATCAAACCCTGCGTCTTCGTCGATATACTCTCCTCGTAGACATCACTGAGAAATGAATCTCCTGGTCCCTGGAGATGTCGCTCTGTTGTGGAACGCTTCGAATTGGAATGTACTTGAGACCAGTAGCTAAGACTCTGATCCCGCTTCAGAATATTGTCGTTATTCACTTTTGCTATGCACGAGGTGTGTATAAAGTTGACCACCGAGAGCAAGTGCATCGATTGTATGGTTGGTATTGCCGCCTCAACCATCCTAGAAGAGATTAACCAAACAAAAATTAATCAAAGAAGGCATTTGGGGGCAAGTCAAAGCAAACATTTGCTCAGATTCATATTTTAGGGTTAATTTTTTCATCAAAATGTGTTGGCTTGGCATCAGTTTACTCTTTATACTGTTGGCTAATCCTCTAGAGGCATACCCGGTGGTAAGTGGAGAACCCAAAGAATTTCCCCTTCAGGATGCCCAACTTGCCGAACCAGCTGATTATCCTGATCTAACGAGTGGTCTGAGTAATGCAGAAATCGAGGCAACCCTAAATGATCTGTCCCTAGATGATCTCAATTCGCTGGACAAACTGCTCGATGAGAATGGTGATGCTGACGGTAAGTAGGCATTGGAGAGAGGAAATCCCTCCCCCATTAATAGATTACTCCTCTTTCAAAGCAAGCAAGTGCAGGAGCAAAGCATCACAAGACGCCGAGGGCACAAGATTTCAATTACGAAGTGGACTCTGCCAATGATCAGTCCTTGGACAATAATTGCCGAGATGAAGAGGATGAGCCCAAGGAAAAGGAGTCCCCTAAATGCACAGATGAACCGAAATGCACCAAGAAATCGAAAACCTGTTCAACAAGCACAACATGTAGAACCACCTGCTCCACCACCTGTCCCCCAACAGAAACCACCAAATGCATAGATTCCAGCAAGGGTAAACTGGGAGGATTCCTTGATGATGACTTCGGTGTGGAGACGCCCAAGTGTGCAAAGAAAAAGTCGAACAAACCCAAACCAAAATGTGAGGATGTCTGTGACGCAGATGATGCCGATTGTCTCCAGAGAAATCTGGACAGACTCAAGCAGCAGAAGAACAATTTCCAGGACTATGAAATGGACTTGGATGCCCCTTTGGACTTTGACCAACCAGCTGATCCACTAAAACCCAAGAAGGATCTAAATAACTGGAATGATGGGAACATGTTTAACATGGACTACAATAAACCATCCAATATGGATGCCAATTGGGATGCAAATGACCACAAAGTGGCCCCGAAAATGAGTCAAACCTGGAGTCGGGCCAATGGGGAGCCCGAAGAGGAGCAGCCATCAATCAAACAACCATGTGATGAACCTCAATTGGAACGCGAACGAAAGGATACCAAAGTGGAGTCAGAGAAAGTGCCCACTAAGGAGGAGAAACAGGATGAGGATGTGCCATTGGATGCTGATACAGAACAACAGATCATTGATGGTGACAGGTTTGCACCCCAAACATAGATCATACCAAATCACCCAAAAAAAAAAAAAAAAAAACCCCACACAAACCACACCATCACATCAATCCCACGTTCCGTTATAATTTTTACAGTTTTATCGCCCGAAATGCACGCGATCCGCCGCGTTATCTAATCCAGACCCAAAGTGGTGACTACTTTCAGAGCGATAACGAACCTGCAGACCAACGATTGCATGAGGAGAATCTGAACGATGAGGGAGAACAATTTAAACTTCAATCACAATTCAAACGCAGCAAGCGGGAGAATAAGAAACTAGATGATGCACCCGAAGTGAGTTCCTAGCCACCCACACATGACTGAACTAACTAAGCTATCCCATTGTGATCTTTAGAATGCCGCCGAATCTTATTTGAAAAAGCTAATGGACTCCTTTCCCCGCGATCAGGCCAGTCAGAGTAATGTTAATATAGCCTTGAAAGAACAAGTGGAGCGTCCGCATTTACGGGTTAAACGCAGTTGATCATTTACTATACTTATTATATATTTCTGTACGATCGAATAAAAAGATTGACGACTCACCGTTGCAAACCCTCTAGTAGCAGGGGCGTTAGGAACACATTTAGTTGACCCTTCAGTCTGGCCACTACCGATGTACAGGCAGCTCCACCCTCAGCCTGCAGACTCATGAATTCACCATCATCGAAACCATTTGTTGTCTTGTCCGTTTCCTCTTCTTTCAGCAGAACACTTGGATCCCAGGGATGGGATTTGGGTCCACCCATAAATGTGGCCGAACTATTACTACCAGTGGCATTCTCGTAACGGGGAACCACTTTAATCTCACGCCAACATGAATACAAATCGAAATGTGGCAACATTTTGCTCCCAATATACGTCAAGCCACCATCTTCATTCTCGTGAAAGAGCGGAGTGGAAAAGACATCCGGTCCCAGGGGAAACGAGCAGCCGCACCAATTGAAGCATTTCACCTGTGACAAGTGATTCAAATAGCTGGCCATAAGCAATGGTGAATCGATAATCGGCCGATTGATCTGCTGATGCAGATTGATCAGAGCAACATCCTCTTGCGATGACATGGCCGATATGAAGGAGTTTGACGACAGCGACGGCGTCCCTGACGATGATCCACGTGAATCCGCCTAAGGAAAAGATACAACAAAATGAAGATAATATTAAAATGCAAAGAAATGGGAATCTGTATTCTCTTCTCATGTCGGCTGCTACAACTAAGTGGCACAAGCTAAGTTGTGAATGTTTGGAAAATATGAAAAAAGTGCATTCAATTTCGATAATCGAGAAATTTAGTATAAACTTAAAGTCTATGTTCCAGTAGAACGCATGCGCAACATTTGTTTCTCAGTTTCTTTTCACACATGCATAATAATCGAATAGATAAACCTACGAGTAGGGATGTAGAAAATCATTTAAAATTTCGTTAACGGATATGAATAGTAAATATTTCTTTAGAAATCGTTCTTGTCAATATTTTTTTTAAGCAAAAACAATAAAATTTGAAAATTATATCAACTAAAATTAAAGGAATTACGTCGATGCGCGATATATATCGCAGCTAAATTAAAGAAATTAAAAAAACTTCGGTTTTTATTTATTAAACTTAGTCTTCTATCAACAATTATTAGAAACTCACGAATTATCAAGAAAGAGAAAAGTTAAATAAAAAAAAAAAAAGATAATGCAGTTTTATTGGTAGATTAAATGAAAATAATTCTTAGAAAGCCTTTTTGAACCGTTTACAGATTTTGAATAGGTTTGAATTTGAAGGGATGTCTTAGAGAATAGATTACTTCTCCAATTTTATGTTGGATTCGCCCAATTAATTAAAGCTTGCGATTCAAATAATGTTGGGAAACACATCGATACTCAATACATAATGTAAATTAATACAAAAAATGAAAATAACATTCAAATAGAATTTTTTTAGTTTTACTTTGGAATTCATTAGGTTTTAAAAATATTAAAACATAATAAAAAAATCGATTTCTCTCAAAAATAAAGTTTATTTAATTTTAGAAAGGTTATTTTCCAATATATAACGTATGTATATTAATAAAAATACAATCAAAAAATTAAAAAAAAACATTTAAATATCAGTTTCTTGGGTTTTTTTTGGAATTCATTGTATTAAAATAAAGATTGGATAGTTTTGGAAAGGATATTTTTCATTTAGATATTTGTTTATTAATTTGAAGATTTCTCCATCCCTACATAAAACACATAAGTAGAAAAATGTTTCGAACGAAATGTAAATAGGTCTAAGAGAAAAGTTTAGTTTTCAGCTACTTGTTTAAAAAAGAGTTTTTGATTGTGGTTTTTTTGTTTTGGTTTTTTTTCTTGGTACTGATACTAGAAACTACTCACATCATGAACAAAATGTCGATACTCAGGTCGTGATGAGATATTTGTTAATTTTCTTATTGGTGTGGCAAGACCATGTATACGTCTCGCGTCTTCATTCTGGATGAGTTTTTGATTTTTGGTTTTTTTTGATTATTGTTTTTAGATATTATTTTTTTTGGTTTATTTTTTGTTGGATGAGTTTTGAGGAGAGGAATAGAATTTAGGTGTGGTTTACAGTTATAGATTTGAGAGTTATTTAAATAAATTAGAGAGACTTAGATCTTAAAAAAGAGGCGAAGCATGCACTGATTAAAATTTCTTCTGTTCTTCTTTGTGTGTGTATATGTGGGAAGAATATAGATTTTGGTTTTGCCGCCTTGAATTGGTGATTTGATGAGCATAAAATGAAACATAAATTGACGCTTCAAAGCAGCAAAAGCTCAATACTTTTGATAGAAAGTATATAGACTTAAGAGGTGTATCGTATATGTATATCGTAGCTCTAAAAAATAATATGATTAATAGAAATTTTACCAGTTCTGTGGAGCTTTGCGGTCTCTTTGGCAATGTTTTGTTATTGCTTTCGGGGGCATGAATCTCTAGATCACTGCGATAAGTGGGCAATGTATGACTTCCGTTCTCATTCTGGGCACCAATGCTAGAAGAAGAAATGTATGAGTTATCATACTCTCTTTAGGTGATGTCATTTACTTTACCTCAAATCGGACGAGAAACGTTTCTTGCCAGACAATACAACTGAACCGCTGTTGGCACTATTCCGCTGCTTCATGGATCCTCTCTGAGACAATACATTCGATATATCCTCCTCGGCGGAGAAGAACATCTCTGAGGGATTCTCCGATGTAAGCGATATAGTGCGCTGCACTTCACGTGGCAACTGATCGATGCCCAACCCTTGATTATGCAGGGCAATGTCGGCAATTTCGAACTCCAGAGGATGGGAATGTGGCGCCGAATGTGACATCTCATCGGGCATCTAAAAACAATCCAATTTCATCATTTTTTCTGATTTTGTAGGAAAAGACTCACCTCATGCTCATCATCCAGCGCCTCGCCAGTCAGTCTTGAATCGGAGATGCTTGTTTTAGGCGGCGAAACACGTAATCTATGTGAATCTGAGCCACGTCGATGGCTAGCTCCTGTCATGGGTATCTCCCCCGACTCATGCTGCTGCATTTGCAGTTTCTTTGAGGGACTGTCGAGAAGGCGAGCGTAGGGAACCTCCACCGAGGTCTGCCGTGTGCATGTATAACGTTTGCTACGCCTCTCCAAAGTATTCGGTGAACCGATACTTTCCCTCGATTTATGGCGATTACTTAATTCCGGTTTCTCCATGGTATTGGTGGCACTGCCACCTATTTTAAATTTAGTGCCATCTGGCAGGGAACAATGTTCGGATTTCTTAAGGCTACCATTACGTAAATCACTAGTAACAGGTCTATACAGTTTGCCCTTGCCATTGAAATCGGCCGAATCGTACAAGGACACACAATGTAAACTATAAGGAGGTGTATGGAAGACCAGTTGACCCTGATGAAGTATACTCTCGCCGAAGCCAAAGTCTTTATTATTGTTAATGATGCTGCAAAAACACAAATAGTGAAGATTCGTTAAAGTTCCAGAAATTTTTTTTGTAAATTACTCACAAATAGCGCGCTATATTATAATTGTCATGAACATCTTGGGCAGTGGGTTTGAAAAACTTCTGACCATTACGATTGCTGCCAAAGAATGCACAACCACCAATGCAACCACATCGAGAGATTTCGCTACCCGATGACAAGGCACTTCCATTGTTGGACCACAAAAACCACAAGCGTTTAAATTTCACATCGTGCTCACGTAGGAAGCTGTAAGGCAAACAGAAGATTGATTAAATTTTCCCGAAATTGGCTTGGTTTCAACTCACTTGTGCTGGACCAGATGCAATTCGTGATCTGGGATGGGCAGTGCTGATGCTCCCTCTAACAGAATGGGTCCCAGAGAGGTGCAACCGACTTCAACCCAATTTTCACTGAGATCAATTGTTTCTGGTGTGCGTTTGGGGGCATGGGGTTCGGAGAAACTATCACGTGTCCGTCGTGTGGCCTCTTCACGGGAATCACGCCGCTGTGAGAATGAATTAGAGCTACGTTTGCCACTCTTACTATGGCCATAGCTATGTGAAGTGCCACCGACTGCATCTTGAGATTTGAGGGATTCTTGGTCGGCGCGACGCAGTTTGCCGGAACGATTGCTGCCCGTGGTATTTGTGTTGTAGGAGGAGCTAGTGGCATGTTGCATGAAGAGACGCAGGAGAATGGATGGCAGCAGTCCCGAGATGCCAGATTTAACCCTTTGCCCATGAAGATTGCAATTGGCCAGACGAATGGGTGAGATCCAGGCATGTAAAGCGGTGCCGCTCTCTATTAGATAAACATCCACTGCATCCACCGAGACGCGAGTCATTTTGTACTTGATATCCTCCGAGGATGGACATTTGTATTTCTTCTCCTCTTTGGTCTGCGGGCAAAGATTACTGGGCACACCATGATGACAATTGCGCACTGTTTTGGGTGACTTTAAACAGTTCTCGGGATCGATGGCCAAGAGGATTAGGGTCTCGAGACCAGTTACCACATTAACCAATTGAGGTAGAGTTAGTTTGCCCGTCAGCTTGCCCAGTTGAACTTCCACCAGCCACGAGTATTCGAGTGTATCCTCATCCAGGGCACATCCCTCGTTGCTGAACATGGCGTGACCACGCACCTGAACAGCGGAGAGCAAGAGATGACCCTGATTGAGATGCTGCTCGCGCTGCTGTCGCTGCAGTGTGTCCGAGGTGAGCAGGTAAGAGGGGCTTACGAGGACTTGAAGCGTCGTCTCGTGATATCGTTTGTTCATCTCGAAGCCGAAGCGTTCGATAAGCACCACTGGACATGGGGGATCATCCTCATTGCAATTCTTCATCACATGCGCTTGGATGTCATGGACAATGACTGAAACCATGACCTCCAATGGTCGATATAGCCTGGGATCGAATGGTTTGCGCTTCTCCTCCGGCGGTTGTGTCTCTGATATTGATTTATTTGCCAACTCCTTGTCCTTGCCCATTAGATGATCCTTGGGATTGATTGCTGCCGTTGTGGTTGCCGTTGTTGTTCCACCTCCAGCTGCCGGGTCCTTCAAATTGACATTCGATTGCTCCATATCGGTGAAACTTTGATCTTCACCGAAAATATTCTCCTTGAGATTGATAAAATTACGCAGGACATTGCCATAGGCCATCAGCACAGAGCTACCAATTTCCAATTCCACGGTCACATGGTCCGCCGGCAAAGAGCCGGGATCAAATTTACTATATTGTTCCGGTGGCTGTTGCCAGCTGGTCACAGGAGATTTTCGCACCTTCGGTATACGCATGGGACTCAGGAGAATCTCCTCCTTCTCCGGTGTTGTGATATCCGCTTGCGGATCAGGACCCAACGGCGGCACCGGATGATACACATACTGTATGGACAATGCCAATATGGGCACAGCCCAGCAATCGATCCAACCGGCACTACGCTGGCAAATCTTTCGCCATTTTCTTCGTATAGAGATCCGGACGACGAATGAGCTTACCCTCGCGGGTCAACAGTCTTGCATTCTCATCTATGGCTAAAACTATGGGACGCACCGACGACACCTCGGGCACATATAGACTCAGATCCAGGCCCTCGCCGTGAATCCAAAACTTCAACGTCACCGTCTTGGGCAGAAAATCATCGAAGGGCAAAGCGAAACTCATCTCGAAGACATCGCCGCAGAAGGCCAAATGATTGTTCTCCTGATTGGCACTGCTGCAATCGATCCAATTGTACTCATTGCACAGCATGAGGATCTCAAACTCATGCAGACGTATATTAAAGTTGCATGTGTACGGCACAAAACTGAGTATATCGGGGCGAGCTTTATTCGCCCAATCCTCAATGAGATCCTGGAAGAAGCACTTGTGTTTGTAGACAATGAAAGCACTCGTTTTACATCCAGCCAGCGAGATGTTCCAATCCTGCGGGGCATTCCATTTGGTGGGATAATGGATACGCACTTTATACTCCAGCGATTCGAATTCCGCCAAGCTGCGATACTGCAGCGATGTTGTGGCCTCCACATGAAACAATTGTCCCTGAATTTTGGAGGTGTAACCGTCGGTAAGAGTTACCCACGGGATGGTCAGCTCCACATAGGATGCAGCGCCCACAGTTATATGCATGGCATTCGTTTCCTTATCCTTCGAGAAGAGTATATCGATGGTGGCCTCATTAAGTACACACAAAGTGATATCGAAACTCTGATAGCTCCGCAATTCGCCCGGCTGTGGGGTCGGTGTCACTTCGGCCTCCTTCCAATCGGATGGATAGAAATACTTATACAAATGGTCCCTCTGCCGATCCGCCCAGGGACCATAACTGAAATCGGTTCCCTTCAAACATCTCGCATTTATACCCCAAACTGGAGGCGATGGCTCCACCACATCACCATTGGGCAACATTATTTGTACCGGATGCTCTGGCACCACACCCGGTTCGTCCATATAGAAATATAAATCCATTTGATTGGACATCATCACAACGAATCCTTCGCCCATATATCGGGGCGGTTCATCAATCAAACCCGTATATTTGGGACTAGGGCAGAATAGAACCTTGGCATTCTCCACCTTGGCCTTGACGAAATGCATAAAATTATCCAATTGACACACAGCCGGCTTGGTACTATACGTACAATGGGCTTCCTCCATCGAAATGGAAAGAGTTGTCGGTGTCAGACGATTGCCAAACACAAAACGCCCCGAACAGATGTCAATCTTGATCACTGGTATCAAATCCCTCCATGTGGTGGCCTGCATCGCCTCCGAATTCTTGACTGCATTAACACGTTGACTCTGTCGTGCATTCTCCACGTTCATGTTGTGCTCCTTTAGTTTATTACGCTCCTCGGTGCTCAGCAAATCTGTGGGTATCAACAGTGATGGCTCCAGACCGAATGTCTTCTCCAATTTATCATATAAATCGGATCGATTATATATATGCAATTCGTAGCCATTAAGCTGAACCGATAAACGTGTATCCGAGTGGGAGAGATCTGCAAAGAAAACGAACGATAAACTAAATATCTATATAATTGATTTTCAAGCTCACCTTCGGAGACATCTTTGGGTACATAGGAACGCCACCAACGGAATATGAAATAGCCATCTTGCACCCGCATTGTATAATCGTACGTGATGTAGACAAAATCACGAAACATTATCTTGCCGGCAAGGGGATTCAAGGCCACGGAACCAATTTTGAAATAGGCCCCCTTGATGAACCAACGATTCGCCACTTTGGTTATCAGCATGCCAATCACACGGGAATTGTAGAATGTTATATAGATGACCCAAACAATTGTGGTGAAAAGAGATAGAAGCAGCCATATCTGAAAGGGATTTACAGATCGATATAAGTTATACATATATTCATTTAATCGTATAAATCATAAGGTACTTTTGGGCAGAGAATTAATCCCGATCTCGAGGCCACAAAAGGGCCATTAAAATTTTTATTTGTTGTTAATTGTAGAAAATAATAGACTTGCTTCCGAACTCCTCAGTTGTCTCTCCACCCACAAATTTATACATTTATGACCTCTTTCAGAAAGATAATGGAGAGAGATCATTGAGATCCTTAAACACCTACAAGTCTAGGTACCCTTGGTTTCTTAAATGAATGTAAATTAGTCGTTTGTCTTTTCTATTCCTCTTCATCCTTTCTTATACTTTTGAAGTGATCTCTATATATAAAGAGTTGATGAAATTATGATATTTCAATACTTTGTGACCTAATTCTGTGATCTTTAAAGGTTCAACTATATTGAATGAAGCATTTTGTTGCTCTTTAAGAAAATAGAAGAGGTCCGGGTCTATTCCTGACATCTGAACCATGTCAAATGTCACACAAAATGTCAAAAAATTCATTATTCATAATTCAAGAATGACCTAACGCAATTCAGGGTGGGGAGGATCCTATAAAACATTACGATACGCCACAAAGAGAGACACTAGTTCAAACCATATTGCTTTTGAGATGAAACTTCTTGGGAATCGTTGTGAATTAAAATTCCATGAAACGAAAATACGTTACATTTAAACGGTGGGACTAAAGAAGCCATCTGGCTCTCTTTCCTCTATTATATGTGTCTTTAAGAGTCATTCGATCCGACTATCGCTAGTGTCTCGAATTAAATGTAAGATTTTTGAAAAATGTCAGTTTCCACATCGTCTTAGTCTGTGTCTAGTGAAAACAAATTTTCTGTTAGTTGTGTCTAGAAATTCCCAATAGTATACATATCTCGGCAGTCCTTGTTTTTTTTTTTTTTTAAATACACATTTTACTTAATATAAAGAAATTGATCAAAATTTGTATAAATCACATTGTACAGTTATATATTGTAGTCCGCGTTTTCGGCAACAGTTTTTTGAGTTGAAAAATAAATTTAGATCCATTTCTAAATAGGTTTTCAGTAATTTTGATGATCGGAAATATGAGTATATTGCGCATTTTGAAGTCATGCCTGTTGAAGCAGCGGCAGCATCCTTTCTATTCCATGGTGAATCGCTTGGCCAGTAGTAGAAATGACCCCATTGGCATGATAACTACCGATGAAGACGAGGACGAGGAAGTGGAAGAGAAAGCTGAATCGAAGCCGAAAAAAATCGTGGTTGATCCCATATTGCCAATATTGAAAAGTCAGAATTCGAATTATTTTTTTTTTATGCCACATAATGTGGGACCGGCATATCATGATCTAATAACGACTTCAGATCATTTTGGTCATGTCAATAATAATCATAGCAAACGCAAAGAAATCCAAGTCGGTGACCAAAGAATGCCGGATATTCAATTAAACTCATGCCCCAAATTGCTGTCGTCGTGCGTAAAAGATCTATTTATCCATCCGTATGGAAAATTTGAGAATGTGGAAAAATATAGCATAATGAGTTTACATTTTTCAACTGATGTGGATAGCGCCATCAAGGATTTCGTCCTGAAGGCCACTGAATACTCTCTGGCAATCATTTATAAAGGATATTGGGCAGATTTTGTGAATCCGTTTACAGGACGTGCCTATTTTCGTCCAGGTAATCGCAAGTCAACCAATATGAAGACACCTTTCTTCTTCCATAATATGATTATAAAATATAATAATGAATGCACTGTCATTGAGGAGACGCAGAATTATAATTTCACTGGCGCCATAGTCACCGATACTCCGCTCAGAATGATCGAGAAATGGTGTACAAGGAAGAGGGATGCATAGACAACAACAACAACAACAACCTCCATGTCCGCCCCACCTCACGTTTTTCCTGATTTTGATCCACAATTTGTAAGTCTTGAGAATTTTTGTGATCGCCCCACACAAATAAACGCCGTTTTTAAAAGAACTCATTTAACTATGGAACTATGGAATCTAAATCAATGAAATTTTTACCCATAATTGGTCCTGAATAAGTCTTAAATTCATCAACATATGCAATATTTATATTTTGATAAACGATTTAAATCTATGATATAAGAACGAAACCTGTTTTCTCCCAAACCATTTGGAACGCCTCAAAAACATGGGTTTTGCGTGAATCAACATCTGCCAAATGAATCAACATTCTCAGCGTGATTTATTTATGACACACGGAATATGGGAATAAAAACAAGTCATTTGATGCCTAATAAGGATCGTGTTTCAGAACATTACTATATCTCTGGCTGCTCAAAGAGTCTGTTAATAGCTGACATTTTCTTGAAGAAGAATCGTACAACGACAAAAAACTGGAAGTAATTTAATAAATATTGAGAATGTTTTATTTCAATTTAAAGTGTTCTTTCAATGAAAATCTGTTCTTGAAAATTTTTCAGGGTCTTTCTCTTAAATAAACTCCTCAAATAGACTTCTTATAGGCAAGGAATTGCTTATGGTATCCTTTTCCTTTTGAAATTATTTTCCTATGTTCTCTCATGTCACTTCGAAAACATTATAGCTATTCAGAAAAGTTCCTTCACGATCGTTTTCGGATTGTTTGCGACCCATTTAATTGACTCTGCTTATCTTAGTTGTTCTTTACGTATCATATATGTATATTCCTTGATTACTTTCGATGTGAGTCGGGGCATAGCTGACTCATCTACCGGGTTGGAATGGTTGGTTGCTCGAACTTCTGTGGAACCTAGTGTTTTGTTTATTAGCTTTTAACTTGTCAAGTGCAAGTACAAATTTCAATGAAAAATGCAACAAATACAGGGGCCAGAATTTTACCTTTTACTCTATGAAATAGAAAATTCAGGGTATTCGTATAAAAAATGGATACTATTAATACGAAGTTATCGTTTACAATATTAGCGATGACTTAAAGACGCCATACAAATATGTATGTATATATATTCTAATATAGAAATGTACGATTTGCACAATAAAAAAAACGAGTTTTTGTGAGACTCATAAAGATTGCACTTATTATATATAGAATCTGAACAATGAGTAACCAGTTTTCTACGTTTCTTCTATTGGACATGGTCAAACAACCCAAAATGCAATACTTTCTAAATTCTATTTAAGTATATGCTTTATATTATTTAAAAAATTTGAATTTAAACCCAATGTAATATTCATTTTTCGAACAAAATTTAGTGTGTTTTAATTCAAGCTTTATCTAAAGTTATGAAGTTTATTTGGTTAGCTAAATTTACAAACTAAACCTAAACTAACAGAAGTAAAGTAAGGGTTAATCGGTTAACCGGCATCGTTAGGCTGATTCGTACCGGTATATACATATACATATACATATACATATACAATGTATTCCATAAGAAACCTTTAAAATTACATTCATGACTTAATAGAACCGGAAGAATATGTCTGACCTTAGTCGGAGGGGAAACTTTTGAACTCGTAAAATTTTAACTTCTAGTTAATTTGCGTTTCTAAATCTATTTTAAAGCGACGATGACTCTAAACCGAGTCCCATATTAAGATTATCAGCCTTTAAATTAGCTGCCACTTATTGTTAGTCGTTAGCGAGTCGAGCGACTATATGACTGCGTCTCTTTAGTGTTCTCTGTGTGTCAATGACCATATCACAATAACAATGATTGATAAGCAACCGCACATCCCCACCCACCCCCTTTCTCCTCATCTCCTTCTGTGTCCACTAGAGTGGCGAGAGTAGAGAGTGAAGTGAAGTGAGTGTGTTACTATTAAACGGCGGCAATCAGCCCATTAGCCGTGAAGTGAAGTGATAAAGCACGTCCCCGGACTGATTCATGACACATTCCATAATGTATTAATCAAATCGCCGTATAATATATAAGTATGTATGTAGTCCTTCTTTTAATTTAATGATTTTCTCTTACCATGGGAGCATCAATTTTCATATTCTCCAGCGGCACATTGTGGGATTGATTCCAGGTGCCCACTTCGGGAAAACCCAATGGGAATGTATCGTCACTTGTCTCGTCCACATCCATTTTTGTAGGCGGGTGGTAGTGGTGTTTTTTTGGGGTGGGGCGCGGCTCCCTTCCTTCTTCTTCCTTTCAAAATCTTCAAATTTCTTCAAACTCAAATTGTTGTGGTAAACAATTCTCGATCTATTTTACATATATACATGTGCATATTTTGGTTTTTTTTTTTTTGGGTTGGCAGCTTCTCTTTGTTGTTTGCAACATTTGATTTTTAAATTTAATTTATTATTACACTCGCTCATACACACACACACACATACTGGCGCAAAGTTCGATTTTTCCCGAGGTCGTATGGGTTGGTAAAATTTTCATTTGACTTTTCTCATGCACTTTCACAGTAGCTGCATTGCGACCGCTATTCGAACTATTTGTGTGCCGCACTTAAATCACGTTTTAAACTATTTATGGTAATTAAATTGCTAAATTAATTGCGAAACGAATAAAAATAAATTTTCGCTGCGAACGAAAACACTCCCATCTTGTAATCAGCTGATTGGGGCCATCAGCGATGGCAATAAACAGGTTGCAAGAATTAATCGATATCACTGTTATCGTTGTCATTAATAGCTCGTGACTTAATTTCGAAAAATATTCAAATCGAACCGAGACCTTGTTATAACGATATAGAATCAGGTAAGCGTCTTCTCAATCCGTCTCGAGTTATTAGCATTGCGCCCCAGCTTAGGAGATTTGACTCGGTTCGAGATTTAGGCAATATCTAAAATATAAGTCAATTTAGTAATCCCTAGGGGATTACTTCAACTAGGCTTCCTCAATTTCTGATTTATGGCCTTTGATTTACCAACTATCATATAGATGCTTGGATCAATAGGTGGGGTCTAATATTAATTTATGTTTTATTTACTAAATTTGAAATTTGAATAAATCACGCGTCCCGTGCTCATCTCTAATCTGTGGCATCACCCTGTATATTTGTTAGCCCCTATTTTATCAGCCAATGGGGTTGCACCCTATTTATCTGGTCAGCTGTTGAAGTTATTGTTTATCACCAAACGAACTGCCCGAACCAAACTAGAAATATTTTAAGATTTGCTTGTTGCTATATTAAAAAAATAAAACAAGAAGCAAAGCGGAACTGATAGCAGGTCGAGCAGCGACAAGCGTTGTGTGCGCTGTTAAAAGTGGAGAAGTTGGTCTATCATCACTTCACATAAGACCTTAATCAAAGCGAGAGCAAAAGCGGAAAAGAACCATGTCGTCTGGCACTAATTGGCGTGAATTGTTCCCAACAAAGTTGACTTTTATCATATTTTTGCTGTATATGTCATTGTTTATAGGGCAAGGTTCGTATCTATAGATAGGTGGAATGCCACTTAAGTTTGATTAATATTGATTGACTCTTCTAGGAATTTTTGTAACCGCATCCCAGGAATCGAATAATTCCTATAGTTATAATACAGTAACTGTCGTTCTGCTGACGGAAGTCTTCAAGTTAATTGTATCCACATGTCTCTACTGCAGGGAGTAAGTAAAGGAGGAGAGCAGGAGAAAGATATCCATATAACCTTACCTTCTTTATTGTATAGAAACAATCTCCGCTCTTTGGTGAGGGATGTGCAAAAAGATCGCCAAGTCCTGGCCTTTTACATGGTGCCAGCCTTCCTCTACTGCTTGTACAACAATCTTGCCTTTGTGAATCTCGCCACCTTTGATCCCACCACGTATTATCTGCTACTTCAGTTGCGTGTGGTTGTCACTGGCATACTCTTTCAAATGATATTCAAGAAATATCTCAGTCAACGTCAATGGTTATCGTTGATCCTGCTGACCGTGGGCTGCATGCTGAAACAAGTGAATTTTGGCAGCTTCTACAGCGATGCCAACGATGATAGCGAAGCGGCAGCTATACAGATCACCAAGGCAAATGGAACCCATCACGAATCTTCAGTGGCGGGCAAAAATATGTCTGGCTTCGATTTTAGCCTGAGTGCCGTATTTATATTGGCACAAACGATATTCTCTTGCTTGGCTGGCGTCTACAATGAATATCTACTAAAGGATAAAGGAGCCGATGTTAATATTTTCGTTCAGAATGTTTTCATGTACTTGGATTCGATAGTTTGCAATGCAGTCATTCTTCTGATACGCGGCGAACTCCTGGATGCCTTCAGTGCGCCACATTTAATGAGTATTATGCGATTCAGTGTGATAATCATTATAGTGAATAACGCTGCCATCGGAATAGTGACCAGTTTCTTTTTGAAGTACATGAATTCCATTTTAAAGACTTTTGCCAGTGCCATGGAATTGCTTTTCACAGCCATTCTATGCTATTTTCTATTCTCCATACCCATCTATATAAATACAGCACTTTCCATTGCTGTAGTATCCTATGCCATCTATTTGTATACCCAAAGTCCTGTCGTCAATTTGGGTAAAGTTCGTCCCCTGACCGACTTTCAGGAAAATCGCAAGCTTCTTCATCCAGAGGATGCTGACGCTGAAATGGTATAATCCATATCCTAGACCTCCTAGAGTTAAGCACTAGATCTGTATATACATATGTCTCTGTGTTTTTTCCTGGTTGGAAGTGCCTGCAATTCATAGTGTTTTTTCTAATTATTGTAAGTTCTGGCGAATAAAGCCTTAAAAAGGCTACAAAATTTTCGAAATTTAAATCAAAATCCTTATCAAATCCTTATCGTTTGCCTGTTCTCAGACTTTAGAAGTACCAAAAAGAAAAAAACTACAAGAAAGTCATAATTAATATTAACATGTGTATACATATAGATTTATGTACATATGTATGTGTTTTGCGTTTATTTAACTATAAGTTTAATTATAATTATAATGATTGCAATCCATCAAGTAGTCTTGTGTTCTGTTTCTTCCTCATATTTAACTGGTTTTCGAGCCTCCAAAGCGAAGCAAAGATTCTGCACGGAGGTGAATTTCTCGTAGTCGCGGCATTCCGTCAGATGTCTTTCCATATCCAGGACACGATGTGTGGCATTATATTTGCAGATCTTCAATGGCGGTCCCTTGTAGCTTTTCTCACAGTTGATCACATGCTGTGGCATTCGCAATACCAAAATGCGATGATTTTTATTATATGGACATGTGGCGTAGGGTAAATCTGCCATGTTTCAAATCTATAGTAAATTAACTTCAATTCGGAATCAAATAATCGCCATCAATAATGGAAAGCGCCGTTATATAGAAAGTTATGAATGGGTGCCATCAATGGAAAGCACCGTTATATGGAAAGTTAGGAATGGGTGCGAAAGAGATGACTGTAGGTGTTGATCTGCATTTCCTTTGTCAACTAGAGATGGGCGTGAACTGCACGTTCTAAAACGGATCTAGTTAAAAATTTATTTTAATTATCATTACTATAATTATTTGGTAAATGGTCAATTAAAAGCTTTGCTCATTAAAGTGGAACTATTACTTTTTCAACAAATATGTAATTATATGCCAAATATCGACAGGCAGGGGAAACAGTAAGCATGAAATACCGGGTTTTCCGCATCAAATATAGGTTTAAGGAAGTTAGTGGTTCAAATATAGTTTCTTCTAGGGCTGGAGTTTGATGAGATTTCGTGGCAGTTTGATAAAGTTCCAGGGTGGTACGGTGGTTGGCGCGTGTTTTCAACTGTTACAACTATCGATATCAAACACGCCGATGAATCGATAGTGATATCGATGCGCCGATAGTGACATCGATGAGTCGATAGTGACATCGATGAAACAATAACGACACCGATAAGTCGATGATGACATCGATGATTCGATGAAGTCATCGAAGTTTACCTCCCCACCCTCACCCCCTCTCTCCAAGACATTCACCATAAAATTTTCGTACAGTACGGTTGTGTGGAAAAGTGATTCGCTCAAATTTTCTTGTATTGTGAAAAGTTATTAGTTAATTGATTGGAAAATGGCTCGTACCAAGCAAACTGCCCGTAAATCGACTGGTGGCAAGGCTCCGCGTAAACAGTTGGCCACCAAGGCTGCTCGCAAAAGTGCTCCATCCACTGGTGGTGTGAAGAAGCCCCATCGTTATCGCCCTGGTACAGTGGCTCTGCGTGAGATTCGTCGTTACCAGAAGTCCACCGAATTGCTCATCCGCAAACTGCCCTTCCAGCGTCTGGTGCGTGAAATTGCCCAAGATTTCAAGACCGATTTGCGTTTCCAGTCTGCCGCTATTGGAGCACTTCAGGTGAGAATTCGTCATGGTGTTTATTGTCGGTGGGGTGGTCGAGTGGTGGGGGTAGTCTATTTCATATAATCGTGTAATTTATATTGGAAATTTTTTGTTGGATATTTCTGTTTAGGAAGCATCTGAGGCCTATCTTGTAGGCTTGTTTGAGGACACCAACTTGTGCGCCATTCATGCCAAGCGTGTCACCATCATGCCCAAGGATATTCAGCTGGCCAGACGTATTCGCGGGGAGCGCGCCTAAATCTGCGTCTTCGTCATCGTCATCTGCTGTGGCCGCCATCTTTAATTGGAAAAATGGTAACAACAACAAAGACAGAAAAATCGAAGCAGAGGGAGAGACGGCATTTGCCGCCGCCGCTTAATTTTAAGCTAACTATACAATACATACATATATATATATCTATACTTAGCGAATAAGTAAAGATCTACAGTTCTTTTTCCAAATGTTTAATAAAAAATGATTAATTTAACAATTAATAATCAATGAGTATTAACTGTATAAGTATGTATGTATAATACGCACATACATTTAGAAGAGATAAGGGAGGGATATTGCGATTGCAACAATTTAGGCCAAATTGTGTCTGCTAAGCAGAGACAGCTGCCAAGACGAGTACGTGACAAAAAGGAAGACACAGTCAAAGGACACAAAGGAATCTAAATGAATGGAAAATAGAAGTAAAAAGAAAGTCTGAGCCAAAGAAACTACAAGTATGAGGAGTGGAAATGAAATTAGGGAACTATGTACATACTTGTGGATAGGTGAAAAACACCGAAAAAAGCAGATTCAATTAATAGTCTTTGTTTAAACTTTAAAGTACAGTTATATGTACATATATACATACACTCATACAGTTGTACATGTATGTATGTATGTATGTTTAGAAAGGTAAAATCAAGAAGGCGGTAAAATGCGAAACAACGAAAATGGAAAACTTATGAAAAAGAAAAGGTGTGTGTAAAATGGGCGAATCTCACGTGTGGAAATGGAAAAATTTGGGAAATAAATTACATGTACACGCAACAGGATTTTAGTATATTCTAGCACTTTTTAGTTTTAACAGTTATGAACCACTACTAGAGTATATACATATGTATGTATGTATGACATTTGATTTAGTAGATAAATTGTTATTGTTGTAATCCTGATAGACCAATTGTTTTTGTGAAACGTGTAATATATACACATACACATGTACATATGTATGTATGTGTGTATTTACTAGAATGATCAAGAATGAGAGACCAGCTGTCGTTGAGGGAGGGGGGCTTTTTATATTATGTACATACATATGTATGTACATACATACGATACCCGTGCGCAGGGGGGTTGTTTTGGGGATGGACTCCAAAATGGTTTTCTTTTTAAAATTTGTTGTATCTATGTATTTATGTACATACATATGTACATATTTGTATCTTTACACATGTATATATGTACATATGTATCTACATATGCAAATGTATAGCGCAAAAAAGCGCAGCATAGACCTGTTTTTATTTTGCTACATACATATGGATGTGTGTACATTTGTATAATTTGTATATGTGTACATATGTATGTATGTATGTACATTCATAGATGCAAGAGCTTAACCAAGATTTCATTCATTAAAAAATGTTAAATATAATGAAACATTTATGTTTAGCTAAAAATTTGGAAGGCGGAGGTGGGTAAATTAACCGAACAGGGTGGACCAAATTAGATATATGTATGTATGTACATATGTACATACATATGAAGGTGCGTAACAATGTTAATGAAGATTGGTAGATTTTTTTTTGTAGCACACTCTGCATATGCTTCTATGTAAATTTGTATGTACATATGTACATACATATGTATGCATGTATTTATGTACGTAGTTACATTATGTAAATGTGCAGATATCTATACAATATGTTTGTAACAAGAGTAAATACAGTGACAAGTCGATAATTCGTTCATGTTTATCTCCAAAATTCGTTAGTGTGTCTGTATATACATGTATGTATGTATGTAGATACATCATATGTATATACATATGTAAGTATATACATATGCACATACATACATATAGCGCAAAAAAGCGCGGCAAATGAGGCCGAGGCATCTGGGTGGTCAAGACCCGTATTTTTTTGTCTCCATACATATGTATGTATGTATGTATGCATGTACATATGCATGTACATAGGTATGTATGTATGTGCATATTCAATACGTATGTACATATTAACATATTTATGTGTGTACACTCATAGATTAACATTAATAAATGTAAAATATAATAAAACATTTGTGTTCAGCTATAAATCTGGAAGGCGGAGGTGGGCAATTGCTTAAAAAGGGCGGCCCAATAAGAAATAACAATGTTAATGAAGATTGGTAGATTTTATCATACATATGTACATATGTATGTATGTATGTACATACATACATATGTAAATATGTATGACATTTGATTTAGATACATAAATTGTTATTGTTGTAATCCTGATAGACCAATTGTTTTTGTGAAACGTGTAATATCTACACATACATACAATACATATGTATGTATGTACATACATATGTACGTACCCACATGTACTACGTGTACTAGAATGATCAAGAATGAGAGACAAGCTGAGGGATGGGGGCTTTTAATATAATGTACATATGTATGTACATACGAGACCCGTGCGCAGGGGTGTTGTTTTGGGGTTGGACTCCCCTATAGTTTTTTTTTTAAGTTTTATGAATGTACATTGTACATACATATGTATGTACATATGTATTAAGTCTGTTCATACATATAGTATTAACTGTATTGTTGTACATATGTACACACATGTACATACATATGTACAGGGAAAAAAGCGCGGCAAATGAGGCCGTGTTGTCTTGATTGTCAAGACCACACATACATATGTACATACATACATATGTACATACATATGTAAATTATTTTGGCTACACATGTATTTATGGATGTGTGTACATTCATAGATGCAAGATTACCAAGATTACATTCATTTAAAAATGTAAAATATAATGGGAAATTTTTCTTCAGCTAAAAATCTGGAAGGCGGATTTCTTTATATACATACATACATATGTACATATGTATATATTTGCTTGTTCATTTGTATACAAATATATATGTATATATATATATATATATATATATATATATATATGTATATACATAAGTTTATTTACTCTACTAGAGCACATACATTTGTACATATGTATGTATGTACATATGTAATTTGTACTTTTTTTGTTTTTTTGTAATCCTAATAGACCAATTGTTTTTGTGAAATGTGTAAAATCTAAACATACATACATATGTATGTACATATGTGTGTACATGTATATATAGCGCAAAAAAGCGCGGCAAATGAGACCTGTTTTTTTTTTGGCTACATGTACATACATATATACACATGTTCATAAATATGTACATATGTAGATACATATGTATTTACATTTGTATATGTATGCATTCATATGCAGATGCAAGAGCTTAACCAAAAATTTATTAATTAAAAATTTATTAATTAAAAATTTATTTTTTAAAAAGTTTAAAATATCATAAAGCATTTGTGTTAAAAATCTGCAGGGAGATGGGCAAATTAACCAAACAGGGCGGACCAAATAAGAAATAACAATGTAAATGAAGATTGGTAGTTTTTTTTCTTACGCACCCTGTATGTGCTTTTATATATATGTATGTACATATGTAGAAATGTACTTACATATGCATATACATAGTTACATAAGTATGTAAGCGTGCAGATGTTTGTGTAATTGTTTGTAACAATAGTAAATACAGTGGCAACTCGATAATTCGTTCATCTTAATCTCGAAAATTCGATTTTACTTGCTTAGGATTTACGTCATACAGTCGAACTTCCATATATAGAACTTCAAAATTAAAGTCTTTCGGATAATAAATTAATTTCGAAGACACAACTTCCTCATTCTATATGTACATACAATACATCATTTTTTAGGTGAATGTACATAAATAACAATTAGCGCAAGACAGTGTTGGCTTAAAATCATAGGGGCTCCCAACATTTGTATGAACGTTTTGGCGTCGTGCTCATACTAATCCGCTCCTGGCAAAACGAGTTCCATATTTACCTTTTTGCATTTATGTATACATATACATATGTACATACATAAGTAAAAATAAGGAGTTTCTCTTAAGATTGGGATTTATTTCCGAGTGACTTCCCAGAACGGACTGATTGAGTGGTGATCTTACAACATTTTGCTAGAACAATCCGGTTTCAAAAAGGCTTTCGCATTGTTGCCCAACCTAGGTTTTATAAGGACGAGAGCCTCATCTTTGGGAGACTTGGGCATCATATACTCGCCTTTAGTTAAGGTTTCTGTAAGTCGATGATTTCCTCATGCTAGCGCTTTGGAAAAAATATATATCCAATCTTTTTAAATAAAAAGTAGTTTATTATCTTCCGTATGTGGATAATAGCTTAAAGAATGGGTAAGGAGATGAATTGCAGGATCGGGAGGTACAGGATATACAAATGCATTTAAGAAATTTATTTCTCATTTAAAGACTATGGTATCCAACATGGCGCCTAAGCATTGAACAATATTATTCTGCATAACTTTGTCCACCTTCTCTTCCAGATGTCGCTTGGGATCCTGTTTGCCCACATTTTTGATGGCCAACTGCTCGGGCGTCATTTTCTCCTCATCCTCTAACGATTTGTTGTAGTTCTTAGCCAGATCGAGCATCTCGGCCACTGTGTTCTCATTGATCGCACAATGCTCGTTGTAGTCGGAGAGTGTGAGACCATCCTTCCAGGACTTTTTGTGCAAATTGAGAAGCATCTTCTGCTCCAGTTCGTTTTTGCGATAGTTGATGCTGATCGAGTAATAGTGGCGGTTCAGACCGTGGATCAAAGCCTGCACTGAAGGCTTTTGCAAATGGCCTAAATTCGAGGTGGTTTGACGAGGCTCCTGTCCCAGGACCAGCATATTGGGATTGATCAGTCGGAATGCGTCGATTACCACCTTGCCCTTGACTGACTGTATGGGATCGACGACAACGGCTACTGCCCGCTCGGACAGAGCTTCGAACGACTGCTGCGTATTGATATCCACTCCGGATAACCAGCATCCGAAACCAGGATGGGAGTGATACCAGCCTACAACCATTTCGGGTCGCCCCGTCTGCTTCAGCATATCCAACATCTTGGCCTGGAAGACTGGATCCACAGCCTCAACACTGACACCCGTTCCCGTCTGTGGCATGGCAAAGACATCGATGACTTGGACAGTGTAATCGTCTACGAATTCACCCAGCATGAGACCCATCACCTCCATGGGCACTCCGGCTCGACCGTGCTTCAACATTTTCAGTAGGGCCAAAGAGGAAATGTAAACCTGTTCGGCGGTATCCACCACGGGGGCATCTGTGGGGGGAGCGGCTTGAGGCAAGGCGCCGCCTAGACGTAGCAATCGGTCCATAATGCGGGAAGGGCTGGCGGCGTTATAAGGACATTAGGCATTGGCCAAGTAGTTAACGGTGTTTAGGTTCAACTCACCTCTAGACTTGTACAATACTCGAGTGTTTAAATGACAGAGTTTTAGTCACTCTTTCCAAATTTTTCAGTTCGGCAGCAACAACAAAAAACACAAAGCGAATACGTTTTGACAATTCTTTCGCAAAGTGCAAGTAATAGTGTAGTGTGACCGTTTTACGATAAGGCAAACAAGCTGTCAATGAAGGTTAACGGTGACCATTAGCACTAGTTCGCAGAAAATCAAATGACTTTGCCAAACAAATTAAGATGGTAATTCGAATCATAATTATTACATTATGCTCTTAAATCATAAGGATGCAATTACTTGATAAGGTTTTATTCTTCATTTCATTTCACCACTGTTCTTGTTTCCAATTCCGAGTAAATTAAATATATTTTAAGGTATTCTATCTGAAATGTAAAATATATTCTCATCATGATTTGCATTTTTCAATAATTACCTCGAAATTTAATTTCAACATTCGCTGGGTATTCCCTGTACAATAAGTAGATATTAAATAATTATATTTGTATAATAAAATTTAAAAAAAACGAAAAATAAAATTCTCTTATGAGTTCTGATATACGATATATTTGCATGCTATCGATAGCTGGCGGCAAAAAGGCTTTTCAAAAAGTACTCGATACGATCTGTTCTTAATGCATTCTTATTGCAAATCTTATATACTTTACCAAGCGAAGACCACGTTCCGCTAGAGCGAACAGCTTTAATTTCTATTTACCATCTTCATATGCCCATGGGAAATTGCCCCCAGCATTAATGAGGTCGTTGGTAAATACAGCAATAACTTGGCTAAGATAACAATGCGAAAAAGGCTTTTTGTTTCTTTTCTTTTATTTTCCTTTCACCTTTTGTGCTGATGGGCGCAAATCAGATCATTTCAGAGCCCAAAAATTGATTGCAACATCATTGTCAGTTGGTCTAAGTCTAACAAATAAAACTAAGTCCCAAGTGCCGCCTGTCTCTGTCTAACTCTCGCTCTAACATTTTCCTCATTTAACAATAGTTTTTCACATTTGAGCATTTTCCATTTTCAGTTTCAGTTGCATTTTGTCAGTCGCCACGCGCGTTACGCTTTTAAAAAGTAACCAAAAGACAGTTTATTGATTAATTATTATTGTTTGTTTGTTAATTTGACGTACTAATTGTGTGCAATAGTATAAATATTTATTAATTATTAACAAACACACACACACAAATCGCAAGTAAAGGTATATACATACATATGTAAAAAGTGGCGAAACTTTTTGCTTAGTTCAGCAAAAAAACTGTCAATTCTTTTTTCTTTTTCATTATTTTGTACTATATTTTGTGCTTGTGCTTATCAGCGAACTGAAACAACAAATTGGTTTATTGTTTTTGTTGTCTTCTTTTTGTTGATAAGTAAGCAGAGGCGGAGAAGTAGAATTTAGTTAAAACCAGGCGGTGCGAAAGAGTGAGAGAAGAATAGAGAGAGAGTGAAAGAGAGGGGAAAATTGTTGTCACGTTTTCCTATAAAAAAAACTCTCTGACAAATCGCTTAATATTATTATAACATATCGTCACGTTTCGTATGGACTATCATTGACCTTGTCTTGAGATAATATTTAGTTTGTATCGGTGCGGCATTTCGATCTCTTTAAATGGCATGTGATACGACCAAAAAAAACGTGGCCAAAACAACAAACAATTTGTTAACTGAAACCAAAATAAGCGTTAGTAAAACACGTTTGTTCGGCTGTGAAATTGACCTTTTATGGACCCACCCCACCCCACACCACACCTCCTCCGACCCCCCAACCAATACATACATACAAGACATGACCGAAATGAAATGAGCGGAAATACGTTAACGAAATGATAGTGGCTCAAACTCTAATTGCCCCAAACATGAGAAGATGGAGCCAAAAGAGACGATGATGCAGAAGACCGAACCGTCAGGTCCAAATCTACTGAAGAGTGAAACAATTATTTTGGGCTTTTCGTAATTATTTATAATTTTCCTTTTATTGCTCTGGTTTTTGTAAATGTTTTTTGTTGTCGGTGAAAAGGAAAAGTTTTCGGAGATCGTAATGGCATCTAAATGGATGTAATGGGAAATAAACTCAAACCATAATTAATTAATTTTCATTAAAATAAGGGCCGTAAATAAAGTTTAAAAAATGGTGCGAGGTCTTTTGGGAAGGGATCCTCATCAAATTATAATAAAGTATGATACGATTGCGATACCTAAATAGATGGGTCTTGCAATATCTATCCTATTTATTTGTAATTTTGAAATAGCTCAATAATAGTAAGAATAGCTTCTTTCCCTATAAAAATAAACTTCTTTGTCAGTCTTCATCTTTTAAATTTGATGTGTAGGTCCTTAGAATTTTTGTATTATAATAGAACAACATTGGAAAAACTCTATAGAATATAATCATAATTATTTTTGGTATATTTAAAATAGAACAAGAGAATTAAATCACATTACACATTAATTTTAAAGGTAACAAGCATTATGTACATCGCGCATATCACATATCAGCGATTTCTCATTTGTTTTATTCAAATCTACCCTATCCGGATTGGGTTGCTCAAACAACGCAGTGTATGAGAAATTCTACTGATTTTTCAAAAGTTAATCCTTTATAGTAACCATATTCCTCAAAGAAGATTCATTAAAGATCAAGTTTAAGTTTAATTTGTTTATTTTTAAAAAATCTGACTGCTGTGATTCATCATTAAAATTTACAGTATTAGTTAGGCAAAATTTCAAGTCAAATATCATCAAGCATTGAACCGTTGCAATGCTTGCACAATTTTTGCAAATGAAGTGTCAAATGTTTTTGTGTCTGATTAACCGCAAATTTGGACTTAAGCTACGCAAGTACGAGGCGCTGCGAGTATGTAGAATGGGGACAAAGACACGAAAGATCTGCCACACGAAACACAATACAATCGAAAATGATCTCGAAAACAAATTTCATAATTATCCACTGGTTGCATGTCTTCATAATGGTAATGACGATAATCATAATAATGGATCGCCATGATGACGAAGACGACGATGATGATGATGCTGTTGATGGAAACTGATTTAATTTCACTTTTCATTGGGTTGCCCACAGTGCACAATGCAATGGAAGGCGGTGGGGGGGCTAGAGTTAATCGTTAATTGTTAGTTGAAGAAAGTTTTAATTACCTGCAACCGCGTTTACAGATAATTAAGACGTTTAAATCGAGCATTCAATTATGAAACCGTTCAATTTTTGAAAGTGCATCATGGAAATATTTTAATTATTTATTATTTAGCAATTTGCATATTTCTTTCACGTTTGATCTATTTTTACTTTCACACAGATGACGTCGCTATCCAAGGAGACGTCATTGATAAAGGAGTTACCGCCGCCACCCACACGCATACCACAGGCGGAAGTTGTTCCATTCCGTCGTTCCTCCTCAATGCGTTTGCGCGAGAATAAAGATGAACAACAAAACCAGAAGCAGCTCAATGGCTCAACCGGCGGCGACAACGGTTTTAGTACGCGCGCCAAGCTCACCAAGCCATCATCGTCCTCTGGTTCCACTGGTTCACTCAACCACTTGACGCGTAACCGCAGCTGGAGCAATTTAGGCCACAAAACGGCGTCGTCCCCCACAAAACCGGAAGCGAATGATGCACCTCAAGCATTATGCAGTACACCCCTAACGTCAAATCAAAAGGAATCCTCCAAAACAACCGACCAAATGGACGGGAACACCTCCAAGTCGCGTAATATGGTAAGTTGGGGGCGGTGAGGGCATATTGATTTTTGCTTTGACGCTGCTGACCTATGTAACTCACTAAAGGGCGGTAGATATATGTTGACTAAAAAGGCGGGAACAGGGGTGCGGGTGACGAGTACAATGCCATATTACGAAACTGCGTGGGCCAGACCACCACGGGGTAGCAGGACAATTGAAGTTTTTGCTTGTTAGGGTTGCAAAAGTGTGTCAAACGAAATTTGCATACATATGTGTCTATAGTGTTTTCTAAATTGAATTTATAATGTGTTTACTGTTTTATCATGCGATTCTAACCCTCTTCCATAGTTAAAACCAAGTCAATCTGAACTATCCTTCAATAACAAACACAGAATCATATAATATTTGTTTATAGTTGGTAGTACTGTAGTTCCAGCGGTTCTATAGCTCTTCTAGGGGAACAAGAATCCTCTCAAACTCTTTAAAGATCTAAAGAAGATGCTAGATTATTCTAAAATTCAAGAAAAATAATTATATTTTTCATAGAACGAGGTGTTTCTTCGAAGTCAATGTTTATTTTGAATGATCTTTTGACCAGGAACCTTTACTGAACCTCATATATAAGGGGTTTTCGAATATCCCTAGACCTTCTAACATTATCTATGGCGTTCAATAAGATTTCCAGTTCAACCCATTAACCGAATCAACGACTCTGATAAGATCATAGACCCGAAATTACTTAACTGCGGTTTCAAAACACTCACATTCAATTAAGCGTAGATTTCTCGATCAAAATATAACAAGTTATAAGCACAGATATTTAACACCATAGATTAAGCAACGACTTTAAGTAAACACAGAGTTTTTACAACCTTGTATGAAGTGTGGAAAACGTAATTACGACTTCTAACAATGTATTAATAAGTTCTACTAGAATTTTTTTCACCTGTTCAAATTGTTTCTCTGGGACACCCACGTTACGTCATACCAATAAAAGGCATCCATAATAAATATATTTTTACATTATCGTTGTAAAAAAAACTTGTCTACAGTTTTACACGTCTTACAGTTTTGAAGCCACAGCGGTTTACAGTTTTGAGGCAACTATTAGACCATCAGTTTACGAACCACTTTTGAGTAATAAATACTTTCAACATTGTTTAAAATATTCAATTTGAATGCTGAACACATTAAGCTGTTGAAGCTAATGTTTTTTTTTCTTTTTGGTTCAAAGCTTTTTAGTTTTAACTTTATAATTTAGTTATACACTTCCTTACAGTCACTCCATAATAATAGGAAGTGTTGACTTTGGCTTAACGTTTGTAGCACCAAAGGAAACGATTTGTTTTTTACTATTTTGAATATCTCTTGATCAGCAATTAGATACCAGTTTATAGGATTAGTTAGATAAGCTGTTTAGTTTTTAGAAATCTTGTATGTTTTATGACAAATTTATTTTATTTTATTAAAATCTTTAGTTTTTTTGAGAAATTTATTTCTAAGGCACTTTATTGAAGCACTATGGTATATTCCAATTAAGTTGAATTTTCTAAAAAACAGATAAAGGTATAGGAACACCCGACATAATGTAGATTTTTACATGGAGTACTTTAAGTATTGAAAATTTTAGAAAGTCCATTTTTTAATAATCATATTTTTCAATTTCCTATTTCCTTACAAACTTATTTGAATGATCCGTAGTATTTATATACATAAATGTGAATTTTAGACAAACACAACGAGTTTTTGAACATAAAAAGTCAATCTTAGAGTGAACAGGTCTTGCAAAAATTAGTTCAGTATTTCCAATACAATTTTCTAGGTATTATTAGGTAGTTCCGAGAATGACTAAACTTAAAGAAAATTTGAAGCAAAAATAGAGTTGGAGATAAATTTAAGTGCAGTGGAAGTTAGATGAAGACGCATTTTTGCAGATGTAGAAGTTGCATTTCATGGTCTAAAATTTTAGCTTGAGGTATTTTTCTTAAAATCATCTTTACACACAATTTTTATCATAATGCAAATGATGTGCAATATTCGTTAATTGAAGAGTCACTGTTTGACAAGCATTTTGTGATGACTTTCTCACCGGGCTGGTTTCATTTCCGTTTGTTTCTGTCGGCGAACAGCTGTTCGTCACGGAAATGCAAGTGCGCAAATATGAAAAATCATCCCCACTGCCAACATTCCCACACCCACCCGACACTCCCACAACGAAGCTCTTTCCCACAGACCTCTCACTCGCTCTCTCTTCTCTCCGAGGGTTGTAATACTTAGTTGTTACTTTTGGCTTCTTCTTTTACTATTTTTTTTGTGGTATCTTCTTTCGGCTGCTTTTTTCACTCTTACCCAAGTGATTTGCGTTTCAGTTGATTTTTTATGCTCCAACTGAAAGCGTGAACAAGATTTTTCGGATTCGCGCGTTTAGCAATTGTGCTTTGTTGTTGTTATTTTTCGCTCTTCTTATTGTTTAAACAATATATTGTTTCTAAAGCAGTTCGCAGAGTTTATTGCTTCGCGAGAGTTACTACTTCTAGTTTATATTGAAGGCATTGAAACAATAGCAAGACTGTGAGGCTTTTTGGGGGCCACAATGGTGCCTTATAAATGGTAATTACGTACGTGAACGTGAAAGGTTCTGCACTCTATATTTAAATATTTCAATTTACACGGGGCCAAGTGAGGGCCCACGGTTCGTTGGCCTCAAAGTTTTTCCCACTATACATTAATAATAATTGTTATTGATTTTACCACAATTAATTAGTTATGGCACATAAACAATTAGTTTACAAATATATGCAGAGAGCCTTTTAAAATATTTGTCGATATTTTATAGAACTGCAAGGAGTGGTGGAAGTGATGAGATGTTCTCAATATAGAATTGTCTTGAGTGATCGTGTAAATGTGTTTTTATTTGATCTTATAACTAACACCTTTTAAATATTTAACATTTTAACTTTAAATCAAATTTGCCATAGAAACGTGGTTAAATACATTAGTTTGTAAAATGAAAGTATATTTTAATGGACTTGATTATTTATGAGAGTATACCCTTTAAAGTAAATTTGTTAAAGAGCTTAAAGGGTCCGGGAGAATGGCGGCACTTCCCATTCCAAACAGCAAAGAAAAAGCAGAAATAATTTTGGTTCTAATTAATATTTTAATATCGTCAATTTCAATATTTCATCTTTTATCAATTCACAAATCACCACATCATAATGTCAATAATCCCTGATCTACTGAGATAAGTAACAAATCAAAAACACCAAAATAATGGGGGTTAAAGTTTATTTGAAATTATTTATCAGTTATCCGTTACTGATTGAAGTTCTTAAGAGAAATATAATCCACTATAATCAAGAAAAGGTCAAACAACGGATTTCGATGGTTTCGTTTTTGAGGTTCTTGTATGAAAAGTGAGATATTTTTCTGCTGAAGTGTAATTTTTAACTTTTATTGGTTAGAATTTAACTTAAATTTTAACTTCTTGAGATGTTTGGCCTTTAAAATTGGGTCAATCTCACTTCTATTGCTTAAGGTAAAGTTTAGCTACATAAGCCAAGGTGAAAGGTTTCGCTTACGTAGCGACATTTTACTTTAAAAAACTTTTACCTGAACTAGCTAAACATTTAGTTACTTTGATTTCAATAAAACGTTTTCTAGTTGCGACCTTGGGAAAGTGAAATAAAATCCATAAAAAAGATGACAATCTTCCCCGCAACTCGGACTTATTGTCAACACGTGACCAAAAAAAAAAAAAACAAAACCTAAAACATACATAAATAAAATGGCAAAAATGGAACAAAAAGCAGTTGGCAAAATAAAGAAATCTATGTTTATATGACGCGGAATTGGCACTCATCCAATTGGGCTATATTGTCCATTTGACTCACCTGCCTGCTGGCTACACGTGCCTTTCCCCCCCCGCACACCCAAGCCATCGATTTTTCTTTGGTCTTCGTCTTAATTGCCACCCTAGACGTGACTATAGTTGAATTTTGTTGAAATTGATATTAAGTAGTGGAGACCACGGTTAAGCCTCTAAGTTTAATTTGCATTTCAAGTGCGTAACAACGTGCCCGGCTTAAGCTTGTTTTTTTTAGCCCAGTTTACAGAGGCTTTGCTTGTGCGTTAATACCAGAAACACATACTTACCTGTATAATTGCTTAACCATGAGACATTTCCCAGAACTAGAATTTCGAAGTACCCAATTACCAACTATATATAGAGCAAAAGACTCATTAATGATTATGAAATAGATATGAATGGTTAGATGTGTGCTTGCTTGTGCTACAAAGTAGTCACTGTGAAGGGCTTTCAACTGGAAATGGAAATGGTTTTATGTTGACAGCAGCGCAATTGTCGTTGGTCAATGACTTGGGGTCGAGAAGTGGGACAGAGCTAAATCAATGCACATTCGGTGTGGCCAATAGATTGACGTCAATTTTAAAACTTGTCTGCACTGAATCATTTGCCACCTACGTTTTGCTTACTTTTCAAATAATTCACAGGTGGGAGGGAGAACTAATTGAATGTTTATAATATAAACAATATTTAAAAATTGGTAATACTCCTTCCAAAATAAAATATTGTGATGCTCCATTTACGTAGAAAATACTTTACTTCTGAAAAACTTTAGAATTTCGCTTATTAGATAATAGTACATACATACTTAAGAGAACTTTGGGATCGTTAAACATCTAAGTTTATTTTAGATCGTGTGTATATTCCTTAGGATCAATCTTCAAAGAAAACCCTTAACCTAACCAGATGATAAATCTTAATCTTAAGATTAGTCTAATAATCTAAAGACAGGAACGTTTCATTTTACTTCGGGGAACAATTGGAAACGAAACAGCCTAGTACATGTTTTCCTAAGATATTGGTCTAAGTTTCTTTAGGATCATGTATATATTCCTTGGGATCAATCTTCAAAGAAAAATCTTAACCTAAATCTTAATCTGAAGATTAGTCTAATAATTTAAACAGAGGAACGTTGCATTTTAATTCGGGGAACAATTGGAAATGGAACAGTATAGTGCACCTTTTACTAAGAAATTGGTCTATAGTAAGAGATATAGAAACTTGGATATACAAAGAGAAATTATCAACAACCCTGTGTAGGTCTTCAACAAAAAAGAAATGTTCCAAATACAATAGATTTATTTATTAAACTTTTTAGATAGGGCTGTGGGATTTTTATGGAAGATGCCAACGTTGCTAAGATAGCGTATTTTTAGCTATTTTTTTCCTAGTGGAGGAATTAAAAGAAAGTAGAAATCCAAAATATATTCCAATATCTTAAGTCTCAGTTAGTTCCATTCTTAACAAGTTTCCAGCGTTCCCTAGTGCAATTGAAGATTTGTTTGATATTACTCACTATAGAAATATCTTCTCGAAAAATAAACTATTATTTTAGATAACTGTCTTAATATTTGTTTTTCAATCTAGGAACACTTTCCAATTACACCAATTATATTTGTAGACATTTTCACAACTTTTGCATTATCCTTTGTAGTATAGACAAAGATCAGACAATGACACATTTACGTACCCGCGCATTGTTCCGTTTGGTAAGACCCAAAAAAACGCAGTCACTGGGTTAGCTGCAAAATTGGTTTCAATTTGCCCCTAGGGCCTAGGGCATTAGACTAGATAAAAGTTCGAAATCGAAATGGTCAGCTAGCTAATGAGCAGTTAATTGACCACAAAAATGCTGCTAGTCAGAGAGATGGAGATGGAAAGTAAACGCAGTTAACGTTCACAAAACTGATTTGTAAAATGTAAGGCAACAACAAATTGCCAATTGGTTTTGGGGCGTTACGGATTGAAACTTAGATTGGTCTTTCCTACAACGTACCCTTCCCTTCCCTTTCCTACCCTTTTCTCTCGCCTATTTCACGCCATGTTGTGTAAATTTTGCAAACTATGCACGACTGAACAGCGCACGGTATTCACGCAATACAGAGATTGAGTGATTAGGAGTGAGAGAGAAAAGAGCGTGTAAGGGAAATAGAGACATAAAACCGCAGGGAAAGCAAAGAAATTAGAAAGATTTTTGCTAATCGATGTTGTTGTCTATCGAACTATTTTGCAGTCTCTGAAGTTGAACGGCGGTGAGACGACGAGCGAGGCAGCAGCAGCAAAGGCATCCACGACTACCACGCCACCACACAATTGCATCCGGCAGGGGCATTGCATCAAGGCCACGCCCCCAAAGAAATTGTCCACACTGCATGAAGCGAAAATCTCACCAAAGACACCGCCAGTGACACCAGATTCACCCAGCACCTATCTGGATGATGACTTAGATTCCATGTATTCATTTGTAACCACAACTTCGGGTCGTTCGACCATGTCTTGCGAGCATCCCTATGTGGCCAGGTAAGTGAACTGCACTGACTTGAAGATCCAAGAAGATCCCTCAATATTCATCATCTCTTTCTTGGCTAGAAATGGCACCACTTTCAGTGGTCGAAAAATGAAGTATGTTGTGCACTGTTCCAACTATGCCGGACAGGTGGGTCCTGACTATCTGACGCCCACGCAACGTGCCCAGCGACAGATACGTCGCCTCAAGGAGCTGCTCTGCATAGCCCGACAGGATATGGAGCAAAAGGATTCGGAACTATTGCGTCTCACTCGGGAAGTAGTCGAGCTGCGTGTGTTTAAGGCCTCGTTGAGCTCGCCAGAGGAACGCTCTGCATCATCGGATGCTGTTACGGTGCGGGAAGCTGAACTCAAGACATCGCAGGATGTGTCGCCCATTGTTGATATGGTGGATGAGGCGAATTCCAAGTGTAGTCCACGTCATTTGGTGCGCCAACAGCTGCAGCAGCAGCAGCAACTGCAAATGTCAGCCGAGATGCAAAGCTCTTACGCCGATTCGGGTCACTTTGAGGACTTGACCATGTCGTCGGTGCACTCGAAGGATTCGCAGACACAGAGCGAAGTTTGTGGAGCATCCACGCCCGATGGCGAAGCCGATGTCGATGCCGAGGCGGAGGCTGGCGCCGATGCTGTCAGCAATTTGGAGAACTATGAGCTGCAGCGTCAGGAGCTAATACGCATGTACGAGCGGCGAATTGAGGAGTTGATCCGTACGCAAGATGGCGCCACCAGTGAATTGAAGCGCACTCACAATGACAAGGTTGAGGCTTTGCTCCAGAAGCTGGCCGAGTGCAATACACGCTACTCGGACATTGTGCCCGACTATGAGCAGGCCAAGCAGCGTATCAGAGAGTTGGAGAAACAGCTGGAGGACCTCCAGCGAAAGCTGATTGAGCATGAGGATAAGCAGAAGAAAATGTATTTGCATATGTATCAACAGGGACAGGAGTCTGAGCGCATTGCACGAGCCGATCAGGTACAGTTTCGACGCATCACAAAAAGCCATTTCAATTCTTCATTCCACTGTTCCCATTTCAATGTTTCGCAGGCTCTGGAATTAGCGCAACGTCAACCGGACAGCAAGGTGTCGATCAATGAGCTTTTGCAACAGCTACAGAGCACTCAGGATGAATTGGAGAACATACGCGTAAGATTCTTCAATATATTTCTCATACTATTTTCGGTTTTGTTTTGTGTGTTGCATTTTGTTGCATCGTGAGGACAGCGACACCAACAATCACACCATACACAGATACATACATACAAACATCCACGCATTCGTTTTTGTCTATGGTATTTTCAATTTGGCTCCTTTATCTGGCTGAAAAAGCTGCAACTAATTGAAATGCCCATTTATAAAAAAATTTTTATTTATGTAGCTTTTAAGTAACATTTTTTGCTTAATTCATTTCTTACCACGCAATCAATTAAACAAAAAAACTACATTAAAAGCAACGTTTAATTTCCATACATGTTTTGTTTCATTCCATTTCGTTGCATTGCGTTTAATCGTAGCGAATCGAATACAGAGAAAAAATACCAGAAATCTAGACTTAACTTTGGACATACCAAAGTTTTAAATATCTTTGCAAGTTTTTGCGTTTTTAATGATCTTCCATAGACTATAGTAGATTTATTTTAAAGAGTCACACGATCTATTAAGTGTAAGTTAGATGAATTATTCATATTGGCCCTCAATTTTAGGAAGATCTAAGTTCGACATATTTTTTACAAGTACAACTCCCGAAACTCACTATTAATATTACATTTTTAGCAAGTTGAAGTTAATTTTAATCTTAAAATTTAATTTCTTCAAATGATCCACAATATTATCCTTAAATATATAATTGAGTACTTTAGTATGCTCAAGATTCCGTTTCGTTCCAACAGGAACGAGAACATGTCTGAGTTAGTTCTTCTGCCTAACAGAGGTGCATTAGGAAACACTCGATTCCATCGTTCCAATAACAAGATACAGTGGTCCGATTACGAAACTGGGAAATGTTAAATGTGGGGATTACGGAAATGAAACTTATTTATACATTTTAAGTTAAAATATATTCTTTCTTTGTAAGGATACTTATAAATGTATAGTTTGCATGCTTATAAAAAATTTTAAATTTAAATGGTATTGCATGACTTTTTTCTTTACCTAAAGTAGAGTTTTCTAAGTAGGTTTGACTTAATTTTAACTTAAATACTTTAATTTATTTTTGGCAATTTTATTCTATTTTTGTTGTAACTATATTACCAAAAACAACTGAAAAAAAAAAAAAAAAAAACAAAACAAAATGCAAAAACAAAAACTATTTTTGTAGGCACCAGATTGTAGAATGAGGGAGCAGTGCGGCAGTAATAATGCCCTTCTTACTGCAAAGGAGGCGATTTCATTATGGGTACTTGGCGCGCGTAAGGTTTGTAATATCCGTAAAAAAAAAAAACTACAAAAAACCCTAACCCAAAGTTTTAGTTGATTTGATCAAAAACTATTTACAAAAATCAAAACGCTTTAGTTTTAATTATGATTTAAAACATCTGCATTGGCTATGGAACATTTGGTTTTTATGTATCATCGGTAATTAATTAATCCTCTCATCTTGGAGACAAGACAACTTCATTATCTCATCGCCATTGTTCATTTATGATCAGGGGATGTGGGCAAAGGGAGGGGGTAAGACATAATTGATTATTGTTTAGTGTTTTATACTAACTAAAGGTATGTTTTGTTTAATACATATTATCGGAGGCTAGTCGAACAGTTTTCGTTGCCTACTAAAAGCAATATACATACAAACATATAGCATGTGGTTCTCATTAATTTCCAAGTAAATCCATTTAACTTTTGCCCAAACATCTACATATATATCTCTCTCTCAATCTATATATATATATACAAATATATATCCATATATACTCAATGTTACATAACATATATCAAGCATAACCTAAATGTTCACCCAAATGATTCAAAAACCTTTCTGTACATATACATACAAAAATTTATATTACATTTTTCTTTTACCAAAAAACTAATCCCTTTTGTTTTTTTTTTTTTTTTTTTTGGCCCTTGCACTCTTTCTCTTTTTGTACACGATTAACCCAATATACACATATATTAAACAAATATATATAAATCGTTATATATATATATACTATACATATAAATATATATAGACCATCTATCGTCGCTTGCTGGATGCCCAAAAGAATCGCACTCATGTTGATCCGGAAGTTACGCTACAATTCCTTAAAAGCGCCATTTTCTATTTCCTAACGGATAAAGAGAACTCCCAAGGTCATCTGCAGGCCATCGAGAGTATTCTGGAATTTACCGATGAGGAGAAACAAAAGATCAATCAGGCCCGATCGCCCAAGTGAAGAGAGAGAGAGAGACCTATTGATTGAGACAAGGTTTTTAGAATCGCGAAATAATGTTTTATTTTCTTTAGTATTTCTGCTAAAATGCATTGTTTTGTATTTAATATAATTTACGAATTTATTTGCATTATTATTTTGTCAACAAAATAATTTTGTTAAATTTCAAAAGCGACAACCTAAAAAAAAAAAAACAATAATTGATTATGTAAAAATTATGCTATGTATATTTGTGTGTTTATTAATTTATTTATATCCTATGTTTCGATTTTAAGGCTTAAGGCAGACTAGTACGTCCTCTATGTGTAAAAAGAAAATACAATTTTACAAATGATATAAACTTTACATATTATATTTTTCGTAGTTGTAGTTAACCAAATGATGAGAGTAAGTACTAAAAATTAAATCTAAATCGGTGGATAACAAAAAAGAAAAGAAAACAACAAATCCATCTAGGTCGTGTTTCAATGAAAATTTTAATGGCTAAATAAATAAAGAATTAGTTGAAAATTAAAGTGGCACTTTTATTTAACTCAAAAACTAAAAATGATTCTCGGAACAGCTTAAAGTGTTTTATAGACATTTCGAATTTTTGTTGAAATGTGGAATGTGTTGAAATGTGGAAACTAGTAAAATATTTCAAACATGCTCTAGGAAACAAACAAATGAGGAAATATATATTTAAAATACAAGAGTTTAAAATAGATTAAAGACGAAAAAATCACTTAATTATTGTTAACTTATATAAATATTTTTTATATACTATAAAACATTCAAAGAATCAAGTCCTTCGAGAGCTTCTAGTTACGTGGAATACTTCCTGAAAATTTTCAAACAAATGTCTTTTTAATGGAATAACAATTTAACTTAGAGTCTGAATATATCATCAATAATTCAAGGGCAGCTTTCGCTTTTTGAAGTCAAACTAAATTTGAAATGTAAAACATTTAATATGCATTTCACATTTTACATTTTAACTTTTTAGTTCGTTTGAACAGCATCTATATAAAGTTGGTATCTAAAAATGCTGGGGCTATTGGATAACAAAAACAAAAGATTAAATATCTTACGTGGTGGGCTTTCAACGATTTATTTATATAGATTTTAACAGTTTTAATAGAAATATTATATATACGCATTTTATATTCATCAAAAACAACGTTTTAATCAATAAGGTTGCTCTTATAATTAAATAACTAAGTTGTTAGCAATAAGTTTGCTCTCAGAGACTTCCAAAATAATATTTTCGCAGTTTAGAAATAATTTGTAGTTTACTTGTTTTTTTTACTAGCCTATGCTCGTCTCTTATTCGACTTCTCCGAGCACAAAACAAGTTTAAAATAATATTTCACAGATTTGTCAGCAGTTTACAAATCATTTTTAAATTCGTAATAAATTTGAAAAGCCGTTGCAACAGCCCGCTGTTGAGTTAACAGAGTGCTGTTAGACGCTTGTCTAAAAGAGTTGCCTACTTTTCAGCGGCTCTGCAAATAAGCGAATTGGCGGCAAGATTTGAAAGTGAAAATGTGTGTGGAAGTTGTTGCATTTACTCTGCATACGCTCTGCCCCTGTCTCTCGTTGTAACGGATGTGCACGTAAGTCCTGTAGTCTATTTTGTAGCACACACACACACACACTCGTCCGCTGGCATCTCCCGGAAATAAAAGCTCAGGCGGAAGTGTCAACGTGTTGCTGTCTAATGAAGTTGTCCCTCCTATCTCGCCACCCCGCCAACGAATCAAGCCACCCTTCGTATATTGTGTTATGTTGCTTAGCTTTCTCAGCCGCAAAATATGTGCAAGTTTGTTGCATTATTTATGATTTCAGGGCTCAGCTTGCATCTTGATAAGATGCACTGAGCAAAAATTATGCAAAAAAAAGAGTTAAATCGACTTTGTTTAAGTGTATCATTGTATTTTATGATACTAACAAAGGTTGGTAATCATCTTCGAAAAAGCTTTATAGAAAATATTACTTGTTATTATTAATTTGGAAAAATATAGAAATATTCTCAGTGATGCATAAGGATGGCATGCATGTGCTTACATTGTCCTGCTGCCTGCTCAGGTTTACTTTGACTTTGGGTACAAAAGTTACTTCTAATTAACCACAGGAATGGGTAGTAGTAGATGACATCTCAGCATACATATATTCGTATGTATGTATGTGTGGATGCACTTTTACCCGCTGCCAGGATAATGAAGCCGAAACTTCCATTTTGGTTATTAACTCAGCCAAAGCCAAAGAAAAACTGCTGAAACTTGAGAAAGATGAAGACAAGCAACAGCAATAACAACAACAGGACACAATTGCCAGCAAGCAGAAAGGGTATCGGGGGGGTGGTGTGGGGTGGAGTGGGGTTGGGTGTATTTCAATCTGAACCCGAAGCCTGCCGCTTCGGTTTATTATTCCATTATAATGAACACAATGCACAACTTTTTTGCAGTCACTGTCCTTGGTCCTTGGTCCTTGTTACTTTCGCTGCTGCACATTTGCGTGGTGCAATCTCTGGTAAAGTTGAGAGCAAAGGCTCTTGCGATGGGCGGGGGGGTGTGTGGCTGGTTACAACTTTTGCCAGGCGCTTCAAGTTTTTCTTCATTTTTTTAGGTTTTTGTTTTTGTTGTCTCCTTTTTTTTTTTTTTTTGCATTTTACTTACTTGTGCTTTGTCTGTGCGGACAACAAAGAGGCAACATGGCAAATTGCATTGTTGATTTTCATTTTCAAGCCTGAGCTGAGCTGCTCAGCATTCTCACAGTGGCGACACTTTGCCAAATGTGCACATCCTGATGCTCCATCCTCCTTATCCGCTTCAAACTCGTTGCTGCGTATTTCCCCGCACTTTTCAAATGAGTGCGAGGATAAACAAAAAAAAAAACAAAACAAAAAAAAAAGCGCCAAAACTAGCAGAAGAACAAACCAAATGCACGGCTACAAAATGCATTTTCATTTCGAAACTTTCTCTCACACAAAACCCAATTCGAAAGCAAAGCAGAAGCTATTACGCACTCCAACACATCCATTGTCCTAGTCTTCGGGGGTCGTAGTAAATTTTTTATACTTATAAAACAATTGGTCGACAAAACAAATTTCAGTCACAAATTCTTGATTATATTAGCCAAGAGAACTCAAGATTCAAAGATTAAATTAACTTATCTTTTACGTATAAAATCACATATTTATTTCTATTCAATTCGAAAGGGTTGAGCTGCTGGAAAAGAAGATTGCCAATAAACGTTGACTAATTTTATACAATTATTTAAAATATCACATTATAGTTGTAAAATTGTGGAGGAGTTTTCACAACAATTCTAAATTTCCAGGCTGCCAAATTTAGATTTAAATCATGAGTCAATTTTTAGGTACATATATATATATAGATTGGAACAATATAGAGACCAGAGAATTTTGCTAATTCTGCAAACTAAATTCATAGCTAATTAATTTAAATTAAACTAAAGTGCAATGGTTTTCAGTTTTTCTTTTTAATATTCATTTTATTTAGAAAATGTATCTTTAAAAAATCTTCGAATGAGCAATTTATATTAAATTTATTACTCCAACTCTTGCATTGTAAATTTAATCTTAAAAAATTATAAATTTGCACTATTCCTCAGTTATTCGCTAAGCAATTTAATGTAAAACAATAATCCGATTTCGAATCGATGAAAAACAAATCCTAAAAATATGAAAATATCAGATGAAATATTTACCTTTGAAAATAAATTTATTTAATTTAATTTTGTTAAACGTTGCCTATTGTTTTGTAATTCTCCACTAGTTTTAGCGTTAAAGATATGACATGGTCATTGCATTTATGGAGTCTGCTGATGATAGAGCTTTGTGATTTTCAAAATAGCTATAGAGACAACCTGCCTATGATTTTCCATAATCTTACACGTAAGATTGACCTCAAGGCGGCTAATTACAAATGTTTGATTTATTTCAAGAGGATCGAAAATAAATCTCAAAAGGCTTATTTCTTAAGCCATAGCAATTAGATAAAATATTCCAATAAGCAGCTAGTCAGATTGGGCTAATCTATCACTAAACTTTGGTATTAAATTAAAATACATTAAAGTTCTATTGTTACGAGCTTTTCCTTATGCAAACCATCTTAAAAAATCGAAAAGGAATCAGTCTTATCTATTTCTGCATCATTTTTAAAAATTTCTCTCAGAATACTACAAGATACAATATAGTTTCCAATATAAAGCTAGAAAAATTTCACTTCAATACTTGGTGACTCAGTTTTGCGTAAAAAATAATAAAAGAGCAAACATTTTATTACCATGTTCTGAAAAAATGCAATAGATAAATGTGTTCAAATTCGATAATAATGTTGTGAGATTTTGAATTTCAGACTTTTGATTTTGAAAATATTTATTGAATGACTCTTTGAAATATTTCTCTGATTGCTTGATCTAACTTTTCGTGTCTTTGATCAAATCGTGGCAACTGTTTTAATATTCTTTTGTTTACTAATAATGCATGTGACGTGTCAGGCTAAATTTAAACGCCTTTCATGTGACACATTTGGGAAGAAATCTAATTAAAATGCATCAAATCGACTAGATCTAGATGAACATTAATTAAGAAACTTTGTTTTTCGGGGGAAGAAAACCGACCGTATGGGTCCTGCACTCTCTTCCACTCCCTGAAAAACTACACTAGTTTGCACTCAATGTCAAAAGAAAGCTACAGAAGAAGAGATGCCGAGCAGCAAGAGCGAGAGCGCATTAGCGAGAGAAATATGTTTGATTTTAAAAATAGAAAGAACAAAAAACTTTTTCAAACATATTTTCTCAGTTTTTCACGAGCAGGCCAAACGAAAAGTTCTATAGAACGGATAGAGAATTGGACAAAATTTTCCACCTTAGCCACTACATATAGATTTTTATCATATGTGTATACTAGATATTTAGTCAAAACTCTACGAACGACGACACTTCGATATATAGATAAAAGTTAATTTTCAAAGGCTTTCTATAGTAATTTTAGGTAGAATATATATTTTGGGGCCAAAACGAATTGAGTAAAAGTCAATCAAAAAAATTGCGAAATCGAAAAAAACTCGCGTGTGCTATTGACTATATCGTATCGGTTCGGAGAGGATCGAATTGAATCGAATCGAATCGTATCGTAAATTCTCTTCCTCTCTTTGTGGGAGTGTGTGTGTGTGTGTGTGTGTGTGTGAGTGTTCGTTTTTCGAGAAGAAAAGTCGCATTAACTTGAACGTAAATAAAAGTGGCATCCAAAGTAAACAAGAACAATAAACCGATTGCATACCGAAAGATATTTTCTTTGTTTCCGACACACAAGAATGGGAAATACCGAATCGACACAGCCATCTGCAAATGAACTGCATTCGCAGTCAGTCTCAATCTCAGACCCAGCCCATTACAGACGATGACGAGCCCTGGTGGCATGAGATCGAGCATGATAATTTGCTGCTAGAGCAATCCACATTACCCTCGAAAGTAGAGTCATCCAAATCATCGGCAACGACTGCCATGGAAAAGAAGAATATACGTTCCGTAGAGGAATGTCGTGAGAATTTATCTTCACCGCCTACGCCTTATGCTGGTCGACCAGTCGAACAGTCATTGGAAGAGTTCCGTGAAGAACTGCGCCACAAACGCGAAGCACGTCAAACGGCTGTACAGGATTTGCGTGACGAGATTAGTCAGTTGCGGAAACAATTATCCCATGCTGAGAGGGAAAATCAACGATTGCGCAAAGAACAGGGCAAAGAGGAAGCCATGGAATCAACTGCAGCTACTGAGGAAACCGATCCAGATGACGATAATCCATCGAGTCGTAGTCGTCATGCCAACATTGAGCTGGCCAATGCCCAGTTGGCCCTCCAGCAAGCCAATGCCGATAATCTTACGCTTCGTGGCGAAATGGACGTAGTGCAGCGTCAAGTGGGCACTCTCAAGGAGGTGATATCCTGTTGCAAGCAAATGCTCAGTGTCAAGGAGGAGCAATGTGCCCAGGTTCGTTTGGAATTCTCCCAATCCCCTCTTAGATGGTTTTAAAACTTATCTTTTTGCAGCTGAAAATGAAACTAGAGCAGATAGAAAACTCCTTCAGTGAGCGGGAAATGAAAATAATGTCCAATAATCTGCGACAGGAATACGAACGTCAATTGGTCAATATACGCCAACTGCGTCAACTCTACGAGGAACGCCAGCGTGTGGCAGCTGCGGAATATGAGAACTTACAGCGTCTCATCTCGATTAAGAAGGATGAACTGGTGGCCGAACAGGAAAAGTAAGTTACTTCCACAAGTCGAGACTACTAATCACAGTCTAATTGCATTGGCAGATCCAAAAACTTTGAGGAGCGCAATCAAGGCCTGATGAAGGAAGTGGAAACTGCCAACGAGGAGTTGGCCAAGTTGCGGGAAGAGTGCTTCGAGCACAAATATGAGAAACGGATCCTCAAAGATCAAGTGGGAGCTGTTAATTTGGTAAGACTAAAGAGAGATAGAACTAAAAACTAAAGAGAGATAGAAAATAGAAAAGTAGGAAAGCAGAGGGTAGAAAGGACATTCATTTAAGCACTAAAACCAACTAAGTAAAAGTTTTCAAACATTTTAACAAAATCTAAATCTTCCTTTATGAACTTTTGAAAAAACATTTTGAAGACCTTTTTGGGGATAAGCTTAGAAACGATGTGTGGTCTGTTTAAAAGAATAGGGAATACTTCAGAAACCTTAAGAAATACACAATGTGATTTATTTCAATTTAAAATGTATTTCTAGAATGCATAATTACTTTAGGCAAATATTGAAAAGTAGGCTCTCTATACAGCTAGAATATGCCTTTGAATGTACGATCTAGAAATCTGCAAGAGTTCACTCTCTACATACGAAAATTGTATAGATTCGAATGGAATTGAATTGAGTGAGTGCGAAGTATACAATGAAGCGAATGTGTATGAAGTTGAGTGCATTCAATGAAATGAGTAAGAATGAGTAAAGCGTAATAGGAAATGAAACATTTGACAAAGCCGATGGCACTCGAATTGATTCGAGTTGTAGGATACAAATTTGGTGCACTCACTTACTTAGATGCAATAATGTATTTCTTTCTTTCTTTCACAACAAAAAAGCGGAAGCTAAAAAATTATTTTGCCATTCGAAACCAACCTTCTTATATTTACCCATTCACACTCATTCAATTCCGTCTTTTACGTTTCAACATTGTGCGACCGAGTCCGACGCTAGTGCACTCACTCATTCTAAATGGCTTCGAATGGCTTCGCATTCTAAATCACTCAACTCATTTTGAGCGTTTTGAGCAAAGCGATGCAAGCTTAAACCAGTTGGGAATTACAAGAGAATTCGACTGAAAAAAGTGAAAAAAGAGAACAACACAAAGTTCTAAGTGATTTTTGAAAGAATGCGATTTTAGATTAGGAATACAATTTTTGAATGATACAAAGAATAAGTATCCACTCTTGAATCACAAACAGTTTGACTTAATTTGTGGTTATGTTGAGATAGATAAGCGTTAGAGCAGCTGATAATAGAAATATTTGGCCACAATTTGGCCAATTCCATTAATACTCCATAAAAAGGATAGTTTAATGAACATTATCATGACTAATGATTATTAGAGGTTCTTACTATGCTTTATTCTTTATTTCCTTATTTATTTTCTTTCTTTATTTTACATAATTTTAATGCACGGAAACTGATTTCTGAGTTAAAGTACTTTGTCTTTTTCTTAATTTACAGCTCTTCAGTCAACTGGTAATGGGTTTTAATGGTAAAAACAATTTGGATATTGATCGACTCACCCAAATGCTCGAAGAGAATCGCCAGTTGCTCAATCAAATGACCCAGGCCGAGGGCAGTTGCAGTGATGGAGCCACCCTGCCCAAATTGCTCTTTGAACTGGTCGAACAGGCAGCCCAGTCTGGTGAAGTTGACTTACCACAGCAGCAGCCGCCTGTGTCAGGAGCAGGAGCAGGATAAAAGCCGCAGTGCCACACCCACACCCACGCCCATTCAAAGCTCAACCGAAACCGAGGTCGGAGACATCACAGATAGTGTCAAGCTGGAGGCTTTAGGCACCATTAGGAAGCCAAGGCGTAGAAGCTCTGCTGTGGCTTCGTTAAAAGGCGGCCATGAGCCCGAAATTATGGGAAAAGTTGCCACGGCCCAAGAAATCATTGGCAACTTGCCAAAAGTTTGGAAAGTGTTGATGGAGCTCTTGAGTCACCACAAAATTGAGCGCGTGCAGCTTGAAGAGCTTCCATCTGGAGCTGGCGATGGAGCTGCAACTGAAGCAGGGCGAACGGAAACCGGAGCAACTGCAGCTGGAGGCAAAGCCAGTGAGCTAAGCGTCAGTAAGACCTACATTAAACTGAAGGTGAGTCCTCCTCAATTCAAGTGCTGCGGACAATCGGGCTTGTTAGTTGTCGTATCCGGTTGCCTGATGAAGTGCTGCCCAGACTCATCCCACAACTACTTTGCTCCGTCTGTCTGGCTGTGTTTTGGCCTCGGCTGTTGCAAAGTTTTGCATTATTCACTTAAGCGCTTTATTTAGTGAACCAGGAGGAGGAGCTTCATTATTGCTGACGTCCTGCAGAGTCTTCTGTGTGTGGCGCAATGGGTGGAAGAGGGGGAAGAGGGGGGGTTGTCTGCATAATTGAATTTATCGGTCAGTTGCCTGACTGACACACAAAACATGTTTAATATTGAACTTTGCTTAAATTAACCAACTGAAACTCTTCTTCTTTTCCAGGATCTTATTTTGGAGAAAAAGTCCTTGGTTAAGGAAACCAATCGCTTGAAGACCCTCAACAGTCATCTGGACTATCGCCTGAATGAGCAGGAGAAACGCCTGAGTGCCGTTAGCTTGGAGTTGACCAAGACGTGGCATTTGGTGGGCAAAATGCAGCGACAACATCGCCAATTGCACACTCAGGAGCAGATTTTGCGCTACCAACTGCAGCAGAAGCGTCGCCTGCTCAGCGAACTGAAGGACGAACTGGAGTACTGCAGGCGCAAGTGGGCGGTGGCTCGGGCCAAGAACGACGAGAGTCAGGAGCAATGCGATGCCTGGCGACGTGAGTTTGCCAGACGAAAACTCGAGGATGCCAATCACTCGGCGGAGAGCGGTTACAGTGACTCGGGGCCACAATCTGATGAAGAACGAGAGGGTGCCAATGTGGATGCTGTGGCTGCTGGTGAGGTGGTGGCCAATGGTGGGGAAGCCTCCTCCTCCTCCGTCAACTGTCGCCGCAAGCACCTGAGGGATCAATTCGAGCACACACGTCGGATAAAACGCATGCAGAGTACATCGCCAGGACGCCAGGCGGCTGCGGTTGCCGCCGCCGCCGCTGCTGCGTCTGATGAGGATGCCGAGGATATTGTGTTGCGTTGGAATAGTGCACCACCGACTTGCGGTTGGCGGGAAGGTGAGCAGAACGACTACGAGGATGATGATGATGATGATGGAGAAGATGATGAAGCGGCGGCTGCTTCATCCCGTGGAGCCATACCCAAAATGTTGCATACCTCTCGCACGAGACAGCGACGCTTGGGGCAGGTTGATGCAGCTGCTCCTTCAACGTCTTCAGGCACGGCTAGCCGCATCCAAAAACTGGAAGAACAATGCAAATCGCTCATCCAACAGGTCTTGGAAACCTCCGATAACCGCGAACGTTTGGAGATCCAGCTCTACGATTTCCAAGATGAGGTTTCCCCCGCACAACACGCAGTGCCCCTCGATGAATTCATCAATCGCAAACGCTTGGAGAGAATGACGCGAGCCAGCTCAGCGCCAGCTTCCGGATCTCTAACACCCAGGGAGGAGGAGTACACACGCAAGCGTTCCGAACGTCTGGGACGCCTGGAGGAAGAGTCCCGCCAACTGATATCGCGCATCAAGCGGACCACAGATCGTGGACACTATCTGAAGAAATCCCTCGATCGCCTGAGACGAGCTCCCAGCCGTGAGGGCAGCTTCGAAAGCAACACCGAAGAGGAAGTCTCCCAGGGAAAGTCACCGCTAACCGCCGAGGAGGAGGCCTACACCTCACGTCGAGCTGCACGGCTCCAGCGCCTGGAGCAGGAGAGTCAACAGCTTCTATCTCAGCTCTCGAAGAACAACGAACGCGGCGAGAAGATTTCCAATAAACTGGACACTCTACACGAACGTCATGGGCTCGAGGAGTCCGAGCCCGAAAGAGCCAACACTTCGGCCAACACTTCGGCCAACACTTCGGCCAGCATCTCGCAGACTGTGGAACAGCGTCTGGAGGACATTGAGCGAGTGTCGGCCAACAGGGCGGAGCGTTTGCGACTAATGGAAGCCCAGGGCAATGAGCTAATTGCTCGACTCAGTCACACCTCGGAGCGGGGCACAGCCATAATCAATCGCATAGCCGAACGGGAGGCCAGTCGAAGGCAGGAGGCGGAGTTGGTGGAACAAACCCAAGCCACTGAGGTGGCCACCAATATAGCCAGCACTCGAATTGTGGGCACAGAGGAGGAAACCGAGGGAGCTGCCTGTTGTGTAACAGTTACCACCACATCCAGTCAACTGGCCATCCAGCAACAGTCTACGGGAGCCATACCCAAGAAGACGCCACCCAAGAGCACTCTTAATCTCAACAAGAACAACAACAACAAACCCATGGCTCATCTATGTGCCGCCACTAGGCAAGATGATGCTGCCAAAAAGCGAACAACGAGTCAAGAGTCGGAGAATTCCGAGAAACCTGCAGAGACCTTGGAGGACATGGTGCAGCGTCTGCGTGACTTACCCTTTCCGGAAACCGAAGAAGCAAAGAAATCAGAGGAAACCAACGAAAGAGATTCGGAATGAAATCTCCATGACTAAAAATGTTCCGACTCTATATACATATATACTCGCTGATAAAAACTATATCCAATGTATCTATTATGCCATTTAATGTGTTTCAATATCTATAAAAAATAAAGTGTTTAAACCAAACGAGTTACAGCTAACTATTTTACAATTGACTTATAAAAGATAGAACTAATTTGCTTAACAAATTCCAAATTACCTTACGTCACTACTGTCCTCTCCAATATTTAAAAAATCCTTAATTTAGCTACTTAAATCAGCAATTTTCAGCAGGTGTGATCTCATATTTAAAGCAATAGAAAATTTCTATTTCGTTCACAATAAGATCAATTGAACTATTTGAACGAACTAAGTTCCTTATTCTAGCTCAGTTGGTTCCACTCTATTATCGATAAGTTCGCTTATCAAAAATTCAACTACTGAAATATATCGGTTTAATTCAAATACAATGAACAACTATTTTTGTTAGCACGATTTATCGCTAAACTCATTATAGATTTCTTAAAAAATTAAAAAGTCCCGCTGAAAAAGGCTATTTATTAAAAAAAAATCCAGGAATTCCCTTTGCCACTTTCGAAATTTTTCACGCAAATGGATTATTAAAAAAGACAGATTTTGACTACCACAGCTACCACAACCCAATTTTTAAAAATCCTTCTCAATAAGCTATTTTCTTTTCAAAATTTCAAGTGGTTGCCTTAATTTAGCTACTGTAAATCAGACAAAAAACAGAAGTTCATTTTAATAATTTTTCAAAAAGAAACCTTAAGGCTATTTTTAATAGTTATGATAATAACAATAGAAGTTTACAAGAAGTTGGTAATATAATTGAGTTGTGTTTTTTAAAAATTGAAAAAATTATGCCGTTTTCTTAAATTTAGCGTTGTAATCTAATAGGTCCAAAAAATCATAAGCACATTTATTTAGTTTGAATGAAATATATTATTTATTGGGTAAAGTCTTTGAATGCATATAAAATTGTGCAAAAGGTTCAAAAGTATCCGAAATACGTCGATGTCGAAGATTTTCTAACATGATTACAATCTAAACACTGGACTGGTAACAACAAAAGTTCCTTTTGAAAGAGAACAGATTATATATATTATTTTTAAACATTAAAAGAGGGAACATTAAATCAGGGAATAATAATAATATGATTGTTAACACCGTTTGTAAATTGTTCAATTTATATTCATATTCATTCAATATTTAAAATATATTATTCTGGTTTGTGAGAATAATATTTCAACGAAATTTAAGAGCACATGTATGTGGAGAGTTTCTAATTACAATTGGAAAAAAAGGAAAATGCATTCATACTTATAAAAAGTAGTTAATAACTTTTACTTTAACCTCTTTTAAAGTTTTCATGCCACATGTTGCAAATATAGTTGTATCTTTTAGTCAGTAATGCACATGAGCAACTGATGGACAAGTGGATAATAAAACATACTTTCCGAAAATTCTTTATTAATAATTTTATTTATAATATAATCACAAATCTTTGCCATATTTACACCTTTTCAATGTTTTCACAATTAAGACGTTTCTTGCCTTTAAAGTTAATATTATTCTCAGTCCTTTTTTATTTCCCTGACTTTGCAAGGCAAATTATCTTATATTTTCATATCTGATTTGTCAATTAAAAGTAGAGAATAAAATTAAAGTCTTACCCTTGCTGCACTGCCTAATTTATCCATCCATTTATACCCACTAATCAGCAAAAAGAAAGTCGCAATTTCTGTCCTAGTTCCCTGATACATTTTCCTACATACGCACACAGGCGACACGAACTAGCGTGGGTTTCTGGTCGACTTATGTGCTCTCTTAGACACGCATGCAGCCATGACATTGCGGATAGGTGGGGAGTGGGTGAGAGACTGGGACTAGGACTGGCAGTGACATGTGGAGATGGAGACAAGGACGTGGCCGTTGGGCGTCAATGGGCGTCGTTGCATTATCTTCGCATATGCAAGTAAGAAAAAAAAATGGAAGCGTCCGCTAACAAGTTGGCGGCATCTTCTTCGTCATCGTCATCGTCATTCTCATCCTCGTCGTAGTACTTTATGCAAATGCCTTTGTCCTCGACCTCATGTGGGGTTGGTATTTGGTTTGGTGGGGGGGGGGGGGGGGGTTGAGGGTTGCAGATTTGCAGTCAGGCATAAAAACAACATTGCCTCATATGCTTTTAAAAGCGTACAGAGATTGTACATTAACTTATCCGCTGTCTTTCCTTTTAACTGAAACGGGAAGTAGGTCTTCCTTTTAACCAATTATCTTGCTCCTCATATGCAGCACTTCTTCCATGTCAACAGTGGTTTAAGTTCTCTTCTGTTAAAGTTCATTTTGCACTTCTGTTAACTTAGGGGTAGATATTACCCCATTCAAAAATGAACACTTCCAGTTGAGACAAGCAACTGGTTCGAGGAGCAGCAACATGTTTGAGCATGTTAACAGTGGAAATGCAAATGTTGAGAGAGATTTACCCCATCAACCCCTAATTTTCCAGCCTTATTACAGGGTATAAGAGGGTTAAGCTCATTGGCGCCATCTAGAGCCATTGGTTTTAAAGCTTTGGAAGCTTTCCAAATTCGAATGTAACGCAAGCTCTCTAGTAATTAATGTGGGAGTTTTGTTACGCCCCTTACAGCCCACCTCCCTGGGCCTAAGAGGAAGACAAAGGCTTAAGATCAAATTTTGTATACAAATTGTTGCACCCCGTTAACTGGTCTTGAAGACTCTGGCCAAAAGAGCGACAGCAAGAGCAACTGGAAACGTCAAATTAATAACCTGCCGGACGTACCACAAGCTGTGAAAAAGCAATCTTTGTCTGCATGCCAGCCACTAGAGTGTTTTCCAAATTGTAAGTCCCTAGAGACTCGGAGAGAGAGAGAAGAGTCCTGCCCTCCAAAAAACGAGAAGAAGAAAAGATTTATGCAGTTCGCGCGGTCGCTTGAGTAGAAGAAGCGCCGTCCATCGTCCATCGACCATCGAAATACGAAGAGTAATCTAATTTATTAAAAGTGCAGCCTCCGGCTTGAAGGGATTCCAAGTCTCGTTTGGGTTTTGATTTACGCTGAAATAAATTAAAATATCATAAAAAGGAAATTAAAAATTCACTCACACAGCACCGAACTGAACTGAACTGAACTGAACTGAACCGACCAGTCCATCTCATGGTCGCTGGCTCAGACCTTTGGAAGGGCCTCAAGTCATTGGCACTCGGCTTGGGGGCTCTTAGCTAATTTTTAAACAAGTAAAAATACAAATAAATATTTTAATGTGTGATTTACGACAATGGCTCCCATAGGGGGTCGATTTTGGCCTGGTGGCGCTCTTCTTCTCTGCATTAAAATTGGATTTGTGCGCTTCTGAAGGTATCCTCCGCTACGCTCCACTCCAGAGAGCGACCCTCACAATGCACAATGCACAGTGAACAGAGCGAAGCGAAGCGGCCCGACAACAATAAAATACAATTTAAGCGCCTCTAATGAACTGCAAGTGTGAGTGGTGCATGTGGCATGAAAATGGGGGAGAAAGAGCGGGGAACAAGAGCGGAGAATAATTTAAATGAAACCATTTTATGATGATGGAAATTAGGTTCTGGAAAAATGAGATATTAATATTCAAGAAAAAGCAATCTTCACAATTATGAACTTAAGACTTAAATATATGACCTTAGGCTATTAAAAAATCTAAAAAAAAAAAAAAACTTACTTTAATTTGAAAAGCATATTTTTTGTGTGTTTTGTGATCCAATAAAAATCGAAAATGTTTAACGATTCGATTTGAAAGCAATTAATTAAAGATTTATGCGACGCACACACAAAAAAAAGGAGTCGCAAAACGAACGAAAAGATTTTTGCATACGAAAGATAAAGAAGAGAAACCAATCGTACAGCATATGACATAGATCATAAAAATACAGGTATCAAGCGAAACCGAAACACGAAAATTGCCAGCAATTAATTAAAAAGCCATTGACATTCATAAAAAGTAAATTGTGGCAACAGCAACAGGCAACAGGTAAGAGACAGAGACAGAAAGGGGCGAACGGAGCGGAAGCAAACATAATGCCCAAGTATTATAAAATTCATCAACAATTTTACAGAACACCTTCTGCTGCGGCAAGTACACGATGAGATGAGTATTTATTAACAGCTTGGAAACTCATCGATCCAACGATCGAACGATGCAAAAGGGGAAGAAAAAAACACCTGCCCAGCTACCCAGAGAAGGAGAGAGAGATGGCAGCCTGAAGCGTGAATATCGTGAAAATGAGATCTATATATAATAAGCATGTTTTGGGCTATGCCAGATCTGTAATATGAATCAATTGGCTAGTCCCCTAGTCTTGATTTATGCCAAAGACTTTTCACGTTGCCACCTCTAGCCAACGATATGAATAAAACTCGATCGATCGATCGATTGAGGATGATGATGATGATGATGCTGCTGATGCCAGAATGCCGGTTAACGAGCGCGAAAATAATGCGCGAAATGTAGAGCAGAAGCATCACAGTCACGCCACTCGAGAGTCACCATCGAAGATCATGGAACACATCAACATCCCAACGGTGGCGACTGACAGAATTATAATCAATTAGTGTTGGAACCGCGTGAGCGCATAAAATTATACATCCCCATCCTGAAAAAGTTGGCCACTCCACAGACAGACAGAGAGAGAGACAGAGAGAGAGCGCCCTCTGTGTCCGTGTAACGCGTAGTGCAATTTAGTTTAAATTAAAATAAATTCAATTACGAAAACATGAAAATCCATTACGCAAATTATTGTCATTAAATGTGCAATTTGGCGAAGAGCGTTTATGAAATTTTTTGATTAAATTTCTGACGCTTCGATGGAAGAGGAACAACAACAGCAACAACAACAACAAACGGGAATGAGAAAACAGCAAAGTAAAACAAAAGACTTAGGCAACGAACTTGCAACATGCACATGCCAACACAGTGGATGAGAGAGTAACTAATTAATTAATTATAATCCAAGCGATTAGCATAGGACCCAGTCTTGGCTTTCATCACACACACACACACACACCAAAAACTCGAACTGCCATCTATGTATGTGCCTTTCATTCATAGATCTCTCGACTTCGAGTCACACGAACTGGCTAGCAGCAAAAAAAAACAAAAACTGGTTATAAAATGTTAAACGATTCGATAGATAAGATATATGATCAGCTGCTTAGATGCGATGGGAACACGCTGCCGAGTGTCGCACTTAATTTGTTTAATTTCCTTGACGTTCCTTCTTATCGCAATTTACGAGACTAGAAGAGAAAGGAAATGGTGAATGAAAAAAACCACAAAAAACCAAATGAAATTTCCCATGGCATACACTACTAAACAGTGATTGAAATGGCAATAAATGTGCGAATAACGTTTAACAAGAATTTTTACGTTTATTTTGAATGAAATGCCAAATTAGCCTACATCGAAAACTCGTTAAACTACGTAAACGACCCAACGAATGATACGAGCAAATGTTAAAACAAAGAGTTAAATTAAAAGAAAGTAAGTACTCAATTGATCTGAAGTATGTACATATTGAAATTAACTAGTTTTATTTTTATATCGTTTCTATCGTGCTAGTTTTTTAATTGCGAAAAGAGGCTAACTTGTTTCTACTACTTTTAATTTTACAATTTACATTAATCTTAAATTGTTTTTTTTCCCAAACATTTAAGAGCTTTAAGAAAAGTGTTTGATAAACTGAATTTTCTTAAATGTTTGTGTTTGGATTTTTTTTTGCCTAACGAAGATTTAGCACATAAACTTCTTTTCAATTCCTGTTGAAACGCATTTTAGAGGGTATCTAACCTGTTGACCTCAACTTTTCAATTAACCAAACTTCAAATTTGATATGTTTTATATAATTCTCATACCTATGAAGAACTTTTTCAAATATTCAATATTTTTTGTCTGTTTTTCTTTTCTTTTCTCTTCTTCTTTTTTTTTTTTTCATTGCCTTACTAAATGATGGCTTTTTGCCAGCTGCAGTTACGAAAATTGCTAGACCAAACAAAAACCAAACTACTTAGCCGCACACTCGCCACAGTAATTGAAAATCGATAATCTTTTTGAACCAGTTGTTGTTGTTGCAGCTCGCTTGCTCGGTTGCTCTCTGTGGCTTGACCATAGTCCAAAGATCTGGCAGCCAAGTTGTCTGTCTTCTTAGCCAAACAACCGCCAAAAAAAAAAAAAAAAAAAATATGTTGAACCGCAAATCGTCTGCAAATTGCAACCGCAGCTAACAGAGCGGGATGAGAAGGTGGATGGAGGTGATGGCCAACAAAGAGGAGTCCATGATCAAGTCCTCTCTTTCTCTCTCTCGCTCTCGCTCTCTCTATAGGAGTTGGGGGCAATTGCGATTGATTTTAGCACGCTTAATGGTTATTGGTTTAGCTATGGCTATCGAGTGAAAGAGATAGACTCTTTCATTGTGGACTCTTTGGTTTGGCTTGTTGCCAGTTCGGGCTCTTGGTAATAATCCTCCATTTATTCAACAACTGCCACACCATAAATTACAAATAATTCGATTTACACAAGATTTTCACTCTTAATGGTCGAAAATGGGCCTCGGCCGTGAAAATAATGATGAAAACAAACAAAACTTAATAAGATTTTGTGTATCGGGTAATTGCGAAATTGTGATTGAATATTATCTCGCAAAAATCAACAAGAAAACCAAATACCGAAACAAACCAAAAATAAACTGTTCAAAAAAAGTTAAAGACACAAAAAAAAAAAAAAAAATACATTGACATTTTGCAATTTTTAGGCCACATTAAGTTATTAAGTTGGAACCTTTTGGTCTGTCGCAAACATTCCTCAAATGCCTGCTTAAATGGTAAATTAGCCTCCAAGCTTGGTGCTTTTTTTCGGCATATTTGCACGCCTAAAAATGTCAGCGAAAGTATCTCAATTCGATGTTTTAGATACACATTGACAAAATTTCAAACAAAGAAGTCACTCAAAATATTTGGTGCAAATATAAGAAGACATTAGAAGCTTAAGGCTTTTATTAAAGTATAAAATAATAGCTGAAAAAAGAAGAAACCCAAATAAACACAAATTACAAAAATATTCTTATAATTTTGAGAAGTTTATTTTAGTCCCGTTTGTAATATCTACAGAAATTGTTAGACAATTCAATAATAACTAATTTATACCTAAGAATCACAATTCTATATATTAATTCTATTAATCTACTATTTGAACTCCGAAATAAACGCATTGAGTAGTTCTTTAATTTAGGTTTAACTTAAATTATTTTACAGATAATTGATGAATCAATGGTTTAGATTGAAATTTGTATTTGAATTTACCTGATTTAATTTTAATTTAAAGTTTATTTTAGTTCCGTTTGTAATATCCACAGCAATTGTTTGACAATTAATTAATTAACTTATCAATATCTAAGAAAGACACTTCTATTATTATTATTATTAGAATTCCGAAATAAATGCATTGAATGGTTGTTTCATTTAGGTTTAACTGAAAGTTTCAAAGGAATTATTTTACAAATAATTGATGAATCAATAAATTTGAATTGAAATTTTTATTTGAATTTGCCTGATGGGCTATTTTAATTTAAAGTCTAAGACAAGCTCCAAAACCTGCTAAATGAAGAGGAATATGATTTGTATTAGCATAGAATCTAGGCTTCGATTAGTTGTCCATTATTATGTTATTTTATTAATTTCAATTCAATTTTAAATTGAAATTGATTTGAAATGCGATTAAATGCGTCGAAATTACTTTCTTTCAGGTTATAAAAATTCAATGACTTTTAGAGTGTTTTATTTGCATTCACTTTTGGAAAAGAGATTTAGATCATGCATTTTAAATGGAATAAGAGGATGTCAGGATTGGAGAGGTGTATAAAACATTCTGATATTTCCATTGTAAAGGGTAATTTTCCTTGTTGGAGAAATTATTGACTTATTTTGGAGATTTCAATAAATTAGAAAATTTTTTTCACTGCGCAAGCTCAATAGTTTTTTTTAAATTTCAAGAAGCAATTTTGTATTTGCTATCAACTTAAGGCCTAACTTAAGTCTAAGTAGTGTAATAACTCACTCAAATCATACATCTAGTTTTTTTCAGTGTATTCCCAGGCAGCTGCTGTTGACTTCTTTGCGTCCTATTTAATTTCAACATTTATATATATTTTTTCTCTTTAAATGTATGTTATTCTTGCTTGTCAGATTTTGCGCCATGTTTTCTTTCTCTCTTTCTACATAATACATATGTATATTGCTATCTCTCTTGCTCTCTTTAACGGCTCGCAAATGCCATAAATTCTTGCTTGATGGCAATTTTAATTTGTTGCAAGCTGAAATTATAAATTGCATTTCGATTCAAGTTAATTAGTGGGCAATTAGCGCGGCAACTGCTCTCTATAAGTGCGCGCCATCTAGCGGCACGCCTTGGCATTCAATGAGATCGTCCGAGTGGTACGACGGCCTCAATTTCAAGAGATCTCTTGTGGTTTGAGATCTTTAGCGGCTGATTAGCCTAATCTAATCTTACACGCTAAACACCTACACGAAAACTCATTAACTGTGTAGGTTCCTCTCGGTCTCCTCCTCCATATATGCAAATCACCAAAAAAAAAACAAAAAAACTCATACACGAATGCCGAAAATTTCAAAAAAAGATTTGGGATCTAACATATGTAGATAGATAAGTTAAGGAGGCGTAGATAATGTCTCGGTTAGAGTTTTTTATGTTTATTTAATTAGCGCATATATAATTCAAATTATGAATTCTATTCATTGACCCAAAGACAACAAAATTATGGATTGAAAGAAAACGAAATCGTTTAAGGGCAAGTTGTAGGTAAAACGATAGCTGTTAAGCGATAATTACTCTTATCCAATTCGATCTGTTTGAGTGGGTTTCATCTGTTTGGGGAATCTTTAACAGAAATATTTAATTTAACGTTTAATTCAAACTCAAATGCTTGGGAAACTAAGACAAAGCTGCAGATAACCTATATTCATTCATATAAAAATATCAATATTTGCTAAATCACTTAGCTAACTTGTTTAAAAATATTTTATGGATAGGTATTAGTTTACTTTTGCCAACATTTTACCTTCCATTCAATGGTAATTGAGTCGAACCTAAATCGAATTTGAATTTATTTCGCTTTCTGTCTTTTCATGAATGAAGTTCAACTTTTGTGTCTCTAATTTAATATTTCTATCGATCTAAAAGTCTGATGAAAAAAGCTCTTAACATTTTCTTTTCTATTTTCTTTACCATCATATATATGTAATTATCTTTTCTATTCTGTTTATAATTCTATTTCTATCTATCACTCTAATTGATTGTAATTTTCTGATGTTTAGTCAATTGTTTTATATTCAAGGAGAATTAATATTTCTTATCTATTGAATTACTTTATATAATGTATACAATTAGCATAGGATATAAGAACGAAATAAATAATAATTATATTTTATTCTTTAACAAACTCTAAGATATTTCAAATAGTTTACCGCTTACAGTTAGTAGATCCGATTGATTTTCATCAGAAAACAGACTTGAAGCCTTTTTTAAAAAAATTTTCGATTAGTTATAAATTATTCTATTGTTGTTAGCTTGGAGTAGATCGAACCCCCAGCAACTGATCTTGTTTTAAATTTGTCAAAGACTTTTTATTTAGAACTTTGATTTAAAACAATATGAATATGTCTCACGTCAATCATGAGATATTCTGGAGTATTGATGCGTAAAGCCATAATGTTTTAAATTAAGATTTCTATCACTCAAATGATTGCAAAGTCCATCAAAAACCATAGTGGATTAGATTGGGGGTTCAATGGAGCTTTTTTCAATATTTGAGATTATTTCACTTGGCTTAGTGAATTTGTTTTTCTATATCTATATATATTTATATTCGTTAAAGAATTCAAAAAAAAAACAGTTTGTGCTAGCAGCTATATGAGCATAATAAAAACATTTTTTTAAATATTTTATCTACAATGATGTAAAATTAAACTGGTTTTTACATTAAGTTTAACCCCGGAAACGAAAATAGAGCATATTATTGTACTACAAAATATGTATTAAAGTTTAATAATATATAATATATTTATACATAAAAGTTAAAAGCTACTTATATATACAAATTATTAATTAATAATTTAATAATTAAAGAGTGAAATGTGCAAAAACTATATAAAGTCAAACTATATAATGAATGTTTTAGCGACCTTTGTGTTGCTCATGTTGGTGTTTATCTGGCTAGAGGTCAATATATAATGATATAAGAAGTTCTCTAAATCAATTTTAAAGTGACTGATTTTTCATACAATTTAAAACATCATAATATGTATATATAAGTAACTTTTAACTTTTAACTTTCTTGGCTTTATTTTTTCTGCTTTAGAAGTGTCTTTTGACATAAATTCATGTACACACACACACTGATACACACTCATACACACACCTTTACGCACACACCTCCTGCTTCTTTGTGGCTGAAAAACTTGGCATCCATTTGGCTGCGTTGTTGCGTGTTGCGTGATCGGAATGGTCGTGCCTCGTGCTAAGTTGTTGCTGCTGCTGTTCTGGCTACCAATTGCAGAAAGCGAGTGCAAGGTCTGACTCTGTCTACCTTCCACTGACATGTCGATAAGGATCAATGTTTAGCTGGGCTACGTTTTAATATTGTCTCTCTGGGCGAAAGGCACACGTTGCCATGATTCGGGGCGTTGCCTGGAACATAACCCGCCACTTTAGATAGGATGCCGATGATCCGGACAGAAACTCTCTCTTTTTGCCTCTCTCTCTCACTTTACAAGTTGTAAGTTTCTTTTGTCTTCAATGACTCATTTTTTGTATATATACAAATATGCACTTTATATAGCTTTCCTGGTTCCTTGTCGGTTGTATTTGTGTGTGTGTGTTTTTTGGAGTCTTCGAGTGCTTTGACTTCTGCTTGTCAATGGGCGACGTCTTTGATAACTAATTGCGGCGGCGCCAAATGTTTCTCATTTCCTTTTCGATACATTCATTCGCTTCTGTCGGTTGTGTCTTTGTGTCTCACATTCGTATGTGAATAATAAAAGTCACATCGCTGTATCATGGCATGAGTGTTTGGGGCTTATACGACGAGCCTAGTTCAAAACACTCCAAAAACAGGTGCATTTCGTCTCTTTTCAGAGGAAGTCTCCCCAAGCGAGCCATTCTCATTGTTGTTGCAAACAAGTTCAATATCGATTGAAAAGGAATTTTCCAGCAAACTCGATCAACTCAACTGGAAACTGAATTAATTTATGCAGCTAACCGAACACTGAATAAATCATTTGAACTGAAATCCAAGCAGAATGGAGGGAGATACATTTTACATAAACCACAAATTCGGCCAATTAAAGAATGAAGTGATCAAGCAACAAGTTGAAGGCGAATTGAAATCAAGTTGTATGCATTGATGGAGATTTGAATGGACGAAACTATCGAAGTGGTTCTAATTTATAACATATTTACCAACTACACTAAGTGTATATCAATGCTCTAAAAATTGAGTGCCAAGCCAAGTTTAAATAAGATTTTCATATGTTTTCACAAGTCTTTCAATAGCCGTAGTAGTTAATTGGTTTCTTTACCATTTTTTACAATAATTAATAAGCTAAGGATTATCCGGTTTTAAAATGTGCTTTCGTATGATTAAACCTAGGTCACACGGTTTTTTATTCAGCTGAGATTAATCATTTAGATTCTTAATGAGACTGACAACTGCCAGAAGAAAAACCAAAAACAATTTCTTTTGAGTTTTTATACCCTTGCAAAAAGGGTATATTAATTTTGGTCAGAAGTGTGCAACGCATAGAAGGAGGCATCTCCGACCATATAAAGTATATATATTCTTGATCAGCATGACAAGGCGAGTTCAAATCCGTTTGTCCGTCTGTCTGTTCGTCTGTCCGTCTGTCCGTCCGTCCGTCTGTCTGGATCAACAGCTTCTCCTCCGAAGCCGCTCAAGCTACAGAGCTGCAATTTTGCACGAAGTCTTGTATATACTGCAGGCATTGTATATCTCGGATTCATCCCGATCGGACGACTATATCATATAGCTCCCATAGGAACCATCGGTCGAAAAATGAGTTTTAGATCAATAACTTCTTTCTTTTTCACCCGATTATCAAAAAACTTAACATTTGGCAGTTTACTATACATCTAAACATCCGTGCGAAATTTGATCAAGATCGGACAACTATATCATATAGCTCCCATAGGAACCATCGGTCGAAAAATGAGTTTTAGATCAATAACTTCTTTCTTTTTCACCCGATTATCAAAAAACTTTAACATTTGGCAGTTTATTATACATCCAAACATCCATGCCAAATTTGATCAAGATCGGATTACTATATCATATAGCTCCCATATGAACGATCGGACCAAAAATAATTTTTCTTCTAAAAACTTTTTTGTTTTTTGAGTGATCATCGTCAAACTTGGTAAATAACATTTCCACATTAAAAGTTATAATTCTGGTAAATTTGATCAAAATCGGATGACTATATCATATAGCTGTCATATAAACATATGAAAAAATTGCATGCTGCATGTCTACATACATGCATATGTATGCGTGCCGTGCTATGGCGTGTAAAAACGGATTTTTACATCAGGGTCCTTACATTTAGATAACTCTTTTTAGGGATCTAGTAACACAAGAGCTTGCAAGGGTATACAAACTTCGGCATGGTCGAAGTTAGCCTGGCCTTCTGGTTTTTTGTTTATTTTATGCCAAATGCTAAAACACTTATGGGATAGTCAATTACAAAATAAAATAGTATATGTATAAGTATAATGGATTAAGAAGCGTTACCCTATAAAAACAGAGTATTATGAAGCTGGTATATTCATAGTTTTTTCATGCATCTTTTACATATATCTAGAATGTATTGTATCGAATTTTTGCTAACATGTCCTTTTATTTAAAACAACTTATTCTTCATATTTCACATACCGATTTTGGAAATTTATGAGTGTATAGGAAAAGCTGAATATTCTTAATTGAATTACCAAGTTTTCCGTTTCTTTTCCGAAATATATTACATAAAAATTCTTTTTATATTAAATTCTTGTGAATATGCAACCTAAGCTCCTATGCTATGCGTTTTCCAATTAATAAATTATAATATTAAAAGAATATGCAAAGCAATTATTTATTAGTATGGAAAATAGAAGCAATATAAAACTTAATCATCAATATTTTAATTCCAATTTTATTTCTTAAATCTATAGCCAATCTACGTCACACAGGAAGACATCTTTTCTGCCAAATTCGCCGAGAATCATTCCAATCGCTAAAATAAAAGAGTAAATAAATATAGTTTGGCAATATTCATATTGGTTCATCATTTCACTTTCCCGATTATTTTAAAAATTTCAAGTTTGTTGCCTAAGTCTTTCGTTTTTCTCAAAGTTAGTTTTTGTAAATTTGTTTTTGGTTGGTTCCCAAGAACCGAATTAAATTCTACAGAATTTCATTAACATTTTTGCGGTTTGCATTTAGAAAATTCCTTCCTTTTTTCGTTTGTTATCAAGTTTCCGTTTTTTTTTGTTTTCGTAGTTGTTGTTCATTTGTTGCCAAGTTTAATCAAAGTGGCGCTAATTAGTTTGAGTCGTTTGGATAATTGCAAATTAAACGCAAAGTTAATTGCACCGACACACGAAATACACACACACATGCAATTACACATACAAACACACTGATAAATGTGCCTGCATTTTGTCCGGCAACAAAAAATATAAAATCTCGGCAGTTGTTCACGTTTCTTGTGGTTGCAGTTTGCTACTCATGAAATGCAATTAAGTTTGTGTTGAAGTTAAATTGAATTAAATAACACTTTAATCGTTTTTGTTTCGTTTTTCGTTTTTGTTTTTGTTTTTGTGCAAAAAATGTTTGTTAACAAATGAAATGCATTTCATTAAGAATTCTAAAAAAAAAAAAAACTAATCACAAATCAAAAACGTACAGGTCAAGTAATTAAAATGCAGCCTTTTAATGTCAGCGTTAATTAGTCGCCTTAATTAATGATTATTAATATGGTTATTGGCCCCAAGGTGGGTCCCGCCCCTCCATCCATCCATCCATCCTCTGCTCAACCATCCGGATACCTTCATACAAAAGCTTGATTTGATTATTATGCAAATTAATTGTTTTGGCGTCTTTCTCTTGTTCATCTCGGAGTCTCATTGAAATGCATAAGAGTATACGGTTGAAAGAGTGCAGAAGCAATAGGAGGAGGAGGAGGTTACCTTCAGTTATCTTTCTGTTAAACATGATTATCACAGTTTCCACCTCATCACAATTACCATTGACTGCATTGCAAGGCGGTTCCTTCCTTATTATTCATTTTTTTCTTCTTCTACCTTTTTGGTTCTTTTTCCATCTTTTTCGTTTGTGTGTGTGTGCGTGAAATCGTCTGAAAAATGTCTAAAAAATCTGGTAATCGAATTAAGCAACTTCGTGTTTTATAAATGTTATCATAAATATTCCATTTTATTAATTACCGCGCATAATTCAAAGCACCAGCAACAACAACTAAAAAAAAAACGAAGAGCAAAAGAGAGAAATCGCCAAGCGGCGGCAATTTTTTTGGTATTTTTCTGTCGTTTTGTTGGAAGTTTCTTTTTCGATCGTGGAAGTCTGTTGGCTCGCTCGTTCCTACGTTCGTTTCGCTGATCATTCTCATTAACATACTTAATTTGTTTCTAATTTATTCATAAATTTATATTTGTAGCACCCTACCCGATTGCTGTGGTTTTTGACCAACCATCGACCGAAAACGCACTGATTTATGGCCATACGACTGATTAATGGCAGCTGGACTCCAATTCGACTGTTCTCTTTTTGTTTTTCATTACGATATGATGCGGTCGAACTGGCTGTGAATCAGTTTTCGGATATGTTAGCGCTTCCTCCTAAGTAGGTGTTGTTACGCACATTAGGCCCGACCCGAAGAGACATCGCCGAGATCTGGCTTAGTTGTAATTTGTGAGAATTATCAAAAGGAAGACCCAGTTACAACGTTTATAATCGTACATCGGAATTATGTTTTATTACTGATTTCACAAAAGGCTTACAATTTCGAATTCGAATCATAAAATGAAAACTTTCCTTTTTATATGTCCATGTCCAGTTTAGCTAATGTCTGTTATTGTCTTTTCGGATTTATTAGTCAAAGCTAAACAAATTTTCTGAGTTTTTTTGCAGAGTTAAACAAAGTTTTTGACCTAATGAATTAGTCTTTCTCATTTATTATGGTGTGGAGAATTATTTCCATTTCTTTTTTATAGATTTTCCTTTCGTATCCGATCCATTTTTAGTCTCTTTGTGTTATGTTTAATACGTGAATTTATTTGGACTTTTCGTGATAAATACATACATCAAATGAAATAACTTATTAGCTTAATTCTACACTGATCAAGCAATGAATTTGCACTCGAATTTTGAGGACGCATCCTGGTGAACACTTTCGGCTAGCTAACCACATCGTTACCATGGCCATTTTGACGCAACAGCTCCAGTTTCAGTTCATGCTCTCGTGCCTTTAGGCGCAGCGCAGCTATCGACGAAGTGCGTCGATCCTCGGGCGGTGTAACCGATCGTGGTTGCGGTGGCGGCGCCAAAGCTGTTGGCGGTGGCGGCGGCAACTGACGCTGCGGCGAATGGGCCAGGGTCAGAGCCACGGGAGCAGTTTGTGTGGGTGAGCTGCAAGGAGCCTGATGTGTAAGCGATATCCCGACCAGTTGCTGGGGAGATAATTGTGCAGCCGACACTGGAGGCGGCGGTGGCGGCGCCTGAACGGGTGAAGTTGGTGGCGAGGCCAGCAGATGATTGGGCGAGTGCAAGTCCGGGGATCCGACTAGCATGGGCGGTTTGCCAACCAAACCAATTGGCGGTGCTCGAGGAACTGCTCCCATGTTGGCCAAAAGCGATTGAAAGGAGCTCGAAGGGGAATACATTCCGGCCATGCCCGGCGGCAGCATATGTGGTGGAGCCCTGGGGCAAGGAAGAGGAATAGAGAGAGAATTTAGTTGGTGTTGGAATAACATGAAACATAAAATTCTCTCCTTAGCTTAAATAGAGGAAATATATATATAAATATATGTATCCCGATCTAGGTAGATCTTTTATGTATTAAGTTTTATATTTAACAGATTTGTGACTTATTCATTAAGGAACAATTTTAGAGATTTTTATAAAGAAAATAAATTTCTATTCGAAGAGCAAACCTTAAAAAGGATCTGGAACTTGTGGAATTTCAATTTTCTACCAAATCTTTTATTCTTTTTGTATAGAAATTTGATTAAACCCTAAGTTATAATATAATTTCATAAAGAAAATTAGTTTCGATTCGAAGAGCAAACCGTAGAAAGGATTTGGATCTTGTGGAATTTAAATTTTTTACTGTAGTAGGATATGCATACTGTATATAACACCCCTATTGTATATAATACCTCTAATGTATGTATATAAAATAGTAATAAGGTCTCAATATGCTAATAACCGATTATAAGATAACGAATAAGATATATCGATATTACTTATTCTTAAGCGGCTATCGATAATAGAGACAACTCTGAAGCACACTTCCTTCCGACGCGCTGGCAGGCGAAAGACGTGTTTAATATAATAAAGCTAAGTCAAATATTAATCAAGCCATCCGACACAAACTAATTGGACTACAATATTACCAAATCTTTTATTCTTATTGTATAGAAATTTTATTTGACCCTAAGTTATAATATAATTTCATAAAGAAAATTAGTTTCGATTCGAAGGGCAAACCTTAAAAAGGATCTGGAACTTGTGGAATTTTAATTTTTTTACCAAACCTTTTATTCTTTTTGTAAAGAAATTTTATTAGACCCCAAGTTATAATATAAATCCAATCGGTTTCTCTAAAGATCTCAATGGTTTAAGTAATTACACAATCAAATGACTTTATCTCCAGAGAGTTAGTTGTCAGTTTACAATTAATATTAATAGAATTATTTGATTTAAAAATTCAATTTACATGCTTGCCTTACCTTTGGAACTGATTGAAGTAGCCGGATGGTATCATTGGCGCCGCCGACAAGTGAGGATAGCGAAATGCAGCCAAATTTGCTGGGGCATCGAATGGTTTGCGCAGTTGGAAACCCAAATGGGTGAAGGGATTGGGCGGTAGGGCGGCACCGACCACAGTTTGCATGCTGGCGGCGCCGCTGGGCAGGTATGGATTATATGGATGTGACTGGGGACCAACCTTCTCCTGTTTGCGCCACTTGGCGCGACGATTTTGAAACCAAACCTGCAGATGAAGAACGCAAAAAAAAACGGGAGAAGAGAACAGGAATGAGTTATGTGTGGCTGGCAGGCTACTGTATATATTCTCATTTCATTGTGCAGGAAGAGGGATATCCAATTAATGGGCGTTGTTATTAAAAACGCCCATTTAATTAGTTTTTAACATAACAATCTTCACAACGGTGGCTGATAGGAGTTGGTCTGAGGGGGGAGTGAGGGGGATCAATTGCAATTACAGCTAGAAATTTATGTAAACAAATAATGTTGTTTAGCATGATCGCCAAGTAATTAAAAACAATGTCAAAAGAGGGAGAAATAAAAACTGAAACGAATCGAAATGACTTGCAGAAAAACCACACGAATTTAGGTATCTCCCTCTCCCTCTCTCCCTCTCCCTCTTTGATTTCATTAGGGACGACATGCTCCATTATTTTTCAATTTTCAACATTGTTAGCTGCACGTCAGCCACGCGAATTGAATTTTCAAGTGTTGACCGAGCGACCAAACCAACGACCATCGACCACCGATCACCGACCAACCGCAACTCTAGGAACCTACCTGAATGCGCGCCTCAGTTAATCCAATTTTCATAGCCAGCTCTTCTCTGCAAAAGAAATGAAAGATGATTAGATGCCAAGCTTTCAATGGTTAAGTGATGAAGTGAAGATAATCGCCACTAGAAAAACATTAATATCGAAGAGATAGAAGCAGCAAAAAATTGTATACTTTAAATTTCATTATGAAGTAGAGTAAAAGCCAAAAAAATCGAAACTGAATCGTCTAAAGGAGAGAAATAACATCAATTCATTAGACAAATGTGCCAATGGGTCATAAAAGGTGATAAAAAGTTTAAAATCAAAGCTAAAAAAGTACCAAACACGTTTTAAAAATCATAAATATATAAACACACAACAATATAACAAGACGGACACTAAAAGATTTAACTCAACATTAAAGTTCATCAATTTAAATGTCAATTTAAATGTTAAAAGTAAATAGCCAATAGGATAGTTAAGTCATTCAATGATTTACGTATCACCAGGATTAACTTATTTTTCGGTTTTACTTTCGTTTATTTTGATTAAGTTAAAACTAGCTACCACTTTGTTGTCATGACTGATTTGGTCTTAATCTTTAACCAAAAGTTGTAACTTGTTGTTAGGTTAAGTTCACCCTAAGCTGAACTCAAGTAAAAATTGTTCTAAAAGTCCTTGCTATATGTAATTTAATTCTCTTTTGAGACTTCTAAATAATACTTCGAACATATGAAGCCTTAGATATTTCTATGAGAACCTAATTTTGTCCATAAGGGGCTGTAGTTTTGGAAGATTTTTAACCCTCCCTCCTCCTTCTGTAACGCTGCGCAACACCCAAGTGACTCTTTTCACCGGAAAGTTGAAATTATTATCGTTGAATAATTATTATTCGTTCTCATTTTCGTTTCATGCAATTTCAATTCACAATGATTCCATAGAAGCTTCAATCAATCTCAATATATTGACAAAGAAATCAATGGAATTATATAGACATATAGAATTATATAAAAGGGAATATATAGAAATCTAAGGGAATCTATGAAAACATATATAAATATATATGGAAATGTCCTGTTCTTCGATAAAAGAAACAGGGATGCATATCAAATGATCGCAGACCGTTTTTAGTGGAGTGATAGATAGCATTGGGCCAAATTACGATACGATAAAAATTGAGCAAGAAAAGCACGAACAGATAGACATATCTCAATTGACTCGGCTTCTTATGATCGGCTGATCAAGAATATATATACTTTACAGGGTCGGAAATGCTTCCTTCTGCCTATTAGATACATTTTGCCGACTTCAATATCCTTTTGCTGCAGGGTATAAAAAGTAATAATAAATTTGTTACCTACATTCTATGTTAGTTTCTTGTAGAACCACTTTTTCCCACTTTTATCTCACAGATCAGTAAAATATCTATATAAACTAAACTTGTGCTACTCTCGTCTTTTAAATGCATTCCAAATACATATAATGCAAAATTCCGATATAACAGATACAAGTCACGCTTGATTTATTTGTTTAATTAATTGTTCAATACTCAATTGAACAGGTAGATAAGTGGAGAAGGAAAGACTTACTTAAAGGTTATTAGTGCAAGTGCTATAGCATTTTTCAATTATCGCTCGGTATTGACTTTTAATTTATGGCTATTCTATGTATCTGTGAACATTTTCAATCTTAAACTACCTTTTGGCCTGGCCCACTCAACTAATCGAAAACGCATATAAATGTTGCTCCAAATCTGATGCGGCACTCTGTGGGGGGGCGCCCCTTGCATAGGGTAGGGCAATGGAATTATCACCTGGTTTGAGACATTTTCCATATTTGTATCATAAAAAGAACATAAAACTCTTTTTGTCTGGAGCGATTTATGCAAATTTTGTTGTTCGAAAACACCAAAAAAGAAATAAGTTTCTTTTGGTTTTTTGTATACTTTATCTTTTATTATTTTTTTTTTTTTGTTGCTCTTCTCTTGTTGGTTTGTCTTGTTGTTTTGTGTCATATTATTCTCACTCTTTGCTCACCTCGTAAACACATCGGGGTAATGGGTGCGTGAGAAGGCCTTCTCGAGCTCCTCCAGTTGAAAGCTGGTGAAGGTGGTCCGATAGCGTCGCTGCTTCCGCTTCGGCGCATACTCATCGGTCTCGCAATCGCTGTTGGCATCCGAAATGGGACTGTTGGTACCACCGCTGGCGCCGCTGGGCGCCGTTACCGCCGAGCCTACCCCGGAGGCTGTGGCCGACAGCACGACAGCATCTGGGTGTGCTAATTTAGCTTCTTGCGGTAATTCCTCCAGCTTGACCTCCTCCGATATGCCCATAATCCAACCAGAGAGGGCACTGTCAGTCGGGCAGCTAACAGCAGAAAGCAGAAACGTGAAGAGAGAAAAGCAAAAACGAATAGAAATAGAAATAGACATAGTGGTTAGTATCGCATTGGAAGCTCGTAATTTAATAAACGCTAAACATGCAATTATCGTGTGCACTTTATTATTATGCCAATTTCTATAATTTGCCATATAGCCATGACCAAAACAAATCGAGTCGAGTCGAGTCGAGTCGGGACTGGTTAAGGTTAGATGCTGCGGTTGTGCTTTGACTTCTAACCGACTAGACACTAGACAACATGGTTTCACTTTTCCCCCCATTATTGTATACTTTTTTTCTAGTTTTGAATATGTAATATAAGCAGATGATTGAAGAAATGTGAAATTCAATATTTTATTTTTGAATAATTGTTAGGGAAACGGGTCATAAACTTTCGAAATTACATTTAACGATTGTTATTTAAATACGAAAATTCGATTATGTGATGTATGATAATTATGACACTACGACGAATGACAATTTTATTTTTAGCCCAAAATTAAACAGCAAGTATTAAGCATTAAAATGGCTTTTGTTGCACTTAAAATATTTGAAATAACAATAGTGTAATATGTAGAATAAATAAACTTATCGATAAAATTGTCAAATACCGCATGTAGTAAAAACCTGGAACTATCTTCTATAAAATCCACAATTGTTTAGTATATAATACAACATAATATATACATATATACAATATATACAATATAATATATATAAATAATAAAGCGTGACTTTATAAGATTAAGAACGACTAAGAAGTTGATTAAGAACGTAGTTTTTATACTAATTTGCTGGATTATGCAAACAATATGTTTTTTTTCATTTAATTTATTTTCATATAGTGAACTCTAGAGTTTTACGCTATGCCTTATTTTATGCTTTATCTAGTTGTAATTCCCAACTAGTTTTAGCGTTAAAGTAGTGGTATTGCATAACCATTTTAAAGAGGTTAGCCAAGTCTGCTCATACGAAAATTTGGCTACAAAGACAACCTTCTCAGTGTGTTACCAAAAATGATCTCAAGACAGTTTTAACAAAAGTTTGATAAAACAAATATATGTATAATAATTTCAGATGGATATTTTTTTGGCATATACGGTATATACAATCTTTTAAATAGTCATTTGAACACAGAGTTTCTAATGCAGTGAAGAAACTCTATGTTGATTTGTTCTATTAGAACCCTTAGAACAATGTGAGAGCAATATTTAATTTTTAAGCTATATCTAAAATATGTTTTAATGCGTTTTAAAATGTTTTCTTTATTTGTATTTCATTTTTTTTTTGTACAAAACAAAACATTTAATAACAGCAAAAAAATTTAATTGCAAATTCATAATGACGTTAAAAAAATTAGTCATAATATACAATTAGTATATTAAGTAATTTTGTTTGCAAATTAGTAAAGCTTTAAATTCAAATTTATTGAAAATCAAGTAATTTTGTTGCAAATTAATTAAGATTCGTCGAATAGCAATGATTTCAGTAAAATGCAAATTTAAGCAAAATTATACATATAAATCTAAATGTGCTATTAATATGGAGCTCATATTTGTATGCATATGTAGAGGCATTAATCTAGATTAATAATTATTAGTTAAGCTAAGCACTTTTTGATCGTCGAGTCTATGGAGTAGTTTGCAGTTTTTATTGCAACGATTGATTGAAAAAAGTGATCTTAAAGTGGTTTGTTATTGGAAAATAAACATTTCTTTCACTTGTCTCTGAAGCATCACAAGGAAAATTAAAGGGTTTGAATGCCTAGTAAGCGATTTCGAATAATATGCACGTTCTATAATCATAGGAGAGGAACGATTGCTCAAATACGAAATAATAGAGTATAAAAACGTAGCTTCTCCTCCTTAGGTTTTATTCACTTTTCAATTGTGAGTTTGCGGTTTCAATGCAAATCGATGAAGAAGTGAAGTTCATGAAGAAAAAGTAAAGTCGTCCAACAGCTGATCTACCATCAACACGTTTCGCTTTGGTAAGCGTCTGTAGCGTTTATTTTGCAGGTTGGTTCACTTTTTTTTCTTTACTTTTTTTTTTGTTCATGTGCAGATCGTTTGGAATTTTAATTAAATTGGGCGGCAACTTCATTTTCATCATCATCAACAGCAGCAGCAGCAGGAGCCAAGGTACACAACTGCAGCAGAGTAACCACAACGGAGGCATGTCTTCTATCAGATCAAATTAATATCAGGTGCCAGTCAGTCAGTCAGGAAGTCATTCAGTCAGTCAGTCACTCGCTCGGTCAGTAGTCAGTATGTCTGAGAGCGTTGCATTTAATTTCATCAACTCATCAGTTGAAGTTGAAACGTTTTGGTTAATTTCATGTTTTGCTAATTAATATACAACGTCGTTTAATGACAATTAAATGGTTAGTTCCAAAATGTACACAAGTCCTGCTCTCCTTGCTGTCTTTCAGTTACCCGGTCAGTGGTCTCAGGTTCCAGGTTCCTTCTGATCCCTGATCGTTTTGGTCTTTGGTCCCATGCCCCAAACACGGTTTGATTGATGGGCCCCATTCTTTTGGGGTTCGTTCTGTTGGCTTCTGTTGACATTTCGCCTTGTCTCGCTGAATACATATATCAAAATTGTCCAAATACCTTGTTAAATGGCAAATTAGTGTGGTTGTGATTGATTTAGTTGCATTCTTTGGCCGTTGTGGTGCGGAATCAAGTTGCACAACAACATCATCATTATGAACACCAAGCGAGAGGAGGAGCAGGGGGCGGGAATGATTGAGTGAGGATTGCTATGAGAAAGGGTATAAAAGTTGGCTTACAAAACTCTTTTCTTTGCCATTTTTATTGGTCAATTGCCAAGCGATGCAGCGAGTCCATTAACTATTACGATCTGAGAAGTCCACTAAACTATGCCCTGTTATGTAATTAGTCTCGAGAGAATCTAGCAAACATATATTAAAACAATTTTGTTATAAAATCTAATTGTGTGAGAAGTCATAAATGACAGAAAGAAGCATTCAAAGAGTTGTTTAACGGCCAGAATTATTTGAAGCTTCAAAGAAGATGAGAAGTTTTAACATTTACGAAATTACAATCATCTAAAGACTTCAAAAATTCCTTGAGTCATGATAAAATATTAAATTAAACCTTGTTCATTTCATATATTTTGGAATTTCGAATATTATTGTACAAATAAAAGTCAATGTTTGTTTGTGAGTGAGTTTGGTCTCATTCCTTATAGACTCTGAAACCTTAAGTCGCTTTAGGGGTATTGAAATCCTTATGAACTTAGTTGGGAATATTCTATAGAAGGTTTTGGTATTGAAGGTATTTATATTGTTATGGTTAGGTTATTGATCGGCCTAAGAGTTGTTGGAAAGTGTTGCTAAATATATATGTATTTCGAGGTAATGAATTTAGAATTTTTAAATTTTCGACAAAAATAAGTTTTTAAAGTAAAGGCGGTAGGAAGTTTCTTAAGACATTTGGTACATCCATAAACATTATTAAAATATATACTTACATATTTCCCAATTTTAGGTGGTTTACTTTTATTCAATATAATAACAATAAGTTTCCAAGCAGTTGCATTCAAAATGCTATAGTAAATAAGTAGATTTTTAGATTTTTAAAGAAGACTAAAACTAGAATTGAGTTACTATTTCCTTAAAATTTATAATAAGGCACGGAACTGTTTAAATTTTTTTCCTTCTAACTGGTATTCCCTTACTTTTTTTTGTCAAAAAAAATTTATCAGTTGTCTTTAGGGAAATTTTAAAGATGCATTGGGAGTAAATGACCACATGATTAGTACAGTAAATGTAAAACATCTTGTCTTAGAAGGGCACGAAGTCTCACTCCCTGGTCCACGTCATAATCGCTCGTCCAAGTTGGTGATTCTTTTGCACTGCGGTAAGAGTCGTTAGCATACAAAGGATTTCTACAAAAGGATAACATATTTGTATCTTCTAAATCAAAATTTAAGCAACACAATGCCCCAATCCAAACCAAAAATGGGTTTTGCATTTCCTATGAGAAAATTATATAACTCAGGAAAGCAATACTCATCTATTGAGGAAGTCAGAGATGCCACAATGCGTGACTGGGATAGTGAAGAGAGAAAGAAAGATAATCTGACTTCCTCCTGCAGCTCTTGGTCCGCTCCTGTTTTTTAATGATTTACTTTAGACTTTGTTTAAGGTTTTTCTTCTTCACAACTTACGACACATTAAGTTCATAACTCGTGTCTCATCATCATCATCATCATCATTATTGGACATCATTATTATTAATAATTTTTATTATGATTTGTACTGTCAGTTTTCAATGTTGTTAACAAATTCCTTGCATTGACAGCTGACAAACTTAATTTGCTAAAGATTTAAGACTCGAACTTGCGACTGACTACCCGACTGTAAATTATTAAATTAGTTGTACGAATTGCAATTATGCTGCTGCACTCCCCGCCCTGTCCCCGTTCCGCTCCTTCTGCATTTGTTTCATTATAAAAACCGCACTGATTAATTCATTGCATGCGAACCAGAGCCAGTACCAGAGCCAGTACAGTAAAACCACTGTTCAGAGGCTGAGTTCGAGTGGTTCGAGTTATGTGGGGAATGTGTGCCGTTTGGCTTTGTTGTAGAGCCGCCTTATAATTGTATCCGCGTTACGACTTTATTATTGCCATTGCAATTAGAGGAGGTGGAGTAGCAGCCAAGGAATACGATGATGATGATGATGATGATGATGATCATCATTATTATTATTGCCAGGCAGCAGGCTGTCCCATTGCCTGATTGACGTTACGCTAAAACCCATTGGGTAATTAAAAGGAAGAGGAACAAAAAACCGATTGAAACGATTTTCAGTCGAAACTGTCAACTTTTTGACGTCGACACGTAGTCCAACTGACTTCTTCGGCTCGTTCATGGCTTCATTTAGACCAAAATGAAAATATGTGTGTGTTGGTTTTTATTTTTTTTTTTTGGTTGGGACAACAACTAATCAAGTTAACGCTGCACTCGCTCTGACCAATTGCAGATACAACAATTTCCATCTATGGTCATGTCAGGAAAATTGTATCTAGAGGGGGCAACAACAACAACTCTTCCTCCTCCTCCTCCAGGTGAGTACGTGTCGTCGTCGTGTATAACATTTTGACACTACGTCGTCTCGTCGTCCTGTCTCGTCTCATTTCTCATTTTACCATTTCCCATTTGCCATTCCCCATGACTCTGCTTAGGCCCTACATGCTAATCATCTGAAGCGCCAGAGTTTCTGTCTAGAGAGTCGCAGCAGCAACTTGTTTGCGGTTGCTTGTTTCGTTTAGAGATAAGCTCCATTAGTGTCTGAAAATTATTTAAGAGCGAATTCGTAACTCCTTTGGCAACATTGTAAGAGAGCTCCCCCCCCCTCATCCACTCATTTACATCTCTAGACAAGCACTTTTTTGTGTAGGTTTGGCTTTGCGCCACTTGTATGTCTTGTGGAAAATTAAGATATTAATTCTTAATAAAACATATATATGTACAATGTATATACGTATTTCTATTCCCTGTCGTCACTTCTGTCTGTCATCTCGATAAGCATCAATGTTTTCTTTCGACGTTTTTCCCGTATACTTTTATTGGAGCTCCTCTTTACTCAATTCTTCTTCACTTGGGTGTCGTTTTTATGGTTGCACTTTTGTGTTTTTAGCTTCTCGTTCCTCTGGCGTCGATGGCTTGGTGGGGGAGGGGGTACACTGGAGAGCTGAGGCACTGGAGTCGCTGTAGCGACGACGACTGCTGGCATATTTCATTAAAAGCCCGACTTGGTGGTACAGCCAAACAGAAGCTCTTTTCTGGCATTTTGTTAATGCGTCTGGGGGTCTCGCCAGTCTCTCGTCTACTCTCTTCCTCCTCCTCCTCCTTCTCCTCCTGTTCTCATGTGTTTTTTTTCAGTGCTTTTCTTGTTCTTGTTCTCGTTGTTGTTGTTGTTGTTGTTGTATCTCTGCTCTGCTTATTTATGGGTTTACATTAGGCTAAACCACTTTAGTCACACTTTTGATGATCGGCATTGTAATTTCTCCCTTGCTGATAATGGCAAACAATTTTTTTTTTTTTTTTTTTTGGCCAACAACCAAAAGCCCACAACATCTGGTTGAGTGTGTGTGTGTGTGTGTGTGTGTGTGTGTGTGGTCGCATACCCAAAGTTGATGGATTAGCAGCCGGAGAGGGGAGCTCTGGAGCTAATAGTTTGACTTGATAAAGTCAATTATTAACTTCGATGAGCCTGAGTCTTGTGAGTCACCCAAAAAAACAAAACAAACAACAAAACATTCATAAAAAATGATAGCCCTAGCAGCTGAAGCTAAGCTGCTGTTGTTGTTGCTGCTGTTGCACCTGAGACGTTCGACATTGGCGCCGTCTTTTGGACCAGGTGCGATAAGACAGCATTCTTCGTTGTTGGTTGGCCTCTCCGTGGTCAGGCGCCGTTTCTTTCATCGGTACATTATGGACCTCTAATGCACACACACACACCACACACACACATACACACTCCACACACGCTTCCAATTATAATTAGTTTATTCATATCCTGTCCGTCTCATTTGTTCTTTGGGGGCAATCTTAATTCAATTTACTACCCAATCAGTTAAAAGCCACATAGACTTGGGATTACCCTAACTAAACGAGGGAAAACTAGTTAAGTGCCTTAATTTTATATTTCCGACTCTAAAGATATAGATCCGGTTGGGTTAGTGAAACCATTTAAACCAATTTTTCAGCAATTAAAAAAATTAAAAGCCAATAAATAAAATAAATAATTTGAGGTCTAAGAATTCACGTTTATTTAAGAGGTTTTTGTTTTTAATATAAAACTAAGCCTCTATAAATTATCTTAGTTTAATGTCTTGATTAGTCTTTTTGGTTTAGAAAAATAATGAAATATCTAAAGTAGGTCAATTGTTAGGGTATAAAACGTTCGTCTTGATTTTCTTTTTTCATTTTGCATACATTTTCACTTTTCATAATTTTCAACTTCCACTACTTCTGGCTAGCTGGCTGCCTGCCACTGGCCACCCTAATGGAAATGAAGCCAGACTCTGTGTGTGTGTGTGTGTGTGTGGACGGTAGCCCAAAGGTAAGTAGTTGTGACTCAAGACCAAGGCAGACAGGGAGAGAGAGAGACAATCCGAGTTGGATGTTGATGCCAAGCCAATTACTCATAAAATGCATGTTAAAAATGCTTTTGGAGGTTGAGGAGGATCGGGATCGGGATCGGGATCGAGAGATCTGTTCGGACAACAGTTGTTGCTCGACGCCTGGCCGCTGTCTGTGCGGATTCACTTGGACTGCCCTTTGTCATTGTCTTGTAAGAGTTGATAACGCACAGCCGAAAGACACAGACGTTGAGCAATTTGGCGACTTCTGGGGGGATACCAACAACAACAACAACAACTCAATGAAACTGAATCCTTGGCGCCATTGAGGTTATAATTTTTGTATTATGTCTAGAGTGTATATATAAAACCTTCTCTTTGCTAATCAATAGTGTTCATGTTTTTTTTTTTTGGTTTGTTTCACTTAGATAAGTAAATGCCAAAAAACAGAACAGAAGAATCGTTTTGTATCTAAAAAGATAAAAGATATGATATCTGGTGACAAGTTTCGATTTGTAATTGAATTGGACAATATACAAATTGCATATGTCATCGTTGTGACATATTTTAATTTTCCCAAACAATCTAATCAATTGCAGGGAAATCTCCTAATTTATTATCAGTGGGTAAAAGATGCTACCTTAGAGATACTTTCTAGTCGAGATATCTGAAGTGTTTGCGTCACAAATTCGTTGAAATTGGTCATGACAAGTCACATGATTATTATTATTAATTAAATCAATGCCCAAAAGTGTTCAACGATATTGAAATTGGAGTTGAGTTGACTCAAGTTGACGTTGATACGCACAAAGTACAAAAAACGGAGGCTTATCTCACTCTAGTATACTAAACCAAAGCATATCTCAAGCCTCGAGTCCCGAGCCTCCGACTCGTACATAAGTATGAATGTACCTAAAGACCCTTGTCCACGTCCAAGTCAAGTGGTTATGGATTTTTTGACATGATTATCTACAATTAGATAGCTGGGGGCCCAGTTAATTTCATTTATTTATTTTGTTAGTACACATACAATATTTTAAATTAAACAATTGAAAAACATCACTAAGACAAAACGTGATATATAGTATTCGTTGAGCTGTTGTCCCCTGACAATATATGTGTATTCTTTAATAACGTTTAATTAAACCTAATCAGTGATAAATATTATCGAGCTATCAGCAGGTGCCCAACCTTACGTTCATTCGCTGGCTAATCAAATTTTCGTCTATTGCCTGATTATGATATGTCCAGGTGAATTAATCAAATTTAATGATATTTAATTTTTCCGTTTTACGTTTTCCCGTATGGAGATATCACTGATTGTGAATACAAATTGTGAAATGATTCAAGTATGTACATATATGCTGAGGTTATTCGTGTTAATATTGTCGATCATGCTGAAAACTAGGTTAGCTTACAATAATACTCATAATGATTCCTGTGATTAAAGTATATGAAAAGCCTGATTACAGCAATTAGGTTACTGATGAAGTCATTAGTATTCTTCGAACAGCAAAAGAAACGAACGAAAGAGTGTAAAATTAGTTGAGAATTGGCTTGAAAAGTATTCTTTAAGGAAAATGTTGCAAAATTATACTAAGATTGTTGAGACAAAGTTTCATGAATCAAAAGGGTATTAACTTCGAGTCTTTAGAAACCATTTATGTACATATTTCTTTAGCAAATTAATATGATTTCGTTAATTTAGCTTTAAATATATTGAAAAATATAATACTAGTGGATTTTGAAAATTTGTTGTAAGCAAAATATTAAACACTAAAAGATATACAAAAGAAAATTCTATGAAGATGAGTTAGGCATTCGAATGTAAAATATAAACTATTGACAGATATACGATATAATATTCGACCTATTTTTTTTAAGAAACTCAAAAAAGTATAAGTTAAAGTTAAAGAATCAAAAATTATATCGGCATCTGAGTTATATTATCGATTAATCGATAAACACATCAATCCATTAATTCAAAGTACAATCAATAATTAATAATTTCTATTTGTAGTCTTAGAATTTGAAGTTCTACGATCTTCAGTATTTTGTTATTGAAGAGTAAATTAAAATATATATCAAAGTAATGAGATTTGTCATAATCCTCAATGAATCAACATTTAATATTTATTCTAAGAATTATGGAGACATCGAAATCATTTTATAAATCGATAAAGAACATTATTCTATCAAATCAAAGTAAAATCAATAAATAAAGAAGCTAAATTTGTAATTTTAAAATATTGGATAAAAAAAGTTATCCAAATAAATATTATTTTGGTGAGTTGAATCATATTCGCTTTACTCGATGTGATCTAATGTTATAAATAATACTTATTATACAAATAGTGATGATAAAAGTAAGATTTAAAAAAACAAACATTGATTTTATGATGTTGTCAACAAGCCTGTTCATATTAATTTACATGTTTATCCGATTGCACATTATGTTATCTACAATATTTTTAAAATAGATCTTCTGTGGAAATCTTAATAATTTGTTGAAGCATATTTGTAAAGAACTATAAAATATCTAGCGTAAGTTTTAATTTAGGTGTTTATCTAATTGTATAGAAATTATATTTTTTAAAACTGTTTTTCTGTCTAGTCTCTCTAAAACTGATGTGTTTAACTTTTCGATTAAACTTTTCATATAAATTATAATATTTTTGACCTTTTGAGTAATGCATTTTCTTGAAGCAGTGATAAAAATGCCAAGATTCAACTATTTAAAAGTACTCTGAATCTGAATATTAGAATATCTACCTACAAATACAATTTTTTATTGAAATCTAAATATAGCTATATGGTAAATCGGTAGATAGATAGATAGTCATAACAAAGAACATTCAAAAGGCATCTTAGATCATCTTTAATTTGCATGCTCTGCATATTTGCAGTATTATATTTAATGAATTTATTAATTTTACCAACCTTCTTCTTCGTTGTGGTAGAATTGTACTGGATTCTTTCTCTGATGTGTAGAACTGAAGTAGGTCCAAAAAGCTTTTGCCGAACAGGAACTTGCCGACGGTTGTTGTGCACACTGTCAATCAATGTTTCGTGTAGTTGGTTGGTTATTCTTCTCAGGTCAGTCAATAAATTACAGATATCTTTAGCATACACACATATTTGCTTCTAGTATTCTAAGTAGTTAACACCTTGACACCAATTCGAGCACTTTTCACACCGGAAAAAACGAAAATCGTTTCTTCGTTCTTGTTGTTTTTCTTTTTGTTTGGCTGAGTAAACCGAGCGCGTCGACGAAACACAGTGACCGGGCTCTGTCAGTGCCGCAAGCGAACTACACAAAGAGCAACCACCAAGCCGGTGAAAACTCAGGTGGGGCCCCCAAAAACGCCACCACTAAAACCGGTTACCTTTCTGTGGTGCTGCTTATAGCTAGTGTTGCTGCTGCTGCTGCTACTGCTGGGTTGGGCATGGGTTAAAGCGAGAGGGCTAGATGCAAGATCAATGCGAACCAACGCGATCGATCGTCACAGGTGTTGCGTCGTCGGCAGGTGAGCAACTTAGTGCTCCGCCTCCTAAAGAGAGAGCTGAGTGAGTGAGTGAGTGAGTTGGTGAGAGTGTTAGTGAGAGAGGGAGAACTCTCAGTGGTATTCGTGTTCGGCCTATGAGAATTGTCGGCACTGGAGCGCAATAATGGCGTCTACGACCGGCCGGCTAAAAGTGATTGAGTGTGCCTGTGTGTGTGTGTGTGTGACTGGCTGTGTGTGTGTATGTGTGTGCACGTAATTGAATAAGCCTCGCACAAAGTGCAATAAATTTGATTAGCAAAATGGAAATTTATTTTACCCCCCAACCTTTTCGTATTTGTTGCTATAGATGCGTTTTCTGCTGTTCTGTGTTGCGGCTCATAAATTAAATAATTTAGGCATGGGGCATACGGCAATGCATGTGTGTGCGTGTTTGTATTGTTTGTCTCTATGTATGTGTGTATGTGCATTGAGTTGCATTCTGTTTGGTTAGTGTTAAGGGCCTCGTTAATGACTTTGTTGGGTTTATTGGTCGACTGTTTGGTGGGTACATAGTCATAGATTGCCTTGTTTAGATCTACAATATAGTGAAGTGAAGTAGAGCGAGAGAGAGAATAAGTGTCAAGGGCTTTAATTGCCTAATGGAGCTTACAATGTGTGCTTATATGAGGGTTTATGGGAGCTAAGAAGATGCCATTAGAATGACACATCACTCGAATCACTCAGCTGTTCTTTTGACCCATCTAAAGTGCTCACAAGCTCTTTCAAGTTCGATAGTTTAATCGATACAATATAATGTGTACAAGTTAATATAAATTCAATAAGTAAATAGTATTCATATGAATGTTTTATTCAATTTTATTTTAGTATTTCTCTTTATGAATATCAAACTAATGTTGAGTATACTCTTGAAGTGGTAGTATATAAATAAGCAAATAAATTAGCAAATAGGGAAAGCAATCTGTAATTATATATATAAAATAAAAACAAAAAAGAATAAATTAAATATAATAAAATAAAATACTAAACCCTTGTTAAACACTTATATTTAAATACACACTTAAAAGTGATCATGTCAATCTTAATAAAATATTTACCATGCACAAGCAATTAGTTTATTTTCTGCTTTAAATATATGATATATTTTTATACCATCTTACCTTTAAGATGAAATGGTATATCAAATAGGAGCTAAAGTGCTCGAGATAGTATAGAAATTTATGGAACTAAAAATGAAATTCCTTGAGGAATTCATAGAAAAGTTTAGAGCAGAATTTCTTAAGGAATTTATAGTCAAATATATGGAGGATTTCATTGAAAAATTCATAGAGAAATTCATAAAGGAATATAAAGGAATTGCTACATAGATTAATATAAAGGAACTCCTTGAAGAATTCATGGAGGAACTCATAATGGAATGGTATATCCAACTCGGCCCGGCGATTTTCTAACTTTATTATTAATTATATATTTATATTTTATTTGTGTGAGTTTATAAAGGGTTAAAAGTGCAGCTCTGTCATCTGAAAGATGTGTCATTCTAATGGCATCTTCTTTGCTCCAACATGTTAGCTCTATTAATATATATTGTATATTATATGTATAATTTCAGAAGAATTTCACTTATATTTTAATAAGAAACTCATGATGGTTTGAGATTATATAGTTAAAAACCTATGAATGAAATTTATATCTTTATCTCTATATTCTTATTAAATTACACAATAGATGCAGAATACTGGGGTATAAAATATTGTTTACTGCATTATTTAAAATAATAATTATTATTTTATATTTTTTATATAATCGAATATTTGCTCTTTACTATAATTGTTGATTTCTTAAACAATAATTTTCTGTTTGAATGAGTATTTTCCAGTCAATTGAACTGCTTATCTTAATATCTGTTTCAAAGTGAGAGCAATTTGTACAATGAGTTTTTCTGAGTGTATCTTGAGTTGATCTGTAATTCACATCAGTTTCATCTCATCACCTATCAACCTATGTATCATCTGTGTAATTGTCCTGCGGATGTCATTCCTTGATAACTACTTCATTAAACCATCAACGTCTTGATTGCAGCATCTTACCTTCAAGTATCTCGAGCGAGCGAGAGAGAGAGAGAGAGAGGGAGAGAGCAATAAATAAAGTGTTAATGGCAATTGCATACAAATAGTTTGGTGTTGCCATTATATTGCCATATTATCCCATTGTCGCACAACCTTAACAAGAAGCAAACAATGCAACGCCACTGCGCAGTCGTCGCCGTCGGCAGCGGCGGAGGCTCGAGTCGCTGCACTGCAGCCAATTTCACGCTTCATTTACAGACGAAATGCAAACAAAAGAGGCGACCAGTGACCATTTGGCGGGTTCAATGTACAGCAGGTCGTTTCGGTTTAGGAGAAGAGTCAATGACGGGAGAGGGGGAGACTATCTATGGTCTTCTTCTCGTCCCCATGTGGCCGTGTCAATCAGCTCGTCGCGCAAGGTGTGCTCGGTGCTCCGTTTGGGAGTAGCGAATGCCGAATGCCTAGCCTCTAGCCCCGTTTTGTTTTTGTGTTTCTGTATTATTTGTGTCCATATGCCGGAGTCCAGAGAGTCGGAGAGTTCGTTTTAGAGTCGCGCATGCGCGCACGTCCTAATGTAATTATTATCTCAACAATTGAATTTCCGGTCTCGACTCAGACTCAGAGTCGGACACTGTCTCTTGGGTCCCTGGGTCCTCTCTCTCTCTCTCTCTCTCTCTCTCTCTCTATCTCTCTCTCTGTCTCCAGCACATGGGACAGATGTCGCGCAAAACGTTACAAATGTGCACTTAATTGCGCAATTAAATAATTTTATTTCTGCTGCGCGTTTTTCTTTTTGGCCTGAATGGGAAGGGGACCCGATAGCAAACAAATTGCAGCCAAGTGGTCAAGTCTGTTTGGACTTACTGAGAGCTGTGTGTGTGTGTGTGTGTGTGTGAGTAGACGACGTGGCTTTATCTCCTTGCCAAGGCGTCTTATTCATTATGGCCATTACGCGATTTTGATATTCCCTGTGCCAGGTGATCGGCGAGAGAAAGAGAGACACATTGGCATTTCTGTTACAGACTTTTCATTTGAACCTACATAGATATTAGTACTTCTTTCATTTGATGGCGTAATTATACCACGCATCCATAGGATGAAATGGTATATTAAAGTCGCCAAAATGTATGTAACAGGGAGAAGGAAGCTTTTCCGACCCTATAAAGTGTATATATTCTTGATCAGCATGAGAAGAGAAATTGATATAGCCATGTCCGTCTGTCCGTCCGTCCGTAAGAGGGCAGAGATCTCAGCAACTATAAGTGATAGAGCTACCAAATTTAGAATGTGGACTTGTGTAGTATAGACGCTGACCAAGTTTTTTTTGCCACGCTTCCTTCCGCCTCCGGAATTTAATAAAAAGTTATTTTCTCCCTTAATATATATCGTATCGGAATTTAATTTAACACACCTGTACATGTTATGGACATCTATCACTTCACCAAGTTTCATAAAAATCGGAATAAAAATGGCCGCGTTATATGTTGAAATATTGTGCACTCAAAGCGGCGCAATTTAAATTTCAACTATAGTGGAAATATTGAAATTTCAACTATAGTGGAAATATTGAAATTTCAACTATAGTGGAAATATTGAAATTTCAACTATAGTGGAAATATTGAAATTTCAACTATAGTGGAAATATTGAAATTTCAACTATAGTGGAGATATGGAAATTTCAACTATAGTGGAAATATGGAAATTTCAACTATAGTGGAAATATTGAAATTTCAACTATAGTGGAATTATTGAAATTTCAACTATAGTGGAAATATTGAAATTTCAACTATAGTGGAAATATTGAAATTTCATCTAAAGTGGAGATATGGAAATTTCAACTATAGTGGAAATATGGAAATTTCAACTATAGTGGAAATATTGAAATTTCAACTATAGTGGAATTATTGAAATTTCAACTATAGTGGAAATATTGAAATTTCAACTATAGTGGAAATATGCAAATTTCAACTATAGTGGAGATATGGAAATTTCAACTATAGTGGAAATATTGAAATTTCAACTATAGTGGAAATATTGAAATTTTAACTATAGTGGAAATATGGAAATTTCAACTATAGTGGAAATATGGAAATTTCAACTATAGTGGAAATATTGAAATTTCAACTATAGTGGAATTATTGAAATTTCAACTATAGTGGAAATATTGAAATTTCAACTATAGTGGAAATATTGAAATTTCATCTAAAGTGGAGATATGGAAATTTCAACTATAGTGGAAATATGGAAATTTCAACTATAGTGGAAATATTGAAATTTCAACTATAGTGGAATTATTGAAATTTCAACTATAGTGGAAATATTGAAATTTCAACTATAGTGGAAATATGCAAATTTCAACTATAGTGGAGATATGGAAATTTCAACTATAGTGGAAATATTGAAATTTCAACTATAGTGGAAATATTGAAATTTTAACTATAGTGGAAATATTGAAATTTCAACTATAGTGGAAATATGGAAATTTCAACTATAGTGGAAATATTGAAATTTCAACTGTAGTGAAATTATTGAAATTTCAACTATAGTGAAATAATTGAAATTTCAATAGATTGGGTACAAAGAAAAGAAATATGGAATTCAACTATAGTGGAAATATGGAAATTTCAACTATAGTGGAAATATTCCAATTTCAACTATAGTGGAAATATTCCAATTTCAACTATAGTGGAAATATGGAAATTTCCAACTATAGTGGAAATATTCAAATTTCAACTATAGTGGAAATTTCAACTATAGTGGAAATATGGAAATATTGAAATTTCAACCATAGTGTAATTAAATAATTAAATATATATGAAATATTGAAATTTCAATAGATTGGGTACAAAGAAAAGAAATATGGAAATTTCAACTATAGTGGAAATATGGAAATTTCAACTATAGTGGAAATGTGGAAATTTCAACTATAGTGGAAATGTGGAAATTTTAGCTATAGTAAAAATATGGAAATTTCAATAGAATAGTCTCTGAAATAGAAATGCAGTTAAGCAGATGTCAGATGATTGTTTGTGTAGATGGTATATCCAAGTCGGCCCGGCGACTTACATACTTTATTTTTCAATGACATGATTGAGCAAATGAACACACATTCATACATACATTTTCCTGCTTACACCAATTAAGTCAAATAAATGAATTATTGCGAAAATCAGTGGAAATCTATGCGATAATGACTTGACTTATAGAAAATTTCTGAATGATTGTTCTCTTTTTTAAGAGTACAGTAATGAAATTCTTCTTAAAACATGGCAAAAGGTAACAACATAATTGCAAGATTTTTAAATCATATCAAAACCCTTTCAACCTTTAAAAATTACATATGGAACTGACAGAAGAATCCAAATATGATTTTAAAAATTACAAAATAGATACTTATCAGGTTTAAGTAACAGCAAAATGCCGAAGTGGGTAGTAATATTTTCAAATCTGACATTACAATAAAATATGTATGTATATATTAGTAATATCCACAGAAAAAGTCTTAAGCAAACTGCTTAGACAAGTGATTAATCAAGCAAAACAATTTAGTTTATTTGCCAATTTTCCATCAATCAATTTTAGACGTTCAAATTTCCAAGGAAAATTCATTGTTTGTTTGTTCTCGTTTTGCATATAGTAAGTATTGTTTGAACTATTAATAATTCTAATATTTCAATAGTATATGTATATAAGATAAAATAGTTGGGATAAGTAAAAGACACATTAAGAGTCTTAACAACCATTCTAAGTTTACTCGACGAAAACTTAACTCCACGGTTAATACATGGCCATTCCAAATGGCTTATTGAAAAAATAAAATTTTTAATTCAATTCTTTTTCCAATTTTCTTTTTGTCGAAAATAAGACAGAAAATAAATACAATTCGATTGAAAAATACATATTTCTGACAAAAACCGTTTAAAGTGAATCGAGTCACATTCGATCAGATATAGACATTGCTTGATCAATGTTTTAATAAAGTTCAACAAAAACTAACTAAAATATAACTTAATATTAAATAAAAAGATTAATTTCTAGAACTATTTATACTGAGCAAAAGACATATGACCAATGTTTCAACAAGTTCGTAATTTCCAATGTCTTATTATCTATTTATACTCCCTGTTTATGACCAGAAATAATTTCACATTGTCTTATATATAGACTTACAATTATTTGATATGAATAATTGACTCGTACGTCAATTGGTTATCAAGTGTTTTTTTCCTTCCACGTCTATATACTATATAAAGCGTAGGCAGTATGTGAAAGTCACCTCCAATTATGCAAGGCTACGATGCGTTGGCGTAATCTCAGTGTTTCGACATAGTTTTCCCAACCCTATATAATCTAACCGCCCCCACCCCCCTAGATGTTAAACAAAATGTACAAATAAAAACCTAAACCACAGAAAAGGAAAAAAAAAGAAACGCAACTGTAAACGATACCAAATTATATTTAATTACGTGCGATTAGTTAGGGTTACTGAAGTCGGAATCGTGCGATGAAATTTTAGCGATAAGGCAACGCCACCTAGACCCCGCCTGTCATTTGGGTCATAAACAGTACAACCAAATATTCCAAGCTCACATTAATTCAATTACAAATGGCTGCGACAAAACGGGACAGTGGGCGTGTGACATAATCACCGAGCACCGAGCTGATGTCTACCTAGAGATGGGCATCACGATCGTGACTGGGATCCTGAAATCATCGAACAGTCCTAGACAGTAGCTAACTATCGTAAAGATGAGAATTACTATATAAGTACATTAAAAAAGAAATGTTATGGTAAATTATGTTTTTATTGGCAGAGAAAAACCCAATTGAAGATAAAAATTTTGTAAAAGAAAACCACTCGATTTCAGACTTTGTTTGTGATTCGAGAATATCTATCATTGATCCATAAAATCATAAAAAAGTCATTAAAAGTTACGTACAGGTTTTTAAATAACTCAAAGAAAGTTTTCAAACCCTTATAATGTTTAGTTTGTTTGAACAAAAATTGTATTATACAGGATCAATACTGCTATCCCGAAATTTGTCATATTTTTGTACTGGCCAAATGTAAATGCTTAGCTTATTCTTTCTTAAAAGTAATTAATATGTTAGAACACTCAAAGAATTCATTGCTAAAATCTTTTTTGATAGATAAAATATTTGAAAAAAATGTTTGGGCTCACAAATTAAGTCAGAGCTAACCCGCCCTTCCCTTTGAGTTACTCGCTGTTCTAGCCTAACTTAAATTTTTCAATCCCAGACCTTCTCTTTCTTGTAACACCCTTACCTACTTATATTTTATCCATAGATTCAAAAGATAAATTACATTTTCTTTAATTGTAAAAATGTAATCCATGAAAAGTACTCATGAACATCTCTCTCCATCACAACAAATTTAGATTAAGATGTTTCAGAGAATTACCTCTTAAAAGACATAAAAAAAGTCCTCATAAAAAATCCTGAAACCTTTTTTAATGTATGAATTACATTAAACTTAGTAGAAAGATTAGTTTCCAAATAATTTGAGTTTTAAAATCAAAAGACGTCTTAAATTTGATTTAATGTTTCCCTTTACGTATTGGAGAAAGTGTGAATTTTATTTAGTAATTTAAGTTTTGAAATAAAATTCACAACCTCAACATATCCACAATGTAAATATAATTTTCAAAGCATTTTCAATGACTTTTATGGATATGTATGAATCCATTTATTCAGTCCCCTTCTTGTAGGTGACTAAAAGTCCATCTCTAGCGAAAATAGTTGAGGGCTGGTTTCTACAACTGGAATTCCAAACAATTTCCTTGAGTTCCTATTTTTGTGTTTTTTCACATTTTTGGTAATTTGATACGACGATTTGTCTTGCTTTCATTACGGCGGGGGTTGGGGGGCGGAGACATTGCATTTTCACCCAATTTTCGTGTACAAAAAGTAAATTGACTTAAGCGGAAGCGCGTTATTAACTGGTTTATGCAACCCAAAATCGGTAGGCAGATTACCAGCTAACGATAAGCGACCTTTGCTTGGCTGACCCTGGGCCAATAACCAGTCAACAATTAAAACGAAAGCGCGGTAATTTCATTTGTACGTAAATTTAATTCTAGCAAATATGACGAGGAGAAAACTCATGGAACGCAGCTCTCTCTCCCCCTCTCTATCTCCATCATTCTCTAATGGAAGTGGAGAATGAAAAATGTTTTGGTAATTAGTGCGTGTACTAAGTGAAGTTTTAATTGCAACTCCTCTCAATCTCCCCCTGCCCCACCTCTCTCTCTCTCCCATGGCTTTCGTTTTTATTTTCGATTTGAACATTTTTGTTTTTACGTAATTTGAGTTTAATGCGCATCAATTAAAATTATTAAAATTTATCTTTCATACGAACAAATATTTCATATGAATTAAATATAATTTTCATTGTTTTGTTTCTGAATTGTCGTACAATTGTCATACCATATAGCAGATCGGATAAAATCTTTAATGACTACTTACTGTAGAAAGTTCAAAATCCAGAAACAAAATTTGTTGTTGAAATTTGTTGTTTGTTTCAATAATTATTTAAACTATTATTGGTTATTTTCAATGATGCATAGGCAGATGTTTGATATCGAGCAGCGAGTTCCAGCTGCTGGAGCCCATCTTCGTCTTATCCCTTTCGCTGCGCTATCCGCTTCGTGTGGGATTCCCCCGCGTCTCCGTATTAGGGTTTTTTTTTTTGTTTATTTTAATTGATTAATTAGAGGTCGGCTCCTTGGTCCTTTTGTCGGAGCCGTTTGTATCGTTTGGTTATCGTTAGAACAATAATTGGTCAGGCGGCATCTGTGTTGATCCCAAATATCCTTGGCGGTAGAAATTCTTTGTTCTTTGCGCTTTTCGCCTTTCACAAATTATTTTTATTGACTTGTAAATAATGTTAAGTGACGGGTTTCAGTTCTTTTAGTTAGTAACGGGCTAAGTATGCCACGCCCCTCCATATACACTGCGAAACATAATCTCGTTAAAATTTACGATTGTTTGTTTTCCGCATTTTTTTTTTTTCCGAAGGGATCAGTCAGTTTGCATATTTAATTTATTGATTTCACGCTGCCATCGCAAAAATACTCATCTCTTTCATATATTCCGCTCCATGCCATACGACCACCCCCCTGCACCCCTCCAATTTGCTCCCCTCCCCCGCGTATCACATTCACTTTGTTCGCGTCTTTTGCATTATTAAGCAGAGTTCAACATTAATTACTTTTTGTAATTAGTTGCAACTTTTGCAAATGGAGGACTTTAGCATCGAGAAGCATAAAGATTGATAACGAGCTAATGAATGTAAATTTCATACGTGGCCAGTAGTCAGTCAGTCAGTCGGAGAGTCTGGAAAGTTTAAAGAGAGAGGGAGAGAGAGAGAGGGACAGGAGGTAGTACCTAACTGCCGTTTATGAGTTGCAAAAGCTTTTCAGAGGTTGCAAATTAAATTTCGCGCTAAGATTGCCTTCCGTTTCTGTTGTGTTACGCGAAGCCGTCTCCCTTGGTGGTCGCCTGGTTTTTAACAATACAGTGAGCACTCGATAAAGTGCCTTAATAACATTTCTAAAGGAGCTAAGAGTGGAAGGTAGTAGGAATGAGAGAAATACCTTTATTTAGAAACCAAATGATAACTTCAAGTGAGTTTGAATTTGTGTTGCCTGTACTTGGGAGTTTCTCCTGTAGCAATTATCACTGTAAGTACCTGCTTAACAATGGGACAAGCTACTGGAGGAGTAACCCAATGCAATTATGTAAAGGCTACTTGGCAATATACTTGTGTATATGGGTAATTAAATAGATGGGTTGCAGGGCCCCCGTCAAAGAGGCATCTTTGGCTGGCCAAGGTGACGTTGACAAATGAGTTCATCAACAGCAGCAGCAGCAGCAGCAGCAGTAGCAGATCTCTTCTCTGTGTGGAGGATGGCATTAATTTCTTGGTTTTTCGTTTTTATAAGTGAAAAGCGATTTATTTTTCGCCATTTGGGCCTTCTTGTGGTCGTTTAATAAACAATTTAATAGCGCGCATAAATTTGTTGTAGCCATCATACTTATAATAAACCCATTTGTCTTCAAGGAAGGTGAGGGATGGGAGGGAGGGAAATCGGGAGGGGAGAATACCCAAAGTGAGGGTTATTAAATTATGCGGCTCAAGCGTAAAAATAAACCGTAACAAATGAAAATGTAGGACGCACCTACAGACAACTTAACGAGCCCTAATGAAAGATCTCTCTCTCTCTCTCTCTCTCACTCTCTCTCTCGCTGTCTCCTTCTTACTTTCTCTCTCTGAAAAGTCGGCATCGGCTTCAATTAATCAGAAATATTCGAATAAATCAAGTGCCATAAAGCGAGGTGGGGCGGTAAAACAGCGTGAGATATACACAAAGATGAATATTTAATTAGGAAGAAATTAAAAATGCAAATAAAGTGGAACTACCATGGCGACGATTCCTTCTTCGTTATTCCCATTTTTCCCCCTTTTTATTATTAATTGATAGACTTCATAATTAGTGGTCTATAACAAAGGGAAACCAATGCAATACAATTTCCCCCATGTGGCTTTTTCTATTAGCTAATTGGAGATCGAGGCCTTTAGACATTGATTGCGATCTCTTGGAATGGGCAAAGAATCGAAGCTACATAGACGCGTGCTCTTCTCAAATTGTTATCGATTTCTTATCTGATTTTGCCAACAACAACAACAAAAACTTCGTCTTACATGTTACCAATGCTCCTCTCTGAGGCAACAAGTTTTCGGTTACAAGACATCTTACACTTCCTTTCTTTAAATGAAGCCGCTGCTGCTGCTGCTGCACAGTGATTCCAAAATGATTCTTAAATAACGATATCTTCGATTGTGATCGAGGGCAATTTGATTTGATATGCTTACGAGTATTATTATTAAACTGGGGGGAAACATTACAAATCGAAAACTAAATGAGGTCACCATAAGTTAAACTGGTCATTTATTTATTTATTTCTAGCGTAAAACGACAAAGCAAATTGAATTTAATTGAATATGATTGACGTGCGTTTTATGTATCTCCCCTCTCTCTCTCTGATAGATAATCTCAATTGGTATACAATTGAGCACCTTACCCCATATACTTATTCGAACTATCTACGTAAACCTTAATCAAAGTCATGTTCTTATCACCACGTTGAACACAACATTCTTATGCTTTTTAATTAACCTTAACTGGAACAAAGGAATAGAAGAGAGTGAGGCACAGCGAGATCGATAATTTCATTAGTTTGCAATTTTCTGATGTGATTATTTGTCAGAGCAATGGCATTTCAATCTTGACTTTATAGAGATACGATTTAGCAGGAAAGCAATGTTTGCTGACTTCCCGAGAAGAAGACCAACCAACCAACCGACCAACCCCGCCAACAACTTAATTAAGGCTATCTTGATAGAGAACTACGCCAGCCAGCGAGGATCGATCGAAGGCATCAAGCAATTTGTATTCAGGTATCACACAGCAACAAGTCATTTCACACTTTGATCACGCTGCAGCTGCAGCTGTAGGTTTGTTTGGACAGGACCTGTGCCTGTGCTTTTTGGATGGCCCTCGCCATAAAAGGATGCCCAAGCCCATGCCAAACCACCGAAGCCCAAACCCAACATTGGAATGCGTTGTCTTGCATATATTAAGAAACACGGAGTTGCAATTGGAAATGCTGTGGCGAAGTCAGCCAGTGACTTGCACCCGCGCCACCGCCACTGCCACCGCCACCGCCACCTTGCACCTAAAGTCACTCGAAAGGCCTTTCCACCTCTTCCACCAGTAATTAACTTGTTTCAATAATTACGCATGCGTATTTGCACATGTTCGTTCCGTGCCCATTTCGCCATTCGACCGCCTTGTTACATCCAACTTGCAACAAGATTTTTGCATTGCGTGTGCAGCCTTGTTTTCTGGTGAAACTCCCGTCCAGATTAGGGTATACCCACTGAGGGTCTCCATTTGATACAGTCCAATTCAACATGTGGCAAAAAGAATGAACCGAAGAAGGTCAAAACTTCAAAAAGATCTTTTTGGAATAGCTTGATGACCCAAAACGCACATGATCCACAATTTAATTTAGAATTTTCCCGAATTATTTATCAAACTAAATATATAGTGAAGCTTCCTTAAAACTTGTAATTAATGCAGAACAAATATTTATATCGAATTTGAGTTAAATGTTTATTTTATTTCAATTTTTCAAATATAATATATAAATATAAATATAATATAAATATCTTATGACAAATTAAAGTACCTAAATTATAGTAAATTATTTTTTCTATTTTCTATTTATTTTATAAATTTGATCATAATTGTTTAATATAACATCTTATGACAAATTCATGTATCTAAATTATAGTAAATTATTTGTGCTATTTTCTATTTATTTTATAAATTTGATCATGAATGTTCAATATAAAATCTTATGACAAATTCAAGAACCTAAATTATAGTTAATTATTTATTCTATTTTCTATTTATTTTATAAATTTGATCATGAATCTTATGAAAAATTCATGTATCTAAATTATAGTTAATTATTTGTTCTATTTTCTATTTATTTTATACATTTGATCATAATATGTATATAAAGTATAATCTATAAAAATAGTGGAGAAATTTTACGTTATTTCAACTGTCATAATAATAACTAATAAACAATATTATATATTTACAAAAGTGCACAATTTTCTGAAAGTTTGTATTAGTTAATTTGAGCTATACTAACTCCCTAGTTATGCTTCCTTTAGATTAAAATTCAGCAATGACCATTTATTTCAAAAATAATTAATATTTAGAATAAGTATTAATCTGATCTAATCTAATAATCTAATAAATTATATTTATAATAAGTATTAATCTGAGGCCAGTATTGGTTGGTGTCTCAAGAATCATAATTATTAATTAGGATGGCTTTGATTAGTGTCTAAATATCTTATTTGTATGAAATTTTATAGTATTTTAGGAACTCAAAATATTTGGTTAATTTTGTTAATAATGTAAGAACTATTCCAATGTTGTCCATTCAGCAAAATAACGACTTAGTTTTAAAGAATTTTTAAAAATTGCAACAGGGTAATATTTCATAGGGAGAAAACCTTTATCAAATGAATTATAATAAATCGGACGATAATTAAGCTCAAATAGAATGACATGGAAAACATCAATTGAAACATTTGATAAAAGAAAACTACCACAAGCCATTTAAAATTAAGGTTACCCTTTCCACCTTGTCAAACCTTTTGCTTATTGGAAAAAGCGTATTTAAAATTCGTCAGGGCAATGAAAACTATTTTGCAAAAAGGAATTTCTTAATTCATTTTGGGCCAGAAATTTATGCAGCAGGCGATGCTTATTAAGAATTCGTTTTGGAGCCTTCTTCTGTCCGTGCGAGGTGGCAGCGGCACTTAATTATTGATAGCATTACAAAAGTTAGGTTCACTGGGTCACCGGTTGTACGTGTCAGTCGATTGGAGAGCTTGAGATCTCCATTTTCTTTCACATTTTACATTTTTCATTTATTATGCATACAGCGAGAGGAGAAGAATCTGAGAATCAAAACTTTCAATAATTTGGTCACACAAAAGCATAAAATTATTTTTAATTAAATTGTGCAGGGCGACGAGGCGACGTTGGGCTAAAATGGAGTGCTGTCGATATCACTGACGGTGACATCTTCCATGCCGGGGATATTTTTGACAACTTCGTTGAGTTCTTCGGCACTGGCTCCGCCATCCTGGCCGCCGCCTCCACCTCCACCTCCACCACCACCAAGAGCACCCATTATATCGCCCATTCCACCACCGAGTCCACCCATTCCGCCCATGCCGCCAAGAGCTGCCAGTGCTTCCATTCCTCCCATGCCGCCGCCGCCGCCGCCCATGCCAGCCATTTGATCGAGGCCACCGCCAACTCCAGCCAATTTGGCCAGAAGATCTTCATTTCGAGCATCGGTGATGACCACCTCGGTGGTGCTTAGAAGCGAGGCCACTCCAGCGGCATCCGTAATGGCCGTACGCATCACTTTCGTGGGATCGATGATGCCCTTCTCGATCAGGAGGCCGTACTCATTGCGCATGGCATCGTAGCCGTAGTCCTCCTTGCGACTCATCACACGGGCCACCACACCGGCAGCGTCGACTCCCGCATTACGGGCTATGGTCATGCAAGGCATGCGCAAAGCATTGCGGATGATGTCAATGCCCTGCTTCAGATCCAGACTCCTGGGTTGGAGGCTCTCCAAGTCTGGAATGCAGCGGAGAAAAGCGGTGCCACCGCCAGGCACAATGCCCTCCTCAATGGCCGCTCTGGTGGCATTTAGGGCGTCAATGACACGATCCTTCTTCTCACTCACCTCCACCTCGCTGTGGCCACCGATATGGAGGACAGCCACGCCGTTGGTCAGGGCCGAGAGACGTTCGCGTAGACGAATGCGATGCTCCTCCTTTGTCTTCTTATCCTGAATTTCATCCTTGATCTGCTGCAAACGTTTCTTTAGCATCTCGGGCTTGGGTTTACCCTGCAGCAACATGGTGCTGTCCTTGCTAATGATGGCCTCACCCACCCGACCCAAGTCCTCGAGTTTGGCTTCCTCGATTTTGGCAAAGTCAACGTCATCCCCAAAGACAGTGGCTCCAGTGGCGGCGGCAATATCGAAGATCAGCTGCTTGCGATAATCCCCATAGCTGGGAGCCTTTACAGCGCAGACCTGCAGACCGAGCTTCAGTCTGTTCAATACCAAGGCATTCAAAGCCTCGCCGCTGATGTCGTCGGCAATGATCACCAGGGGACGACGCTGGCGCAACGAGTACTCCAGACCCTTGACTACCTTGGAGATGGAAGTGATCTTCTTGAGGGACAACATAACATAGGCATGAGCAAACTCCACCTTTGCCCCCTTGGGGCTATTGACAAAGAAGGGCGATATATAGCCATTGTCGAAGCACAAGCCCTGCGTGATGCGCAATTCGTCCTTGAGGCGTTTTCCCTCCTTCACAGTGATCGTGCCCTTGCGACCCACACGATCCGTTGCCTCGCCAATTAGGCGGCCAATCTCAGCGTCGCCATTTGCCGATATGGTGGCCACCTGTTCAATCTCCTCACGTGTCTGCACGGGCTGGGACATCTCTTCGAGGGACTTCTTCACCGTGTCCACGGCCCACATGACGCCACGACGAATCTCCACGGGATTGGCACCGCGCGAAATGTAACTGAAACCTTCTTTGGCTATGGAACGAGCCAGCACAGTGGCCGTGGTGGTGCCATCTCCAGCCGACTGGTTCGTCTTCTCTGCCACATCCTGCACCAGCCTTGCCCCCAGGTTCATGTGTTGATCCTTCAGAGAAATGGCCCTGGCCACAGTGTGACCATCCTTGGTTATCTTTGGCGATGTCCAGGGACGTTCGACAATCACATTACGACCCTTGGGACCCATGGTGACGGCGACAGCATCGGCCAGGACATCTACGCCACGTATCATCAGAGCCCGCACCTCGGGCCCAAAGCGCACATCCTTCGAGTAGGCTCGACAGAAATTGTAACCCGAGTGCGCCGTATCGCGAGCAAAGAACCGAAACATATTCCAAATTAGTATTTTCTAAAACAATTTTAAGACAAATTCCAAGAGATAAAAAGTGGATTTTTGTTCTTGGTTTAAAACTAGAGAGCGAGTGAAATTCGTTTGCTCCTTAAACACAATGAATACCGGAATAACTACACAAACAAGTGACAAAGTGGGGTAACGTATGATTGTTAGCCTACTTTTTATTCTATTTCTTAACTCATTCCCAATCTCACAATCAGTTAAACTCAAAAGAGCATTTAATGGTTTTGAAATGAAATCCCCATCGGAGATCGTTATAGTCATAAGAAAGTCATTAATACCCTTTACCAAATGCAAGTTTATAAAAACTAACAATTTATTTTAGTATTACTAATGTATGAACAATTTTTAAGTAATGGCAAAATATTAGCGTTGAATCGAAATGTATTTTGTAGGAAATTAATTATTTTTTTAATAAGTTAATCATTGAATTCCAAGAACATTGCTTTACTTTTTTGAGATACTTACAAAATACTTACACCATATTTACCCGCAAGGTGCGCTAAAGTGATCGAATCCTAATAAGAGTGAGCGGGATGCCATGCATTTGTTGTTGTGGCATGTGGTAAAAATTGAATATCTAAGTGATTCCAGTTCCATTTTGTTTTTATTGTGAATTTTATGTTGGGTTTCCACTTTATGCAGTGTATAATCAATTCGACTTACAACTTTAAAGCAAGGCACGAACGAGTATGGACTATATGCTAAAATATATCCTATGTTCTTAGATGAACCACTCATTTTCAAAAGTATTCAGCCCTGACTAAACCTTTGCTTTTTTAAATGTCAAATTTTTTTCGTTTTTAATTTATTTTCAATTTTAGATTCGTTATGCTTCAACTTTTCAAACTACAACCGATAATAAATTGAAGTCAAGAGCAAGAATTAATAAAGTAAGTAAGTCGCCGGGCCGACTTGGATATACCATGCATCAGGGGAAAACAAATTTCCTTGAGTTTATTAAACTTATTTCATATATTAAATTTCTTTCGTATGCGCGATTTCTAGCATATGCTATCTCGCTCACTCTTATGTGTGTGCACTTTAGCGCCCCACCTGCCAAATTCGCCCTTGCACCGCTTTGAGTGCAAAACGTTTCAATGCATAACTCGGCCATTTTTATTCCGATTTTTCTGGAATTTGGTGGAATGATAGATGTCCATAACATATATAAGTGTGCCGAATTAAATTCCGATACGATAAATATTGCGGGAGAAAATCACTTTTTATTAAATTCCGGAGGCGGAAGGGGGCGTGGCAAAAAAAATTTGGTGGAATGATAGATGTTCATAAGATCTATGAGTGTGCCAAATTAAATTACGATGCGATCAATATTGCGGGAGAAAATTACTTTTTATTAAATTCCGGAGGCGGAAGGGGGCGTGGCAAAAAAAAACATAAACTTGGTCTGCGTCTATACTACACGAGTCTACATTCTAAATTTGGTAGCTCTATCATTTATAGTTGCTGAGATCTCTGCACTCTTACGGACGGACGGACAGACGGACAGACGGACGGACGGACAGACGGACAGACGGACATGGCTATATCAATTTCTCTTCTCATGCTGATCAAGAATATATATACTTTATAGGGTCGGAAAAGCTTCCTTCTCCCTGTTACATACATTTTGGCGACTTTAATATACCATTTCATCCTATGGATGCATGGTATAAAAATGTGTCTGACCCTGATGATATTTCCCTACATAATCTTAATATATCTAAAGAGAGTCATCAAATTATGTGTTCAAGCCGTTTGCTTTAGTTTCCTTATAAATGTGTAGTTTATATCTTTGATTCTCATGAACAAAAGTTTAAAAAATCAAAGTTCCTTTTTGGAATCTCTAAACAATACAGATAAGTGAAGAACATACAAATTCTGCAGAAGTATCTTTTTCAACAATATATAGACGATCTTCCCTTTAGTAGACTTCTATATAATGTTCTTTTGTACATAATGAATATATTTGAAAGACACAGTTTTCTCATTCTCTTCATAATATTGTAATGAAGTTGTTTTTACTGCTCCCATGAGAATTATTGTTAGGGAAGCTCTACCGTATGACAAAATAGAAATTCTTACACATCACATCTGGGATAGAAATTTTCATCTCATCTAACTTTCTTACCTTGTCCATATAATCTATCATATCACGTGTATGTATGTATTTGCAATGAAACAATTCGTTTTGATTTACGCAGTTTTCCAATTAATTTCATTTCCGTTTGATGATTGAAACGACTTCGAAACCGAAACACATGTTTCAATCTTCAAAAGGTAGCGAAAACATAGAATCAATAATTAAGAAATGTCAAACATAAAACGAATAGACCCGCGCTCCTATTCCATTCTATGCTATGCTATGCGATGCGATAAGAATGGGAATAACTAGAAATTGTCCTATCGCCACTCTCTAACCGAAAGAATAGAATTTTTCGACTTATTTTCGATGCTCGCGTGACAAATCATAATTGATTGTTTGGTTAATTGAATTGGCGGCTGATAAGACCCAAGAGCGAGTAGGGCACAAGCAAGTAGGGTATATACATAGCCAAATTAGATGAACCAAGGAACCATTATGAGTCATGGCCACCCATATAAATCTCAGACGAAAGATACTCGCACAAGACACTAATTCGAACACGTTAATAAATTGTAAATGGTTTTTATCACAGCTTTGTGTTTACGTTGAGCCATAAAAACTAACGAAACCGAATCGAACCGAAACACATGTTGAGATAAGCGAAGAATGCCCTCGCTTCTACTCCAATACCATTCCATACGATTCACTGGCATTAGTCACTAGGGAATGGGAATGGGAATGGGTATAGGAATGGGAATGGGAATGTGTAACTTCAAATGGAGTTGTCCCTGCATATGGATCGACTGTCATGTCAACTGGCAAAATCAACTCGTCAAAAGCATTGACAGATATCTCCTCTCTCTCCCTCTCCATCAGCTCTCTCTCTCTGAGATATCGGAGTGATATCAATATGGCCATTGGCCTCATCAAATTGACGCATGATTGGCATTCTGGTTTTGCCAAGATCTGGTCTACCACCACTAGCACCTAGTATAGGCATGCTCGAAACAAGTTGTTCCCTCATAAAGAACTCCAGATCACAGATCGTTGAGTATTTATTTTAAGGTGTCAGTCGATCGAACTACTTGGTATGGAGAGTGTGGACATAACAAGTTGACAGTCATTTGAGTACTGCATATTCAATTAGCATTTGATTAAGAGAGAAATTCAATAATTTGCTTTAACTTTTGTCTTGAATTCCCATATCGATCTGCATTTCATTGAATTATTTGCCGTCGGCACTCGTCATCCATCCATCCATCCATCATAGTTCCATTCAATCTAATGAGTGTCTCAACATGGATCTTGCCCATTTGCCATTGCCATTTGCCCTTGCTCCTTGTGTAAATTGCATTGGCGACACCTGCTTCCTCTGCTTCATCTGCTTCTACCCTTCTCCTCCGCCTCATGTAACTAACCTCTTTTGCTCGCTCTAGCATTTATGACAAGCTCCGCCCATAAAATTTACAGCCATCAACCAATCGGAGCGGACGATTAGGCATTGCATACGTCGCGTGTTTGTGTGAGAAGTTTGCTCAATGTTGTTGCTTTTCTTCTTGCTGTTGCTGTTACTGTTACTGTTGCTGTTACTGTTACTGTTGTTGGTGTTGTTGTCGTCGACAGGCAATTTACATGAAATCAAAATGAAACGAATAACCGTGGACAGGGGGGCAAATAAAGGAAGAGCCTTCAGCTTGAAGTCGACTAGCAAATATACTAAAATAACTACAAACGTATTAATTTGTATCTATTCCTTAAACACATTTAATTGGAGAACAAAAAGAAGTGGAATTTAATTAATGAGGAACATAAATTTTAAAATATCGATTTTAATTAATTTGGTTGTGATTGGTTTAGTTTGTTTTGACTGCAAATGGCAATCAATTAGATGTGTGTCTATAAAATTCTAGAATTGGGTAAATTATTTATTAACAAAAATAAAATACACATAAAAATGGTAGCAAGATATTTTAAGAAATTAAATCCAAATCAGGTAAAGATAAAATAGTATAAAATCACCAAATGGGTATATAAGTATATATTATAAGATATAAACTCGTTAAAAACTAACGAAAGAAAATCTTTACAATTTTATATATAAATAATTTCTTTATAATTTATATATAACTATTGCATAAATTATTTGCAAAGTGAAGGTGAAAAGTTTCATTTATCTGAGATATGTAACAACTTTAAGAAAGTAAGAATATGTAAAACAAAACATATGTATTGAACTCTCAAATCTCTTTCTTATTCTTCTATTCTATTATCAATTACACTGTACCATAATATTTCCAAAATTACAGAAACTTGGGTCGAGACTCTTGTCTTGTTAGTATAGTAAAACTAAGAAAAACTTAATACAACCAATTTTCAATCAAAACTTCACTTAAAAGCAAAACTTGTTTTTTTTTTTTTTTTTGGTGAAAAGCTTGACTTCAATGTGATTTTCAATTGGAAAAAAGTTCTTTCTATTTGACAATACATTATTTTTCTGAAACCAAATCTGATGAGACGACAGATAAAAGAACTTATAAAATTGTTTATACTTTCATAAGTATATTAAATGTAGGATTGATTGGAACAACCTATGTGACCTATATGAAAGAATAAACAAAGAGGAACTGTAGCAAGATCTTTTCAATACATTCAAAATATTCTCATAAAACAACATACATACATGGAAAACTTTTGGATGCAAACAAATACATGATAAACTTTTATCCACTATTAAAATTTAGTTTGAATATTTAAATTTCGTACAATTAGCTAAGCTTTAGTTTGAAACAATTTTAATAGATTTTATTCGATAATGTGATTCTTACATCAAACAAAACCTTTTTTTCGTATGTGAAAGGCGTTACTAGCGGACTTCTCAGGTACTTGGTAAAAGGATTATAGCCTGGATGTAACTCCAATAAGTCCTTCCACATTGTATATGTAATAGATATCTATATTTTTGCAGATGGTTTTCATTTTGTTTATTTCTTTTGACCTAAAATGTGTTAGAATCTTGCCATTCTCATCTCTGACTTAACACAAGACCCAATTTGCCCTCTTTTAGGTTAGGGTATAGGCGCTCATCTAAATACAAAACATTGGCAAACCTTCCAGTTCCACTCAACATTTGTTTACTTAAACTTTTACCATTTTGGGGTAAGTGTTAAAGTGGTCGCCTGTCTCGGCTACCCAGAACTGTGTGGGTGGAGTCGGCAAATATGCATATATATATGTAAGAATGTATGTAAGTGTTTGTAAGCTTGTGTCTATGTATACATCATACATACATAAATCGTATTTCATTCCGCCATGGTTGAGGTCTTGGTCTTTTCGTTTGGTTATATTTTATATGGTGCCATTGGCAGAGCTGATTCTGATTGTTTTTTAAATTGTTTTTGCACGCGATTCGTGTTTGGCGGCTTTATTGCTGTAATTGCCATGACCAAATTGTTCTGATTGTTGTTGTTGTTGTTGATGTTGCTGTTGCTTTGGGTATTGTAGCATAATTTAATTTGAATGCATATGAGACAGAAAAGTGGGTAATTGAATAAGTTTCTTTTTTTTCGACTTTTCTACTCTTAGTAGTAGGAGTTTTTTTTACTTCAGTTTTTTGCAATAAATTTGATTAGCGCACGGGGCGCGAAAATATTTTGCACATACTCGAATTCGCGTGCAAAATTTCGATATAAATGAATGGGTTAAATAATGCAATTTATTTTCTGACATGCTGCCCAAATTGATATGTAAACCTATTGAATTTTTAATATTCTCGAACAGGCCATTGAAGTGCCTACTCGAAAAAGAAAGAAAAAAAAATTGAAATTGCATTTAAACCAGCCCAAAGGATTTACTCGTCTTTTTCCCTTTTCTTTCTTCTTCTGCTTTGTTTTTTTGACGTAACTTACGCAAACCAAAATCGAATTTCCATTTATGCACACTTCTTGCTCTTCTTGATCTTCTTTTCGCCGAAATCGAAAACAATTTGCAATAAAATCTGCAATCCTCACGTACGAAAACCAGAGAAAATTGCTCCTAATATGATTAAACTTCATTCATTTTACGCATTATCAGAATAAAGGCCAGAAAGACAGACACAGACAAGAAAAAAAGGTTCGTTTCTTAAGGTCAGACATTTGATTAGAGTAATTTCTTTAGTTTTTGTTAATTTTTGTTAAAGCAATTTTTTAGCTGTCATTGAACTTGTGGAAACGGAAACGAAATCGAATCATTGAGAGTTGGCCAAAATATTGCTAATTGCTGGCCAAAAATTTAAGAGAAAAATAAAAGAAAAAGCAAGATATTTGCCTCATTAATTATTTTGGCTACTTACTAATTAATTTGATTAGTTTGGCGAATTATGAATTAATTTATGGCATCGCCTTGTCCAGATGAATTTCCGCAATAAAGTTGTTGACTCAAGCAACAAAACAAGTTCGTTGCCCAAGTCTTTTGATTTCTCACAATCTACCTTTTAATTATAAGCCATAATCATTTCGATATGTTGCTCATATTAATAGATAGTTTGCATAATTTTAAATAGCATTCATTGTATTGTGGTTTTTGTTTTTGGGTCTTTAGACATCGACACGCCCACTCGTCGATCATTGATCATTGCCGTTGTTCATCATCTCCACATGAATATGCATTATTCGTCTCTTAATTGGAATGTTCACAATATTTTTGGCTTCTTCTTTAGCATTTCAAAATGGGGAAAATTGAAAATATTATGAACAACTTAAGTTATCACAAGATCATTACAATGTAAATGGCCCGAATGCCTTGTAAATACCATAAAATTTAATTAATAACCATCTATCCATCCGCAGACATGAGAAGTCAAGTAAACCCGTCGCTGTCTGAAACTCTTTTTTTTTTTTTTTTGCTTTCAAATGTCCGAGACGAACAAATGTTTGCACAACATACGATAATGATGACAAGGCAAATTAGCTACTAATTTTCACACACACACACACACACGGACACACTCATCCAATGCATACTTGTACTAAGATGAGGGTACAGGACCTCACACAGCTGACGTTTCGACCGCCGGAAGTTGGAGTTAGGGGCTCACAAACAAACATAAAAATTGCCATAAATCAGCATTTGATTATCCTTTGCCGTTGCCTAATTTGGCCTCAGTTCATCGTCATGTGCGTGTTAGTTTGTTTTTAATTTATTAATTATTAGGCGGTTCAAACAGTCCTGCAAACCAGGACTGGAACATCCTTCTTCCGCCTCCACTTCAGCCAAACCGGCTCTCTGCCAGCAAAGTGCTTCCGCTATTAGCGAAATCTTCTCAACTTTTCAACTCCTTTTGTGAGTGATTATTCCACTCAGTCTTATCGTGTCAGAGTTGGCAAGCTGAAATGAAAATCACTGAAAAAAATGAAATGAAGTCTGCAAACAGCTTTTTCGTCCTTTTTCGACTTGTATTTATTCGAAATAATTTTTTTTTAATTTACAAAAACCAGTTTACATTGTTTAATTATAATTTTTAACCATTTTGTATGCTTTAACACTTTTATTTATGTCTATTACATGAAAGGATAAGCTCTATTAAGTTTGAAATTTTGATATATTATCCTTGACATTAATGTAATACATAATTTTAAGTTTGTATGCCGACCTTTTCGATTGTTTCAAATCTTATTATATTGCCGCCTCGAGGTGAAAGCAAAGGTTTTTTTCCAAAGAATAAAATACAATATGTTTAACAAATTAATTAACTCAGTACTATGAATTGTAAAATCCATTTATTAAATGGCTTATATGTTTCTTTTCCATTTCTGATTTTATTTATTAAAAATTGGTTTTAGTTGGCTATGCCGAAAAACTATAAAATTATTTCAAAAATATTTTAAACACTTAATACGTTGTCAAATCTTAACTAATATGATCAAGAATATAATATATTTACATTTCCTAAAAACACGAGAAATTTATAATATAAAAGCTATTAGCTTAATGAAATTAATATGATTCTTTTAGTTTGACTTTAGTTAAAACTTTCTTCCAGATTTGCTAGATGCATTAAACGTACCTTTAGACAAGATTAATGATTCGAATTAAATAACTTTGTAACTTTTAAGTAAACCAACAATCTGGAGCAACAACAATAAGTACGCCCATGTGGGAACAGATTTCAATTTAGCCGTAAAAAAGCTACGACTCATCGTGTATATCATCTCCGTTTTGGGCGTTGGCAGACGCAGACTGGCTACCCAAAAAGAAAAGGCCAATCGAATGAGCACCTCGGGTGGTCACTGGACGTCACTCAAATTGAAGTCCAGCCAAATGAGAATTGGCCGCAAGTTGGAGAGCCGAGGAGTTCTGGACACTCTACTCTACTCTACTTCACATCAGCACCCAAATGTTGTTGGATTTTTAATTAAGCACTGGGGAAGTTGGGGCAAACTCTACATACTGATACACCCGGAGGCTTTTCGTCAAGTAGCACACACTTGGAGTAGAGTGGAGTTGAGCTTGGCAGCTTGGGGAACAGGTCTTGTTAGTAATTTTTAATTTGAGCTCTTCTGACAGCTGGCTGTCATATAAATTTAATTGAATTTACATTTTTATTAATTGCCAAAGCAGTTTCAAGTTGAAGCCATGAATGAGTTGAGTTTGGAGATGCGGATGGAGATGAGATGAACCTTCTTTCTGCAGCTTCTTCCATCATGGTGAATGAATTTAATTTGAGATGATTTGTTGATGGTTTCGTTGCAGTGATTTCTTGCTGACTAATTTAATGTGATTTTTAAATTGCCCACAGACGCTGAGTGTGTGGCCATTGGGTCCATTGGGGAGAGCGGTGTCCGTGAGCGGAAGACATGAGATTGATTTGGTAGCCCCAAGAGATGAGTAAAACTTTATACGGAATTAATGAGATGACACGCCTCTTGTTGTGAGAGTTAGCTTTCGGATCGGATTGTATGTAGTTGCTCTACCTCAGTTTCAGTCATTATGGACTAATCTAATTTGCTAGCATTGCGATGACAATCGAACTTGCAACGTTCTCTTTGCCATCTCATCTCATGGTTCATGGCTCCTTCTGCTCGTTCTTAACCGTTTCCCTTCGCCCGTTAACTGTCTGTCCAGTGCTAACGAGGCTCCCCTTTTTATGCAGTTTAATTCGCAAATCAAACAACCGGAGGGTAAAGGCAGAGCTTGCCAATTCGCGCATAAGTAAATTAAAAATAAATTTATGTTCAAGCTAAAGGCGAGAGCAAAAGAGTGGAAGAGTGAGAAAGGTATGATGTGATGGTAGCGATTTGGCAGGAGAGGGGAAGCCATGTGTAAACTGGTTAAGGAGTATGCGCATCCTCCAAAGTTCCATCGAATGCAAATCCAATTAAAATTTGCTAACTTAGGCCTATACAACGATGGCGCTAAGCCGTAAAGCGAAGCTGTGCGCTGATTTAAAACACTGCGGGGCGTGCTTATTGATTAAATACAAATTGCATTCATTCATCATCAGATTGGTTGTTGCTGTTCCTGTTATTGCTGTTGCTGGCAATTAAACTTCCATTTATTGTTGTACATTCTGCCAGTCCAACACTAACATTTGGTTGATGTGTGAAATTCAAAGTACGCGCCTACAAACGGAAGCGGCATAAACCTATCGATAAGGTATCGGATATATATTATTCGATTTATCGTGTCTTGGCGGGATAACAACATCGATATATTTAAAATAAATATCTATTCAGCCCTACGTTTTAACGCGCCTAACTCACAGCGAACTCACACCTCGATCCTCGAAAATTTTGTACATAGTATATCTATATATCTTTTTATTACAGAAATACCTGCGACCTTCAAAAGTGACCAAAATTATTTTAAAAATGCGATAAGAAGTGATATCGGCTAAAAATCTTATTAAATATAGCCAAAGAAAATTGAGAATTCGAAAATGTATGGAAAAATCTCAAATTTGCTATTCTCTAACTATGCTAATTTTTAACATAGTTATAAAAGTGATCTCCTTTTTTTGCTGCTCTAAATATCCATTATAAATTGACAACATTTTCAACAACTTCATTTTATATATTGGTGTTTATTTTGTATTTTATTTTTTTTGTCAACATTTTTTCGGACTTTTCTTAGCTGTATACATACATATTAGACAATTTAAATTTCAAAAACTTTTGTCTTTTGTTTGAAAACAAAATATCGACTCGATTTTTGAAAATTTTGACAGTGTATACACTGTAATTTTCTCGAAAGTCGGGTCAAAAATTAGTTTTAAAGATTTGAATGCCAATTGATAATTCATATTCAGAGCAGCAAAAAAGACATGACTTTTTGAAATCGGACAAAATTTGGCATAGTTAGAGGTTTGCAAAGTTGAGGTTTTTGCATAAATTTGTACACTGTCAAAATTTTCAAAAATCGAGTCGAAATTTTTAGTTCCCAAAATTCCAAGCTTTTGATTGAGCTTGAGAAAAATACGATAAAAACTACATCAAAACTTTGAAAATCGGTAGAAAATTGTCCTAAATACAGCCTTGGGAAAACTTCAATTTTGAGCAACAATTTTTCAATACCTGTTCCAAAATTTATGCAAAAACCTCAACTTTGCAAACCTCTAACTATGCCAAATTTTGTCCGATTTCAAAAAGTCATGTCTTTTTTGCTGCTCTGAATGTGAATAATAAATTAGCATTCAAAACTAGAAAACTAATTTTGACCCGATTTTTGAAAAAAATTACAGTGTATACACTGTCAAAATATTCAAAAATCGAGTCGAAATTTTATTTCCCAAAATTCCAAGCTTTTGATAGCATTTTAAAGTATGTAAAAAAGTAATAAGAATTGGATACTAAATTTTGAAATCGGTTAAAAATTGTCTAAAATATAGCCCGAGGAAAATCGTAATTTTGGCCCAAATTATACAACTTTTCAAAAAATTTTCAAAAATCCCCAGCTTGGCAATCTATAAAAGTTTTAATTGCATTTGAAAGTAGATAAAAATTCGATTAAAACTACATCAAAACTTTGAAAATCGGTAGAAAATTGTCCTAAATACAGCCTTGGGAAAATTTCAATTTTGAGCAACAATTTTTCAATACCTGTTCCAAAATTTATGCAAAAACCTCAACTTTGCAAACCTCTAACTATGCCAAATTTTGTCCGATTTCAAAAAGTCATATCTTTTTTTGCTGCTCTGAATGTGAATAATAAATTGGCATTCAAAACTAGAAAACTAATTTTGACCCGATTTTTGAAAAAAAATTACAGTGTATACACTGTCAAAATATTCAAAAATCGAGTCGAAATTTTATTTCCCAAAATTCCAAGCTTTTGATAGCATTTTAAAGTATGTAAAAAAGTAATAAGAATTGGATACTAAATTTTGAAATCGGTTGAAAATTGTCTAAAATATAGCCCGAGGAAAATCGTAATTTTGACCCAAATTATACAACTTTTCAAAAAATTTTCAAAAATGCCCAGCTTGGCAATCTATAAAAGTTTTAATGGCATTTGAAAGTAGATAAAAATTCGATAAAAACTACATCCAAACTTTGAAAATCGGTAGAAAATTGTCCTAAATACAGCCTTGGGAAAATTTCAATTTTGAGCAACAATTTTTCAATACCTGTTCCAAAATTTATGCAAAAACCTCAACTTTGCAAACCTCTAACTATGCCAAATTTTGTCCGATTTCAAAAAGTCATATCTTTTTTTGCTGCTCTGAATGTGAATAATATATTGGCATTCAAAATTAGAAAACTAATTTTGACCCGATTTTTGAAAAAAATTACAGTGTATACACTGTCAAAATTTTCAAAAATCGAGTCGAAATTTTATTTCCCGAAATTCCATGCTTTTGATAGCATTTTAAAGTATGTAAAAAAGTAATAAGAATTGGATACTAAATTTTGAAATCGGTTGAAAATTGTCTAAAATATAGCCCGAGGAAAATCGTAATTTTGGCCCAAATTATACAACTTTTCAAAAAATTTTCAAAAATCCCCAGCTTGGCAATCTATAAAAGTTTTAATGGCATTTGAAAGTAGATAAAAATTCGATAAAAACTTCATCAAAACTTTGAAAATCGGTAGTAAATTGTCCTAAATACAGCCTTGGGAAAATTTTTAATTTTGAACAACAATTTCTCAATACCTGTTCCAAAATTTATGCAAAACCCTCAACTTTGCAAACCTCTAACTATGCCAAATTTTGTCCGATTTCAAAAAGTCATGTCTTTTTTTGCTGCTCTGAATGTGAATAATAAATTGGCATTCAAAACTAGAAAACTAATTTTGACCCGATTTTTGAAAAAAATTACAGTGTATACACTGTCAAAATTTTCAAAAATCGAGTCGAAATTTTATTTCCCAAAATTCCAAGCTTTTGATAGCATTTTAAAGTATGTAAAAAAGTAATAAGAATTGGATACTAAATTTTGAAATCGGTTAAAAATTGTCTAAAATATAGCCCGAGGAAAATCGTAATTTTGGCCCAAATTATACAACTTTTCAAAAAATTTTCAAAAATCCCCAGCTTGGCAATCTATAAAAGTTTTAATTGCATTTGAAAGTAGATAAAAATTCGATTAAAACTACATCAAAACTTTGAAAATCGGTAGAAAATTGTCCTAAATACAGCCTTGGGAAAATTTTAATTTTGAACAACAATTTCTCAATACCTGTTCCAAAATTTATGCAAAACCCTCAACTTTGCAAACCTCTAACTATGCCAAATTTTGTCCGATTTCAAAAAGTCATGTCTTTTTTTGCTGCTCTGAATGTGAATAATAAATTAGCATTCAAAACTAGAAAACTAATTTTGACCCGATTTTTGAAAAAAATTACACTGTCAAAATTTTCAAAAATCGAGTCGAAATTTTATTTCCCAAAATTCCAAGCTTTTGATAGCATTTTAAAGTATGTAAAAAAGTAATAAGAATTGGATACTAAATTTTGAAATCGGTTGAAAATTGTCTAAAATATAGCTCGAGAAAAATCGTAATTTTGACCAAAATTATGCAGCTTGCAATAAAAAAAATAAAAATAAAAAATTAATAATACAAAAAAAATCTAAAAAATAAAAACTAAAAATTGAAAACTAAAAAATAAAAGCTAAAATATCAAAGAAGCTAACTTCGGCTAAGCCAAAGTTTGTATACCCTTGCAGCCCTTGACCATTACATTTTATTTCCTAAACAATTTTTTGTTTCTTTATCCAATAAATAAATATTTTAAATACATTGGCCGGGGGCAGCCAATCGCCAAATAGTAAGCGTGATATTCATATTCACACACACACAATCGCAATTTTGACACATATATGTGCTTCACTGCTTATGTGTGCACTGCTGCCATAAGCAGTGCTTTGCTGCCATAAGCAGTGCACGCTATATAGGCAAATTTTATATCTTCGAAATCAGGCGTTATGTTTATCCGATTGTTTTGAAATTCACGCATATGATGAAATCCCTTTTTATTTATGTACGTAATCAGTTTGGATAAGATTGTTCAAAAAATATAGAAGTTATTCGCATTTAACGTTTGTATTTGTATGGCAGCTATATGATATAGTTGTCCGATCTTATTCAAAATCGCAGATGTGCATGTGGCTATATAGAAAAGCTTTTATACGAACTTTGAATGCCATAGCTCTAAAACTGTGGGACTAGATCGCGAAGCACCAGACAGACAGACGGACAGACGGACAGAAGGACAGACGGACAGACGGACATGGCTATATCAACTTGTCTTCTCTTGCTGATCAAGAATATATATACTTTATGGGGTCGGAAACGATCCCTTCTCTGCGTTACAAACATCTGACCAATTTTATAATACCCTCTGCAAGGGTATAAAAATAAAAGCTAAAAAATAAAAGCTAAAAAATAAAAGCTAAAAAATAAAAGCTAATAAATAAATACTAAAAAATAATATATAAAAACTAAAAAATAATATATAAAATGTAAAAAATAAATACCAACAAATAAAACCAAAAACTAAAGAGTAGAAACTAAAAAATTAAAATAAAAACGAAAAACTAAATAAAATAAAAAACTATAAAAAAATAGAAATTAAAAATATCTAAAAAATAAAAACTAAAAACTAAAACATTAAATCTAAAAATTAAAATAAAAATTAATATTAATATTAAAATTAAAATTAAAATTAAAATAAAAAATAAAAAATAAAAAATAAAAAATAAAAAATAAAAACTAAAAAACTAAAAATAAAAAATAAAAACTAAAAACAAAAAATAAAAACTAAAAAATAAAAGGTCAAAGTTCAAAGGTCAAAGGTCAAATTTTAATTTTAATTTTAATTTAATTTTAATTTTAATTTTAATTTTAATTTTAATTTTAATTTTAATTTTAATTTTAATTTTAATTTTAATTTTAATTTTAATTTTAATTTTAATTTTAATTTTAATTTTAATTTTAATTTTAATTTTAATTTTAATTTTAATTTTAATTTTAATTTTAATTTTAATTTTAATTTTAATTTTAATTTTAATTTTAATTTTAATTTTAATTTTAATTTTAATTTTAATTTTAATTTTAATTTTAATTTTAATTTTAATTTTAATTTTAATTTTAATTTTAATTTTAATTTTAATTTTAATTTTAATTTTAATTTTAATTTTAATTTTAATTTTAATTTTAATTTTAATTTTAATTTTAATTTTAATTTTAATTTTAATTTTAATTTTAATTTTAATTTTAATTTTAATTTTAATTTTAATTTTAATTTTAATTTTAATTTTAATTTTAATTTTAATTTTAATTTAATTTTTTTAGTTTTTATTTTTTAGTTTTTATTTTTTATTTTTAGTTTTTTATTTTTTAGTTTATATTTTTTAGTTTTTATTTTTAGTTTTTATTTTTTATTTTTAGTTTTTTATTTTTTAGGTTTTATTTTTAGTTTTTTATTTTTTAGTTTTATTGTATATTTTTAATTTTTAATTTTTTATTTTTTATAATTTTTTGTTTAATTTTTTTATTTTTTTCAGTTATTTTTTTTAGTTTTTATTTTTAGTTTTTTATTTTTAGTTTTTATTTTTTAGTTTTAGTTTCTTATTTTTTAATTTTAGTTTTTAATTTTTTAATTTTTATTTGTTAGTTATAATTTTTTATTTTTCATTTTAATTTTTAGTTTTTATCTTTTAGTTTTTATTTTTAATTTTAATTTTAATTTTAATTTTAATTTTAATTTTAATTTTAATTTTAATTTTAATTTTAATTTTAATTTTAATTTTAATTTTAATTTTAATTTTAATTTTAATTTTAATTTTAATTTTAATTTTAATTTTAATTTTAATTTTAATTTTAATTTTAATTTTAATTTTAATTTTAATTTTAATTTTAATTTTAATTTTAATTTTAATTTTAATTTTAATTTTAATTTTAATTTTAATTTTAATTTTAATTTTAATTTTAATTTTAATTTTAATTTTAATTTTAATTTTAATTTTAATTTTAATTTTAATTTTAATTTTAATTTTAATTTTAATTTTAATTTTAATTTTAATTTTAATTTTAATTTTAATTTTAATTTTAATTTTAATTTTAATTTTAATTTTAATTTTAATTTTAATTTTATTTTAATTTTAATTTTAATTTTAATTTTAATTTTAATTTTAATTTTAATTTTAATTTTAATTTTAATTTTAATTTTAATTTTAATTTTAATTTTTTAATTTTAATTTTAATTTTAATTTTAATTTTAATTTTAATTTTAATTTTAATTTTAATTTTAATTTTAATTTTAATTTTAATTTTAATTTTAATTTTAATTTTAATTTTAATTTTTAATTTTAATTTTAATTTTAATTTTAATTTTAATTTTAATTTTAATTTTAATTTTAATTTTAATTTTAATTTTAATTTTAATTTTAATTTTAATTTTAATTTTAATTTTAATTTTAATATTAATATTAATTTTAATATTAATATTAATTTTAATTTTTAGATTTAATGTTTTAGTTTTTAGTTTCTATTATTTAGATATTATTTTTTAATTTCTATTTTTGTATATTTTTTTTTAGTTTCTACTCTTTAGTTTTTGGTTTTATATATTATTTTTTAGTTTTTATATATTATTTTTTAGTATTTATTTTTTAGCTGTTATTTTTTATCTTTTTATTTTTTAGATTTTTTTGTATTATTAATTTTTTATTTTTATTTTTTTTATTGCAAGCTGCATAATTTTGGTCAAAATTATGATTTTCCTCGGGCTATATTTTAGACAATTTTCAACCGATTTCAAAATTTAGTATCCAATTCTTATTACTTTTTTACATACTTTAAAATGCTATCAAAAGCTTGGAATTTTGGGAAATAAAATTTCGACTCGATTTTTGAAAATTTTGGCAGTGTATACACTGTAATTTTTTTCAAAAATCGGGTCAAAATTAGTTTTCTAGTTTTGAATGCCAATTTATTATTCACATTCAGAGCAGCAAAAAAAGACATGACTTTTTGAAATCGGACAAAATTTGGCATAGTTAGAGGTTTGCAAAGTTGAGGTTTTTGCATAAATTTTGGAACAGGTATTGAAAAATTGTTGCTCAAAATTGAAATTTTCCCAAGGCTGTATTTAGGACAATTTTCTACCGATTTTCAAAGTTTTGATGTAGTTTTTATCGAATTTTTATCTACTTTCAAATGCCATTAAAACTTTTATAGATTAGAAAGCTGGGGATTTTTGAAAATTTTTTGAAAAGTTGTATATTTTGGGTCAAAATTACGATTTTTCTCGGGCTATATTTTAGACAATTTTCAACCAATTTCAAAATTTAGTATCCAATTCTTATTACTTTTTTACATACTTTAAAATGCTATCAAAAGCTTGGAATTTTGGGAAATAAAATTTCGACTCGATTTTTGAAAATTTTGACAGTGTATATACACTGTAATTTTTTTCAAAAATCGGGTCAAAATTAGTTTTCTAGTTTTGAATGCCAATTTATTATTCACATTCAGAGCAGCAAAAAAAGACATGACTTTTTGAAATCGGACAAAATTTGGCATAGTTAGAGGTTTGCAAAGTTGAGGTTTTTGCATAAATTTTGGAACAGGTATTGAAAAATTGTTGCTCAAAATTGAAATTTTCCCAAGGCTGTATTTAGGACAATTTTCTACCGATTTTCAAAGTTTTGATGTAGTTTTTATCGAATTTTTATCTACTTTCAAATGCCATTAAAACTTTTATAGATTAGAAAGCTGGGGATTTTTGAAAATTTTTTGAAAAGTTGTATATTTTGGGTCAAAATTACGATTTTTCTCGGGCTATATTTTAGACAATTTTCAACCAATTTCAAAATTTAGTATCCAATTCTTATTACTTTTTTACATACTTTAAAATGCTATCAAAAGCTTGGAATTTTGGGAAATAAAATTTCGACTCGATTTTTGAAAATTTTGACAGTGTATACACTGTAATTTTTTCAAAAATCGGGTCAAAATTAGTTTTCTAGTTTTGAATGCCAATTTATTATTCACATTCAGAGCAGCAAAAAAAGACATGACTTTTTGAAATCGGACAAAATTTGGCATAGTTAGAGGTTTGCAAAGTTGAGGTTTTTGCATAAATTTTGGAACAGGTATTGAAAAATTGTTGCTCAAAATTGAAATTTTCCCAAGGCTGTATTTAGGACAATTTTCTACCGATTTTCAAAGTTTTGATGTAGTTTTTATCGAATTTTTATCTACTTTCAAATGCCATTAAAACTTTTATAGATTAGAAAGCTGGGGATTTTTGAAAATTTTTTGAAAAGTTGTATATTTTGGGTCAAAATTACGATTTTCCTCGGGCTATATTTTAGACAATTTTCAACCGATTTCAAAATTTAGTATCCAATTCTTATTACTTTTTTACATACTTTAAAATGCTATCAAAAGCTTGGAATTTTGCGAAATAAAATTTCGACTCGATTTTTGAAAATTTTGACAGTGTATACACTGTAATTTTTTTCAAAAATCGGGTCAAAATTAGTTTTCTAGTTTTGAATGCCAATTTATTATTCACATTCAGAGCAGCAAAAAAAGACATGACTTTTTGAAATCGGACAAAATTTGGCATAGTTAGAGGTTTGCAAAGTTGAGGTTTTTGCATAAATTTTGGAACAGGTATTGAAAAATTGTTGCTCAAAATTGAAATTTTCCCAAGGCTGTATTTAGGACAATTTTCTACCGATTTTCAAAGTTTTGATGTAGTTTTTATCGAATTTTTATCTACTTTCAAATGCCATTAAAACTTTTATAGATTAGAAAGCTGGGGATTTTTGAAAATTTTTTGAAAAGTTGTATAATTTGGGTCAAAATTACGATTTTTCTCGGGCTATATTTTAGACAATTTTCAACCAATTTCAAAATTTAGTATCCAATTCTTATTACTTTTTTACATACTTTAAAATGCTATCAAAAGCTTGGAATTTTGGGAAATAAAATTTCGACTCGATTTTTGAAAAAAATTACAGTGTATACACTGTCAAAATTTTCAAAAATCGAGTCGAAATTAGTTTTCTAGTTTTGAATGCCAATTTATTATTCACATTCAGAGCAGCAAAAAAAGACATGACTTTTTGAAATCGGACAAAATTTGGCATAGTTAGAGGTTTGCAAAGTTGAGGTTTTTGCATAAATTTTGGAACAGGTATTGAAAAATTGTTGCTCAAAATTGAAATTTTCCCAAGGCTGTATTTAGGACAATTTTCTACCGATTTTCAAAGTTTTGATGTAGTTTTTATCGTATTTTTCTCTACTTTCAAATGCCATTAAAACTTTTATAGATTGCCAAGCTGGGGATTTTTGAAAATTTTTTGAAAAGTTGTATAATTTGGGTCAAAATTACGATTTTCCTCGGGCTATATTTTAGACAATTTTCAACCGATTTCAAAATTTAGTATCCAATTCTTATTACTTTTTTACATACATTAAAATGCTATCAAAAGCTTGGAATTTTGGGAAATAAAATTTCGACTCGATTTTTGAAAATTTTGACAGTGTATACACTGTAATTTTTTTCAAAAATCGGGTCAAAATTAGTTTTCTAGTTTTGAATGCCAATTTATTATTCACATTCAGAGCAGCAAAAAAAGACATGACTTTTTGAAATCGGACAAAATTTGGCATAGTTAGAGGTTTGCAAAGTTGAGGTTTTTGCATAAATTTTGGAACAGGTATTGAAAAATTGTTGCTCAAAATTGAAATTTTCCCAAGGCTGTATTTAAGACAATTTTCTACCGATTTTCAAAGTTTTGATGTAGTTTTTATCGAATTTTTATCTACTTTCAAATGCCATTAAAACATTTATAGATTAGAAAGCTGGGGATTTTTGAAAATTTTTTGAAAAGTTGTATATTTTGGGTCAAAATTACGATTTTCCTCGGGCTATATTTTAGACAATTTTCAACCGATTTCAAAATTTAGTATCCAATTCTTATTACTTTTTTACATACTTTAAAATGCTATCAAAAGCTTGGAATTTTGGGAAATAAAATTTCGACTCGATTTTTGAAAATTTTGACAGTGTATAATACACTGTAATTTTTTTCAAAAATCGGGTCAAAATTAGTTTTCTAGTTTTGAATGCCAATTTATTATTCACATTCAGAGCAGCAAAAAAAGACATGACGTTTTGAAATCGGACAAAATTTGGCATAGTTAGAGGTTTGCAAAGTTGAGGTTTTTGCATAAATTTTGGAACAGGTATTGAAAAATTGTTGCTCAAAATTGAAATTTTCCCAAGGCTGTATTTAGGACAATTTTCTACCGATTTTCAAAGTTTTGATGTAGTTTTTATCGAATTTTTATCTACTTTCAAATGCTATTAAAACTTTTATAGATTACAAAGCTGGCGATTTTTGAAAATTTTTTGAAAAGTTGTATAATTTTGGGTCAAAGTTACGATTTTCCTCGGGCTATATTTTAGACAATTTTCAACCGATTTCAAAATTTAGTATCCAATTCTTATTACTTTTTTACATACTTTAAAATGCTATCAAAAGCTTGGAATTTTGGGAAATAAAATTTCGACTCGATTTTTGAAAATTTTGACATTTACATGTAATTTTTTTCAAAAATCGGGTCAAAATTAGTTTTCTAGTTTTGAATGCCAATTTATTATTCACATTCAGAGCAGCAAAAAAAGACATGACTTTTTGAAATCGGACAAAATTTGGCATAGTTAGAGGTTTGCAAAGTTGAGGTTTTTGCATAAATTTTGGAACAGGTATTGAAAAATTGTTGCTCAAAATTGAAATTTTCCCAAGGCTGTATTTAGGACAATTTTCTACCGATTTTCAAAGTTTTGATGTAGTTTTTATCGAATTTTTATCTACTTTCAAATGCTATTAAAACTTTTATAGATTACAAAGCTGGCGATTTTTGAAAATTTTTTGAAAAGTTGTATAATTTGGGTCAAAGTTACGATTTTCCTCGGGCTATATTTTAGACAATTTTCAACCGATTTCAAAATTTAGTATCCAATTCTTATTACTTTTTTACATACTTTAAAATGCTATCAAAAGCTTGGAATTTTGGGAAATAAAATTTCGACTCGATTTTTGAAAATTTTGACAGTATATACACTGTAATTTTTTTCAAAAATCGGGTCAAAATTAGTTTTCTAGTTTTGAATGCCAATTTATTATTCACATTCAGAGCAGCAAAAAAAGACATGACTTTTTGAAATCGGACAAAATTTGGCATAGTTAGAGGTTTGCAAAGTTGAGGTTTTTGCATAAATTTTGGAACAGGTATTGAAAAATTGTTGCTCAAAATTGAAATTTTCCCAAGGCTGTATTTAGGACAATTTTCTACCGATTTTCAAAGTTTTGATGTAGTTTTTATCGAATTTTTATCTACTTTCAAATGCCATTAAAACTTTTATAGATTGCCAAGCTGGGGATTTTTGAAAATTTTTTGAAAAGTTGTATAATTTGGGTCAAAATTACGATTTTCCTCGGGCTATATTTTAGACAATTTTCAACCGATTTCAAAATTTAGTATCCAATTCTTATTACTTTTTTACATACTTTAAAATGCTATCAAAAGCTTGGAATTTTGGGAAATAAAATTTCGACTCGATTTTTGAAAATTTTGACAGTGTATACACTGTAATTTTTTTCAAAAATCGGGTCAAAATTAGTTTTCTAGTTTTGAATGCCAATTTATTATTCACATTCAGAGCAGCAAAAAAAGACATGACTTTTTGAAATCGGACAAAATTTGGCATAGTTAGAGGTTTGCAAAGTTGAGGTTTTTGCATAAATTTTGGAACAGGTATTGAAAAATTGTTGCTCAAAATTGAAATTTTCCCAAGGCTGTATTTAGGACAATTTTCTACCGATTTTCAAAGTTTTGATGTAGTTTTTATCGTATTTTTCTCTACTTTTCTATGCCATTAAAACTTTTATACATTGCCAAAGCTGGGGATTTTTGAAAATTTTTTGAAAAGTTGTATAATTTTGGGTCAAAATTACGATTTTCCTCGGGCTATATTTTAGACAATTTTCAACCGATTTCAAAATTTAGTATCCAATTCTTATTACTTTTTTACATACATTAAAATGCTATCAAAAGCTTGGAATTTTGGGAAATAAAATTTCGACTCGATTTTTGAAAATTTTGACAGTGTATACACTGTAATTTTTTTCAAAAATCGGGTCAAAATTAGTTTTCTAGTTTTGAATGCCAATTTATTAGTCACATTCAGAGCAGCAAAAAAAGACATGACTTTTTGAAATCGGACAAAATTTGGCATAGTTAGAGGTTTGCAAAGTTGAGGTTTTTGCATAAATTTTGGAACAGGTATTGAAAAATTGTTGCTCAAAATTGAAATTTTCCCAAGGCTGTATTTAGGACAATTTTCTACCGATTTTCAAAGTTTTGATGTAGTTTTTATCGTATTTTTATCTACTTTCAAATGCCATTAAAACTTTTATAGATTACAAAGCTGGCGATTTTTGAAAATTTTTTGAAAAGTTGTATATTTTGGGTCAAAATTACGATTTTCCTCGGGCTATATTTTAGACAATTTTCAACCGATTTCAAAATTTAGTATCCAATTCTTATTACTTTTTTACATACTTTAAAATGCTATCAAAAGCTTGGAATTTTGGGAAATAAAATTTCGACTCGATTTTTGAAAATTTTGACAGTGTATACACTGTAATTTTTTTCAAAAATCGGGTCAAAATTAGTTTTATAGTTTTGAATGCCAATTTATTATTCACATTCAGAGCAGCAAAAAAAGACATGACTTTTTGAAATCGGACAAAATTTGGCATAGTTAGAGGTTTGCAAAGTTGAGGTTTTTGCATAAATTTTGGAACAGGTATTGAAAAATTGTTGCTCAAAATTGAAATTTTCCCAAGGCTGTATTTAGGACAATTTTCTACCGATTTTCAAAGTTTTGATGTAGTTTTTATCGAATTTTTATCTACTTTCAAATGCCATTAAAACTTTTATAGATTAGAAAGCTGGGGATTTTTGAAAATTTTTTGAAAAGTTGTATATTTTGGGTCAAAATTACGATTTTCCTCGGGCTATATTTTAGACAATTTTCAACCGATTTCAAAATTTAGTATCCAATTCTTATTACTTTTTTACATACTTTAAAATGCTATCAAAAGCTTGGAATTTTGGGAAATAAAATTTCGACTCGATTTTTGAAAATTTTGACAGTGTATACACTGTAATTTTTTTCAAAAATCGGGTCGAAATTAGTTTTCTAGTTTTGAATGCCAATTTATTATTCACATTCAGAGCAGCAAAAAAAGACATGACTTTTTGAAATCGGACAAAATTTGGCATAGTTAGAGGTTTGCAAAGTTGAGGTTTTTGCATAAATTTTGGAACAGGTATTGAAAAATTGTTGCTCAAAATTGAAATTTTCCCAAGGCTGTATTTAGGACAATTTTCTACCGATTTTCAAAGTTTTGATGTAGTTTTTATCGAATTTTTATCTACTTTCAAATGCCATTAAAACTTTTATAGATTACAAAGCTGGCGATTTTTGAAAATTTTTTGAAAAGTTGTATAATTTGGGTCAAAGTTACGATTTTCCTCGGGCTATATTTTAGACAATTTTCAACCGATTTCAAAATTTAGTATCCAATTCTTATTACTTTTTTACATACTTTAAAATGCTATCAAAAGCTTGGAATTTTGGGAAATAAAATTTCGACTCGATTTTTGAAAATTTTGACAGTGTATACACTGTAATTTTTTTCAAAAATCGGGTCAAAATTAGTTTTCTAGTTTTGAATGCCAATTTATTATTCACATTCAGAGCAGCAAAAAAAGACATGACTTTTTGAAATCGGACAAAATTTGGCATAGTTAGAGGTTTGCAAAGTTGAGGTTTTTGCATAAATTTTGGAACAGGTATTGAAAAATTGTTGCTCAAAATTGAAATTTTCCCAAGGCTGTATTTAGGACAATTTTCTACCGATTTTCAAAGTTTTGATGTAGTTTTTATCGTATTTTTCTCTACTTTTCTATGCCATTAAAACTTTTATACATTGCCAAGCTGGGGATTTTTGAAAATTTTTTGAAAAGTTGTATATTTTGGGTCAAAATTACGATTTTCCTCGGGCTATATTTTAGACAATTTTCAACCGATTTCAAAATTTAGTATCCAATTCTTATTACTTTTTTACATACATTAAAATGCTATCAAAAGCTTGGAATTTTGGGAAATAAAATTTCGACTCGATTTTTGAAAATTTTGACAGTGTATACACTGTAATTTTTTCAAAAATCGGGTCAAAATTAGTTTTCTAGTTTTGAATGCCAATTTATTAGTCACATTCAGAGCAGCAAAAAAAGACATGACTTTTTGAAATCGGACAAAATTTGGCATAGTTAGAGGTTTGCAAAGTTGAGGTTTTTGCATAAATTTTGGAACAGGTATTGAAAAATTGTTGCTCAAAATTGAAATTTTCCCAAGGCTGTATTTAGGACAATTTTCTACCGATTTTCAAAGTTTTGATGTAGTTTTTATCGTATTTTTCTCTACTTTCAAATGCCATTAAAACTTTTATAGATTAGAAAGCTGGGGATTTTTGAAAATTTTTTGAAAAGTTGTATATTTTGGGTCAAAATTACGATTTTCCTCGGGCTATATTTTAGACAATTTTCAACCGATTTCAAAATTTAGTATCCAATTCTTATTACTTTTTTACATACTTTAAAATGCTATCAAAAGCTTGGAATTTTAAGAAATAAAATTTCGACTCGATTTTTGAAAATTTTGACAGTGTATACACTGTAATTTTTTTCAAAAATCGGGTCAAAATTAGTTTTATAGTTTTGAATGCCAATTTATTATTCACATTCAGAGCAGCAAAAAAAGACATGACTTTTTGAAATCGGACAAAATTTGGCATAGTTAGAGGTTTGCAAAGTTGAGGTTTTTGCATAAATTTTGGAACAGGTATTGAAAAATTGTTGCTCAAAATTGAAATTTTCCCAAGGCTGTATTTAGGACAATTTTCTACCGATTTTCAAAGTTTTGATGTAGTTTTTATCGAATTTTTATCTACTTTCAAATGCCATTAAAACTTTTATAGATTAGAAAGCTGGGGATTTTTGAAAATTTTTTGAAAAGTTGTATATTTTGGGTCAAAATTACGATTTTCCTCGGGCTATATTTTAGACAATTTTCAACCGATTTCAAAATTTAGTATCCAATTCTTATTACTTTTTTACATACTTTAAAATGCTATCAAAAGCTTGGAATTTTGGGAAATAAAATTTCGACTCGATTTTTGAAAATTTTTACAGTGTATACACTGTAATTTTTTTCAAAAATCGGGTCAAAATTAGTTTTCTAGTTTTGAATGCCAATTTATTATTCACATTCAGAGCAGCAAAAAAAGACATGACTTTTTGAAATCGGACAAAATTTGGCATAGTTAGAGGTTTGCAAAGTTGAGGTTTTTGCATAAATTTTGGAACAGGTATTGAAAAATTGTTGCTCAAAATTGAAATTTTCCCAAGGCTGTATTTAGGACAATTTTCTACCGATTTTCAAAGTTTTGATGTAGTTTTTATCGTATTTTTCTCTACTTTTCTATGCCATTAAAACTTTTATACATTGCCAAGCTGGGGATTTTTGAAAATTTTTTGAAAAGTTGTATAATTTGGGTCAAAATTACGATTTTCCTCGGGCTATATTTTAGACAATTTTCAACCGATTTCAAAATTTAGTATCCAATTCTTATTACTTTTTTACATACTTTAAAATGCTATCAAAAGCTTGGAATTTTGGGAAATAAAATTTCGACTCGATTTTTGAAAATTTTGACAGTGTATACACTGTAATTTTTTTCAAAAATCGGGTCAAAATTAGTTTTCTAATTTTGAATGCCAATTTATTATTCACATTCAGAGCAGCAAAAAAAGATATGACTTTTTGAAATCGGACAAAATTTGGCATAGTTAGAGGTTTGCAAAGTTGAGGTTTTTGCATAAATTTTGGAACAGGTATTGAAAAATTGTTGCTCAAAATTGAAATTTTCCCAAGGCTGTATTTAGGACAATTTTCTACCGATTTTCAAAGTTTTGATGTAGTTTTTATCGTATTTTTCTCTACTTTTCTATGCCATTAAAACTTTTATACATTGCCAAGCTGGGGATTTTTGAAAATTTTTTGAAAAGTTGTATAATTTGGGTCAAAATTACGATTTTCCTCGGGCTATATTTTAGACAATTTTCAACCGATTTCAAAATTTAGTATCCAATTCTTATTACTTTTTTACATACATTAAAATGCTATCAAAAGCTTGGAATTTTGGGAAATAAAATTTCGACTCGATTTTTGAAAATTTTGACACAGAGCAGCAAAAAAAGACATGACTTTTTGAAATCGGACAAAATTTGGCATAGTTAGAGGTTTGCAAAGTTGAGGTTTTTGCATAAATTTTGGAACAGGTATTGAAAAATTGTTGCTCAAAATTGAAATTTTCCCAAGGCTGTATTTAGGACAATTTTCTACCGATTTTCAAAGTTTTGATGTAGTTTTTATCGAATTTTTATCTACTTTCAAATGCCATTAAAACTTTTATAGATTAGAAAGCTGGGGATTTTTGAAAATTTTTTGAAAAGTTGTATATTTTGGGTCAAAATTACGATTTTCCTCGGGCTATATTTTAGACAATTTTCAACCGATTTCAAAATTTAGTATCCAATTCTTATTATTTTTTTTCATACTTTAAAATGCTATCAAAAGCTTGGAATTTTGGGAAATAAAATTTCGACTCGATTTTTGAAAATTTTGACAGTGTATACACTGTAATTTTTTTCAAAAATCGGGTCAAAATTAGTTTTCTAGTTTTGAATGCCAATTTATTATTCACATTCAGAGCAGCAAAAAAAGACATGACGTTTTGAAATCGGACAAAATTTGGCATAGTTAGAGGTTTGCAAAGTTGAGGTTTTTGCATAAATTTTGGAACAGGTATTGAAAAATTGTTGCTCAAAATTGAAATTTTCCCAAGGCTGTATTTAGGACAATTTTCTACCGATTTTCAAAGTTTTGATGTAGTTTTTATCGAATTTTTATCTACTTTCAAATGCCATTAAAACTTTTATAGATTGCCAAGCTGGGGATTTTTGAAAATTTTTTGAAAAGTTGTATAATTTGGGTCAAAATTACGATTTTCCTCGGGCTATATTTTAGACAATTTTCAACCGATTTCAAAATTTAGTATCCAATTCTTATTATTTTTTTTCATACTTTAAAATGCTATCAAAAGCTTGGAATTTTGGGAAATAAAATTTCGACTCGATTTTTGAAAATTTTGACAGTGTATACACTGTAATTTTTTTCAAAAATCGGGTCAAAATTAGTTTTCTAGTTTTGAATGCCAATTTATTATTCACATTCAGAGCAGCAAAAAAAGACATGACTTTTTGAAATCGGACAAAATTTGGCATAGTTAGAGGTTTGCAAAGTTGAGGTTTTTGCATAAATTTTGGAACAGGTATTGAAAAATTGTTGCTCAAAATTGAAATTTTCCTAAGGCTGTATTTAGGACAATTTTCTACCGATTTTCAAAGTTTTGATGTAGTTTTTATCGTATTTTTCTCTACTTTTATATGCCATTAAAACTTTTATACATTGCCAAGCTGGGGATTTTTGAAAATTTTTTGAAAAGTTGTATAATTTGGGTCAAAATTACGATTTTCCTCGGGCTATATTTTAGACAATTTTCAACCGATTTCAAAATTTAGTATCCAATTCTTATTACTTTTTTACATACATTAAAATGCTATCAAAAGCTTGGAATTTTGGGAAATAAAATTTCGACTCGATTTTTGAAAATTTTGACAGTGTAATTTTTTTCAAAAATCGGGTCAAAATTAGTTTTCTAGTTTTGAATGCCAATTTATTATTCACATTCAGAGCAGCAAAAAAAGACATGACTTTTTGAAATCGGACAAAATTTGGCATAGTTAGAGGTTTGCAAAGTTGAGGTTTTTGCATAAATTTTGGAACAGGTATTGAAAAATTGTTGCTCAAAATTGAAATTTTCCCAAGGCTGTATTTAGGACAATTTTCTACCGATTTTCAAAGTTTTGATGTAGTTTTTATCGAATTTTTATCTACTTTCAAATGCCATTAAAACTTTTATAGATTAGAAAGCTGGGGATTTTTGAAAATTTTTTGAAAAGTTGTATATTTTGGGTCAAAATTACGAGTTTCCTCGGGCTATATTTTAGACAATTTTTAACCGATTTCAAAATTTAGTATCCAATTCTTATTACTTTTTTACATACTTTAAAATGCTATCAAAAGCTTGGAATTTTGGGAAATAAAATTTCGACTCGATTTTTGAAAATTTTGACACTGTAATATTTTTCAAAAATCGGGTCAAAATTAGTTTTCTAGTTTTGAATGCCAATTTATTATTCACATTCAGAGCAGCAAAAAAAGACATGACTTTTTGAAATCGGACAAAATTTGGCATAGTTAGAGGTTTGCAAAGTTGAGCTTTTTGCATAAATTTTGGAACAGGTATTGAAAAATTGTTGCTCAAAATTGAAATTTTCCCAAGGCTGTATTTAGGACAATTTTCTACCGATTTTCAAAGTTTTGATGTAGTTTTTATCGAATTTTTATCTACTTTCAAATGCCATTAAAACTTTTATAGATTAGAAAGCTGGGGATTTTTGAAAATTTTTGAAAAGTTGTATATTTTGGGTCAAAATTACGATTTTCCTCGGGCTATATTTTAGACAATTTTCAACCGATTTCAAAATTTAGTATCCAATTCTTATTACTTTTTTACATACTTTAAAATGCTATCAAAAGCTTGGAATTTTGGAAAATAAAATTTCGACTCGATTTTTGAAAATTTTGACAGTGTATACACTGTAATTATACCATGCATTCGTAGAATGAAATGGTATATTAAAGTCGCCAAAATGTATGTAACAGGGAGAAGGAAGCTTCTCCGACCCTATAAAGTATATATATTCTTGATCAGTATCAATAGCCGAGTCGATTGAGACATGTCCGTCTGTCTGTCCGTCTGTCCGTCTGAAGAATCATCGAGATCTCGGAGACTATAAGAGCTAGAGCTACCAAACTTGGCATGTAGACCCGTTTGCTCTGCAGGCAGATCGAGTTTATTTTTTTTTTCGCCCCGCCCCCTTCCGCCCCCGCTATTTGAAAAACAATATTTTGAGCCTCCATATCTCGGGAACTATAAAAGATAGAGCTTTCGGATTTGGACATTAGATGCGTGCAGTCTGCACGCAGACCAAGTTTGGTTCAAATTTTGGCCACGACCCCTTCCGCCCCCGAAATTCGAAAAATTCGATTTTCAGCCGAAATATTTATCGTATCGTAATTTAATTTGGCACACTAATACATGTCACGTATATCTATCATTCCACCAAATATCACAAGAATCGGAATAAAATTGGCCGAGTTATACATAGAAACGTTTTTCACTCATAGCGGTGCAAGGCAGATGCACGCGAAAAAGAGCGAGATACCATATGCTGCAAATCACCGATTTGGTCGGGGGGCGCTAAAGTGCTCGTTTCCACAAAAGAGAGATAGCATTTGAAAGAAATTTAATATATATCTCTTCACCTAATGCATGGTATATCCAAGTCGGCCCGGCGACTTACTTACTTTATTTTTTTCAAAAATCGGGTCAAAATTAGTTTTCTAGTTTTGAATGCCAATTTATTATTCACATTCAGAGCAGCAAAAAAAGACATGACTTTTTGAAATCGGACAAAATTTGGCATAGTTAGAGGTTTGCAAAGTTGAGGTTTTTGCATAAATTTTGGAACAGGTATTGAAAAATTGTTGCTCAAAATTGAAATTTTCCCAAGGCTGTATTTAGGACAATTTTCTACCGATTTTCAAAGTTTTGATGTAGTTTTTATCGAATTTTTATCTACTTTCAAATGCCATTAAAACTTTTATAGATTGCAAAGCTGGGGATTTTTGAAAATTTTTTGAAAAGTTGTATAATTTGGGTCAAAATTACGATTTTTCTCGGGCTATATTTTAGACAATTTTCAACCAATTTCAAAATTTAGTATCCAATTCTTATTACTTTTTTACATACTTTAAAATGCTATCAAAAGCTTGGAATTTTGGGAAATAAAATTTCGACTCGATTTTTGAAAATTTTGACAGTGTATACACTGTAATTTTTTTCAAAAATCGGGTCAAAATTAGTTTTCTAGTTTTGAATGCCAATTTATTATTCACATTCAGAGCAGCAAAAAAATACATGACTTTTTGAAATCGGACAAAATTTGGCATAGTTAGAGGTTTGCAAAGTTGAGGTTTTTGCATAAATTTTGGAACAGGTATTGAAAAATTGTTGCTCAAAATTGAAATTTTCCCAAGGCTGTATTTAGGACAATTTTCTACCGATTTTCAAAGTTTTGATGTAGTTTTTATCGAATTTTTATCTACTTTCAAATGCCATTAAAACTTTTATAGATTAGAAAGCTGGGGATTTTTGAAAATTTTTTGAAAAGTTGTATATTTTGGGTCAAAATTACGATTTTCCTCGGGCTATATTTTAGACAATTTTCAACCGATTTCAAAATTTAGTATCCAATTCTTATTACTTTTTTACATACTTTAAAATGCTATCAAAAGCTTGGAATTTTGGGAAATAAAATTTCGACTCGATTTTTGAAAATTTTGACAGTGTATACACTGTAATTTTTTTCAAAAATCGGGTCAAAATTAGTTTTCTAGTTTTGAATGCCAATTTATTATTCACATTCAGAGCAGCAAAAAAAGACATGACTTTTTGAAATCGGACAAAATTTGGCATAGTTAGAGGTTTGCAAAGTTGAGGTTTTTGCATAAATTTTGGAACAGGTATTGAAAAATTGTTGCTCAAAATTGAAATTTTCCCAAGGCTGTATTTAGGACAATTTTCTACCGATTTTCAAAGTTTTGATGTAGTTTTTATCGAATTTTTATCTACTTTCAAATGCTATTAAAACTTTTATAGATTACAAAGCTGGCGATTTTTGAAAATTTTTTGAAAAGTTGTATAATTTGGGTCAAAGTTACGATTTTCCTCGGGCTATATTTTAGACAATTTTCAACCGATTTCAAAATTTAGTATCCAATTCTTATTACTTTTTTACATACTTTAAAATGCTATCAAAAGCTTGGAATTTTGGGAAATAAAATTTCGACTCGATTTTTGAAAATTTTGACAGTGTATACACTGTAATTTTTTTCAAAAATCGGGTCAAAATTAGTTTTCTAGTTTTGAATGCCAATTTATTATTCACATTCAGAGCAGCAAAAAAAGACATGACTTTTTGAAATCGGACAAAATTTGGCATAGTTAGAGGTTTGCAAAGTTGAGGTTTTTGCATAAATTTTGGAACAGGTATTGAAAAATTGTTGCTCAAAATTGAAATTTTCCCAAGGCTGTATTTAGGACAATTTTCAACCGATTTTCAAAGTTTTGATGTAGTTTTTATCGTATTTTTCTCTACTTTTCTATGCCATTAAAACTTTTATACATTGCCAAGCTGGGGATTTTTGAAAATTTTTTGAAAAGTTGTATAATTTGGGTCAAAGTTACGATTTTCCTCGGGCTATATTTTAGACAATTTTCAACCGATTTCAAAATTTAGTATCCAATTCTTATTACTTTTTTACATACTTTAAAATGCTATCAAAAGCTTGGAATTTTGGGAAATAAAATTTCGACTCGATTTTTGAAAATTTTGACAGTGTATACACTGTAATTTTTTTCAAAAATCGGGTCAAAATTAGTTTTCTAGTTTTGAATGCCAATTTATTATTCACATTCAGAGCAGCAAAAAAAGACATGACTTTTTGAAATCGGACAAAATTTGGCATAGTTAGAGGTTTGCAAAGTTGAGGTTTTTGCATAAATTTTGGAACAGGTATTGAAAAATTGTTGCTCAAAATTGAAATTTTCCCAAGGCTGTATTTAGGACAATTTATTACCGATTTTCAAAGTTTTGATGTAGTTTACTGCATAGGTACTGATAAAATTTCCAAAAATCGATTAGAAGTAATTAGTAATTAATCGTTGAAAAATATACTCATTTGAAAATTAATTTTTATCATTAAATAGTAAATATGTACTTTTTATGTAACTATCATTATTTTAGTGTCTGCTCCACTTCGTGGACAACAGCACCGTAATTAAAACAGAAGAGATACAAAACTTAAATGTACAATTCGTTAATTTTTTGAAAAAATGCGGTTAATAAAAGCGATGGTAACACTACTCGAAACTATCGATAGTTTCGAAGAACTAAGATTATCGATGTAGTCGCTAGAACGATCGATGGTTTCCCATCTCTAATTGTTATTGTTGTTTTTGTTTGCTCTGCAACTGGTTGCGCGTTCATTCTGTCGGATAACAATAATAATTTAATTAGTTTATACTCGCATTTACGCTGCGCTTAGCATTCTCCCAAAGGTGTATCAAGACAACAAACCAGACAATAATTTTTAGCACCTGAACGCAACAGCTGTTAGGTGAATCAATGAAGCGCAATAACAGCAATTAGAGTGAGAGAGACAGCGTGAGAAGTTGTGATTCTAAATGGAAACCAACGAAGATAATGAACGTCTGCTTGGACATAATCAGGATGAGGATGAGGAGGATGATCATCATCAGAATCCTGGTTTTTTGGCCGCTTTCCGCCCAGATGATTCCGATGCAGAATACCTTATTGAACGCCAAGAAGACCAAGACCAGGTAGTCCTCATATCAAATGAGCCCTCTACGGGGAAGGGGTTCACCTATATAGTGTTCTACCTGCTTGGAATCGGCACAATGACGCCATGGAACTTTTTTGTCACCGCCGAAGATGTAAGTACTCAAAAACATTCAGATGACTGAGAAACTGTAAAGATTATGGAGATCAGCAATGATAGAAGGTCATTCGAATGATAGATCAAAGTCGTTGCATTGTACGGAAAAATCTAAAGAGAATCCAAGCCCGCATCTTCAGAAATTTATGTTGAACTTCGAACGCGCCTAGTTGCTCTAGAGCAACTAGAACAATTGTTGTTCTTATCTGCTTTGGCATTGTTTCGTTTCTGGTTTTATGGTTGTTGTTTTGTTACTACTACTATCGTCTTTAGATTTTTCTTTGTTTGCTTTTCTTTTTATTTGACTCACCACCCCGCCAAGCCTAGCCCAAACCCTTGTTTTAACCCACTTTTCTCACGCCTCCCTAGTATTGGAAATATAAATTCCGTAACACAACGATCAATACAACAGATACGGATGACGAACTCACGCCATTGCAAAGAAGTTTCACCTGTGATCTGGCCCTGGCAGCCACTATATCGGGCACTACCTTCCTGCTCCTCAATGCCGTCTATGGTCATCATGTATCGCTGCGTACCAAAATGCTTGGAACCCTTTGGACAATTTTAGTTCTCTTTGGTGTGACTACGGGTTTTGTGGAGGTCAATACCGATACCTGGCAGGAGCAGTTCTTCTTGATTACGCTGGGCATTGTGGTTATACTGAACAGTGAGTGAAACATTCATTGATAAAACGACAGCATCTTATCATGTGTTTTTTCTTTAGTTTCTGCTGCCACCATGTCTGGAGCTTTGTACGGTGTGGCCGGTCTCTTTCCATCGGAATACATGACCGCTGTGGTCAGTGGCCAGGCTTTGGGTGGCATTCTAACTGCTTTGGCATTCATTTTGGTACTTGCCTTCGATACTGGCCCCAAAATAACAGCCTTCATCTTCTTTATCGTGGGCGGTGTTTTGATACTCTTTTGCATTGTATGCTACCTGGCTATGGCCCGTCAACCATACTTCAAGTATTATCTGGACGGGGGTGACAAATACCAAGTGATTAGTGCGATCCCATCGCATAGTCGTGGCGGCGAGGAAGCGGCGGAGGGCATGCCACTTGAGCCGATAATGCGAGAAGTGCTAAGCAAGATTTACATCCATGCCGTTTGTCTGGCCCTACTATATGTGACGACGTTGTCGGTATATCCGGCGGTCACTGTACTAATGCAATCAGAGTATTCCGATCAACACACTGAGTGGACTGGTGAGTCATGAGTTTTAAATTAAATTGCCAAAACAAAGTCAGAGGAAAAGTACTGAAAACATTCTGCATAAATTAATGCAATACGCATTTAAAATGACTAAATTCTTATAATAATAACACTTGATTTAATAATAGTCCCTGAAGTTCGAGAAAAGTTCGATATAAATTTTACTTGTTTCGGATCGATGATTAATAGCTTAACAAAAAATAAAATTTGGTTCAGCTAAAAGAAAGTTTTTTTTCTTTTCCTTTTTGGAAGTTTGCTGAATTTGTTGGTTTCCTTTAAATTTTTTTGTTTTTTTTTTTAATTTCTCTCCATTCTTTTATGTATGTAATTTAATATTAAAATTCAATCGAATTTCTAGATGTCTACTATTTGCCGGTGGTGAACTATTTGTTCTTCAATTGTGGAGATTATTTTGGACGTCTCTTGGCAGGTTGGATCGAGCGTCCTATTAATGTGGATACATCTCTACTGATAACTGTAGTGCGGATTATTTTTGTACCGTGCTTTTTATTCTCGAACACCAACGAACATCATTTTATGCCCACAATTATAAAGCATGATTATACCTTTATCACCATGATGGTTCTGTTTGCCCTCTCCAATGGCTACTTTACCAATATTTTGCTCATCATGGCTCCCAGGTTTGCTAATCTTTTTATCAAAAAATACCGAAAGACATCAGATTAACCACATTGTTTTTTTTCTTTCGCTTGCAGAAGTGTGAAACAGCACGAAAGGGAACTCGCCTCGTCCATAATGGCTGCTGCTTTGAGCGTTGGCATGGCCTTTGGCTCATTACTTAGCTTGGCCTTTGTGCAAATGCTCTGACCCCCCAACAAGAGGTTAACTGCAATTTTAATAGGTGCCTTATAGCGAAGTTTAAGTATAAGTTTTATATATTTACATTTTCAAGGACCCGTTTCGTGTACGTTGTATGCATGTGTGTTCTTAAAGCATTTAGGCCAAGTCCTTTTTTTATGTTGTTGCGTTTTAAAATCTCCGAAATTGCCACTAACCCGAAAGAGACTCTCAATTTGCATATCAAGATGAAAACTATAGTACCCCCATAGATCGGCCAAATTTTCGATGCGTTCTCATGTGCAATTTTCAATTTTGAAAGTCTAACCGTATCTGTTTTATATCTATTTTTATGTATAGACCATATAGCTAAACTTTTATAGACCCTTGCAAAAATGCCGAAAGAAATCAATTAAAATCGCCTTATTTTAATGGAAAAATGTTCTGAAATTAATTGTCTGACTTGTGAGAGGCTGTGATTCTTTCCACTGCACGCTTTATAGTTATGTATATAAATAGCAAACACCTAGATTAGTTGAGTTGTCATTATCTTTCTATATGATTGTATCATAGAATTTGATTAAATATTTTTTTGAGATTATCTTCATATTTTCCGAAATACATTAATTTGTTAACCAAAAAATTGACATTAATGGTTACAACTACGATCATTTAGTTTTGAATCGCTTGTTTGTAGGATACGACAATTATTCCCCTCCCGTCGAAATCCGATTTCATTCAATTAATTAATGTTAAATCAATCCCTCGACTCGAAAACTTCATTTGGAAAATAAATGAATTTGCAGGGGTAGAAGAACTACGGCATTGCCGTTTTTATCCTGGCCATCCTTTTATTTTAATTACAATCAAGAACGTGTCGAAACTTAGCCATAATTCGTATGTGTTAAAAATAGGCCTATAGTTCTATTACCCACGATTTAGTCAAGTCTGTTTCGTGGGTAAATCATAAATGAAACTTTCATGTATACAAGCTTTAATTCTTCAAATGTGTTTTTGATTTGTTGATGAAACGTTGGAAAATTTGTATTTTTTCCTAGAATAAGTTTAAAATATTTGTATTAGCAATAAAGGAGAAAAACAAAGATTACGCTCGTGGTTGAACATTTATTTTATTTTATTTGATTTGTAATTCTTTGTTAGTTTTTCTGCAGATCACAACAACAATGTGGATTAAGTTAAATTTGTATGTTTAAGATTTTACTCTTTGTGTTTGGTTTTGTTTTTGGGTTTTCTTTTAACTAATTAACTCCATTGCACATTTATTGGTTGTATTTGTATGACTCCGCCATGACAACGCTCCTTCAACGCTCTTGCCACCGAAATTTGATAAAATTTGTAATTTTTCGTTAAATTTCAATTCAAATATTTAAGAAGCTGCAAGAGACGGTTTCGAAATTGCCTGGTTTCTGTCAAGTGGTTTATGTTAGTAATATTATTTAGCTCACATCGAGAGTATTGTTTCAGTTAAATGGCAAAAATTTGCAACAATGGAATTTGGTACAATAAAATATTAATTTACCTTCATTATTTTTCATATATAGTATATGTATATGTATTATATAACACTAGGGTTCGGCCTAAACATTTATTTAGCTACATTTAATTTTTTGTTTTTCATTTAGGCAACAACAAATTCGTTAGTCGCTCTCTCCTTAACTATCCATTTGCATCTCTCTTTGTCAATCGCTATCTTTAAATATTTTTCGAAAAATTTGCAAATTGTTGCACTTTCTTTTACATTTTCTTCTTCTAAAGTTCTCTTTTTTATTTATTTATTGTGTTTTGGTGTTTAACACCGTTTTTGCTTTTCAATTACATTTTCGTATATGGGTTTTTGTGTATTTTCTTTTGGTTTTTGAATTATATGTATATTTAACTTAGTTTCAACAAACACACACAGAGTTTTTCCTTTTATTTAAACAACAAACATTGATTAAAGCCTTGGTTCATTAAAGTGTGAGTGGGAGAGGTGTGGTGGTGGTGGGGATGGGATTTGGGATTGGCATGCAGGAAAGTATATGGCTAATAGAAGCAACTACATACAACAACAACAACAACAGCACACAGATTTAGTTTATTATAATGCTTACACATACAACAACACCAAAAACTATTTCTTTCCTACTATTATTTCAATTTTTGTCTCTTGTATCCTTGGTATGTGGGTGAAGTAGTGTTTAAACATTTTTTCTGGGAGATCGAATGATAAAATCGGAGCCAATTTGTATGCCTATATGGAGAGTATTGATCATATATACACAAGTATATAGCTAGAATATACCCATGCATATATGATTAGACATCGAAAGATAGACGATAGACAACCAACATCGATATCGAATTCAATAAAACACACACACACATACATAAATTGTATATATACTAGATATATAAGTACATATATGTATATGTAATTAACTATATACTTGCATATTAGCTATGGATTTAACCAATTTTGTTTATTGCTTTTTTGCTACTATTAGTTTTTAGTTAGTTTGTTAAGTTAACTAGGCAAAATACACAGAGAAAATACACACACATTCAATTCAATTACAACATCAATATCAAATTTGGATTTTAGTTATCGGTTTGGGGGTGTGGGGGTTGTTTGGGTAAGGGTAAATGATTTTGAAAATAGTTTATCTAGCATTTTCTTTTGGGTTGGGGGCGGGGAGGGTTGGAAAGTTATTCCGAGTTAGTTAGAGGGGGGGTAGGGGAAGAAAAATTACAACATCTAAGGTGGTTCTGCCGTCCAGTGAAATGTTCTTTCGACTTTCATATGTACTTTTGATTTTCATTTTGGTTTTGTTTTTTTGGTTTTTTCTTTTTTTGGTTTTTCGTTTTGTTTAAGTTTTTTTTTTAATATGTATTGTTTTTGAAATTTTGGATTTTGTTTACAAGGCAGCTTGGGTTCATTTTCATTCATATTTTGTATTTCCTAAAAACAAATAGCTCAACGTAAACCAAAAGAAAGATTTTAATGACGGTGCCTGGTGGTGTGTTACAACAAAAGATTCCGATCATATGAATACATACATATATATGTATATATAAAAGGTATTTATATATAGTGTTAAATTATTTTATTGTTTGATTGTCGCTTTGTGGCCCATATATGTACATACATATATGCCACAGTTTGAGAGTCACTGCACCACAGTGAGTCAGGCCAATTTTTGGTATTTGGTGTTGCAGTAGGTTGTGCGTCTTCTGTGTGTGTGTGTGTGTGTTTGAGCGCGTGTGTGCGTGTAGTAGAGGATTTTTAGGGATACTTTGGTGGGGAATTAGGTGGGCGGAGGGGTGGGGCAGGGGGCAGTGGAAAACAATTTGACAGTAAAGTATTTTATTAGAGCATTGGTTATCAACTAAACTAGAACTAAACTAAACGACAAAAAAACAATAATCATAAATAAATAGTTAACCAACTAAGAAAATTGACTAAACGTTGGTTCTCATTCCATCTCCGCCTGCCGCATTCCTGCTGGTCGAGATTCCATACACAATGTTTTCTATTCAGTTTTGTGCATTTTTAGCATTTAAAAACTAATCATACATACATATACATATATATAAATTATATTTATATAATTAAAAAATCGATATACATACAGATACATAGATAGATGTAAAAAAAGTAATACACACAACCACATTTAGCATTAGAAATTGGAGCAGACTCTCTCCCGTTATTAGCATCGCTTAGTTCGTATAGAGTTAAATAAATATTAATCGCTTGACTTAAATAGACACTCAGAGTTTCAGAGAAGTATCGTAGTATCATAGGAAGAAACCGTTACGGTTTGGACAAAGATTTGGTTGGGTATATAGCCCTTGCAGGGGAACACAAGAGCATCCAAAGCCGCAGTTCGATCTGCCCTTGTCTCACGAGAGGAAGTTGTAAAGCTTTTTGGATGAAACTGGATTGGAAGCTTCTTCTTTTTGTGCAGTTTGTGCGTTGAGATGGATCGAACTACTATATATATGGAATAAATCTCTCGAAATCAAAGTTCTAAAAGATAAAAAGTCTTTTTGTTCAATTTTGACTTATCATAAACGAAAATATATATATAGAAACAATAATTTAACTAAGTTAGAGTTAACACTCCAAAGGAAAAACTATTCTGAAACATTCATTCAAATCGGACAAGTATAAAAATACATACAGACTACTATAAATCGATTTTTTAGTTTACAGATTCAAGTTAGTTCTATTGATTAGATTAGTCAAGGTTATCTGCAAGGGTATATACAATTCGGCGTACCGAAATAATCTTTTGGTATGTTTTTTTTTTTTGTAGATGTTTAGTTTGTTTTGTTCATACACCGACAGTTAGAGTTACACTAGATATACAATTTTATATAGAGTACAACTAGTTTGTTCAGTTAAAGTAGAAAAATGTGATTCCTGTTACAGTTAGGTTTCTGGTTTTTTGTTTTGTTTTTTTTTTTAAACTAGTCAAGGTTCAGAGCCGGTTCAAAACTGCTGCACCACTTAAGAGCTACGAAGACTTTTTTTTCCATTTCTTTTTATCTGTTTGTTTGTTTGTTTTTTAACACAACTATCGCAAATACTGAAAACCGAAGAACAACATCTAATTCTAAGAGTGGGTGAAAGTGGGATTTGGATTGCAAGGGGGTGGGGGGTGGTTGGAAGGTAGACAATTTACGTCTTCATTTCGGTAACAATGCTATTGTGGGATTTGGCGGGAGAAATGCCCAAATCACCACCAACAGCACCTAAACCAACACCACCACCACCGCCTGCACCATCCAAATTAAGTGTGAGATTATTGCCCGAGGAGGTGGTGCCAGACCCAACTGCTCCGGATGAGCAGCCATGATGATGTGGTCCATGGAAGAGCACCAGGAAGCCATTGTTTGAAACACAGCTGCGAGATTCGGCATCTTTGTCGAGTATTTGTCGTGCCTGAGGGGGAAGAGGAAATTAGTCAAATGATTCTAGTGATGCTCCCTACTCCCTACCTTTGCCCGATGATCGGCCAGGGCATTGCGCACGAAATCGTGTTGCTTTTGCAATTCATCCGTCCGCTTATCGAAGGTCTGCTTCAGACGTACGCGTTCCGCCACTCCGCGTTCCACCACGGAGCTGGCCACCTCACGTTTCATTCTGTCAATGGAAGAGTAACAAGTTTTAAAAGACTATAAGATAGGTTTGGGGTTCAGTTCCCACCTGACTAACTCATCGCGATCCCGGTGCACTGTGGCCAAGTTCTTGACCTCACTTCGTCGCGCCTCTTGCAGCTGATGCATCACCTCGCCCGTGACTTTGTCCAGCGAGGCTTTGAGCTGTTTCGTCTGACCCGCCTGTGAGGTCTTTAGAACTTTCTCGGCTGCCGCATAGATGGCCTCGTGATACTTCTCCTGGAGCTCACGATATTGGGCTGTATATTCGCGACAAGCGCTACGCAGACGTGACTCGCGGGTGCCCTCCAAATTGCTGCTGGTGGCCATTTCGTCGCCCAGCTCCTGTGCCGCCGGCACTCTCCTCGCTGCTATCGCCCAGATCCAGGGGACAGGGTGGCACTTCCACGCCCGGTTCGCTGTTCGGAGAGAGACAATTACTAATTTCAATGGCGTCATCTGGCAGTGCCACGCCCACTAGATTAATAAACCCGCCCGGACACTTACAGACTCTTGTTGCTGAGGCGTTTAACCAGCTTATTGGTTATGGTAAACTTTGGCTTCTTGCCCCCATCCAAAGGACTTAGCTTCTGTCCCGCAATCTTGAGTTTCTCCTTGTCGTGTTTCTTGCGCAACGATTCGAGTTTCTTCTCCATCTCTAGAGCGTTTCTCTCGCACCGTTTTGTGCTCGAGGAGCTTGTCCAGCGGTTCAGCCACCACCAGATCCACATCGAACTGTGAGGACTCCACCTGGCGGATGGACGTGCTCACAGATTGATCGAGAGAATGCTGATGCTGAATGCTGGGCACCACATTGGAAATGCTATCCTCAGCGGTGCGTCCACTGCCATCGGGGCGATCCATTGGCACCTCAACACTGAGAGCAGCCGCTGCCGAGATGCTGGCTCTGTGTTTGGGTGACGTCGCAAGCGATTCGATGGGACGTAGCTCTTTCTTCTGGCCACCTACTTGGACGAAAACGACTGGAGGATCAGAGAGAGATTCGAGCAGAAACGTTGCGGGGTTTGGAATAGAGCGGGGCGGGGCGAGAGTGGGTTAAGGAGGGAAGAGTTTTGTGCAGTTTTGTGTGTCCGTCAACCGTTTTGTGTGGTGGTGGTGGTGGTAATATGTGGTGGTGGTGTGGTTGAGTGTGGTGCGTTTTTTTTTTGTTTTTGTATTTTTAACCAAATCCAAAATCCAAAAGTTTTAACCGAAAGTTACAAAAAGAAAAGTAGAAAGAAAAGAAATTAAATTAAAAATCACAACTCCAAATGCTACAAAAACTGTGGAATCTTTGGGTCCTCAGATGGTGCTAGAACATTTCGAACGCATTCTTTCGCTACTCACACGACTTGGAGAGTTCCTCCTCCTGATTGGAGACCGCATCCGTTTCATCTGTCAACACGGACAGCTGAATGTCTCGTTTCTCCAATTCGCTTTGATATTTGATGGGATTGGCCAGTGCCTCAGCGAAATTGGATAGATCATCGGGCACATAATCCTTGACGACCACGCAGAGGAATAGCGAAGCCAGCGCAATGGGTTGACCCACCTCGGAACGCAGATTCACATGCCTATAGCCGGGACAGAGACCGATGACGGGCAACACACGATGTCCAATCAATTTCCCGCCCTCCTCATATGCTGCAATCCTCAGACTGGCCAATTCGGGCAGCACAACCTTCTTAAAGACAAACGGCTCCTCATCGTACACTGGATTCATGCCATTATCCCGCACTGTCTTGGTCCGGAACTTTTTGCGCACCGTATCCGCCGGCAGCCCGTACATATCCACCTCCACAAACGTATTGACGCGCTTGTCAGTGAGAAATTGTCCCGACAGCACCGTGATGCACACGGTTCCCGCTATAATGCCATCCACGGTGCTCTCGGCAAACGGATCCAGACGCCGATCCGAGCGACGCATAAACTCCGGCTTCAGCAGATAACCGGAACGGGCATTGTACTCAAAGATTCCCAAATTAAGTTGCATGGCCAGATCGAGGGTTTGGAAATTCAAGGCCACCAACTGGCAGCCCGCATTCCAGAAGAGTTGTGGCATGAAATTGGAGCTATCGAAGCGTGTGCCCGCCGGATACACACGCGACAATTGATGCTTATTGTAGTTGACAAACTCAATGGGTCGCTCCTTCAACAGAGTCGTGGCCTGCTTCTCATCAAACGAGGACATCTCATAGCAGCGATTCTTCTCTGTGGGATGCAAATAAATAGACTTAGTTAAGCTTGTGTGAGGGGGGTGGGGGATGGGTGCATTCCAACTTACTCTCTGCATTCTCAAAGGAGCTAAAATGTATGGGCTGAACATAGTTAACGAGCGCTGAGATCTCGGCACCGGCTTCTGTTTCCTTTTGTGCCTTCTCCGGCGGTGGTTCATTGCCACTGGGAGGATTCGGTGTGGTATTGGGCAGGGATTCATCATCTGAGGAGCTGTCCGAATCGGAGGAGCCAGTGCTATCCTTGGAGCTTTGACGGATTTGCTGCAAGCAAGAGGAGGGAGAAAGATTAAATTGCAGTATTTATGATGGAGTAATATGAAACCCCCATTATATTATGTTATCGCCATCGTCGTTGTCGCTGTCGTTGTCGTTGTCGTTGTCGGTCCTCTTGGTTGGCGCAGATTGTATTTCCTTGGCCACAATGGAGTGCAGCATGTAGTCAAGCCATTGTTGGTTGGCTTGCATTGCATAAACTTTACGACACAAGACCCGGACACGGACACCGACTGGGACACCGACTGGGAGGTCGAGGGGAAAGGGCGAAGACAATCACGTCACTTCGTCAAATCGATTTATAAAAGCCTTACAAGACTGTAATTCCAACAGAGCACAAAGATGATGTCCTTGTTGGAGCAAAAAGGACTTTCAATATAATATCCGTTCGACCATGTTCATGTTCCCATGTGGCTAATGAGCCCCTAAAATGCATTGTAAACGTCTCTAATGTGTGTGTGTGTAGATGGGGGTGTGTGGAGGCGGGTCTGTCTGGGGGGTTAAGGCCCAAGAGTTGCGTCCGATGCCATTAACGTTGATTTGCAAATGGCTGGCTCCTTTCCTTTGGCCCGGCTTGGCATCTATTATGCAACATGCATTTAACCAGCCCCCAAACTAACGGCACAACCATCTAACGGGGTTGCATTTTGTGGATATTATAAATAATAATGCTCTTTAATAGCCATACAAAAAAACTCTATATAGTATACATAATGGCAGCAGAAAACTGTGCAATCAAATTAAAATGCATAATGCTGGTTAAGCTCGGCCATTTAATATTTTGTGCCATTTATGCAATTAGGCTAATTATTCGTTCTATTTTTAAATTCATTATTTAAGCAGTAACTGCAATTAAAACGAGATAAAATGCAAAAGATAATTATTCCAATAATTATTGGTAATTAAACAAAAATATCCTCCAAGAAATATATAAAATTTATACTTTGATTTTTGGTTAGCTACTTATATTAAAAATCTGCTTACTTTGACTTCGAAAATATTAAATGTGAATTTATTGAATTTAAATAAATAACTTAAAAAGTACTTTGCTTCAAAAATAAGTATAAACAAATATAAAACGGAATTATTCAATGTGAATTTCATTTATTTAAACCAACAAAACTCCAAAATGACGTTGAAAACTAATTAGTAAAGAATAATTATAAAACTTTGAATTTTAAGAAATAAATTTTGAAAATATTTGACTTAGACTTTGATTTTTTTGAATTTAATCAAACTTTGTTGTAAGCTTTGTCTATCGTTTTTTGCTTCATTAATTTGAAATTTGCTTCATTTGCTTCATTTGAGATTATTCCAACTAGTTTTTCTTTTATATGTTGAAAATATTTAATATGGAGTAACATTTATGCAATTAGGCTAATTATTTGTTCTATTTTTAAATTCATAATTCAAACGAGATAAAATGCACCATCGAATTTGCAAAAGATAATAATTCCAATAATTGGTAATTAAACCAGAAAAATATTTTACAAAAATATATAATTTATATGTCATTAATTTAAGTTTTTACATAAAAGTTATCACTCTCTAATAAATGTTTTTGCTTTAGTTTTAGAAATAAAACCTTATCAGATTAGCATATAGAAATATGTAATTTAATTTTTTTTTGCAACAAAACTATTTAGAAATGATGATTTAATTGCAACAACGCAAAATGTTCCATTTAAACATTTTTTTATTGGCAAACTTAAACACTGTAGTGGGAATTTTAGTATTTTCTCTTTTAATGCAAATTCTGATGTACTGAAAACAGAGTTATGGCATCTTAATTGCCAATATGAGTCTGTTATTGAGGCAAGAAGATGGGGCAAGGAGCATGGTAAGCATTAAGTTTTTGTATCAAACTTGGTTAAACTTTTATCGATTGCTATATGCATCCAGTTTGTGGTTTATAGCGATGATTATGTATACAATGACAGAGTTAAAGTGGTCTTGGCACTTTAAAATGGGAATGAAAAAAATACATTTTAGCTTGCCTTTAAAAAATACCAACAATTATCATCGAAATATAGACACATTTCAAACAATATTTGGCTAAAAAGCTGATTTTCACTACATAGTCTTCCATAGGATGAAATGGTATATTCAAGTCGCCAAAATGTATATAATAGCCAGCATTTCTCACCCTACAAAGTGTATATATTCATGAGAAGAGAAATTGATATAGCCAAATCAGGCCGTCCGAAAGAGTCCAAAGATTTTAGGAACTATAAAAGCTAGAACTACCAAATTTAGAATGTAGACTCGTGTTGTATAAGTCAAAATAAAATTTTTAAACTTATTTACAATCTTCCGTACCATTACTCAACGATTGATCTACATTGTCAACATGGAAATGGTAGTTACTAGATTATCGCGTTTTACTGAAAATTTTTCACTCAAATGCCAAGAATCAATATATCCTTACATAAATAATCTGGCCTAGGCTACTTAGTTTTAGCAACGGGGTTTTTCTTCCTTTATATTTTCTCCCCAAAAGTGACAGTTAGTCTTATAATTTTTACATTCCAACCTATGTATTAAGTAGAAAAGGTCTCGTAAATAACGTACTATACTCTTATCCCAGCCTAGTGTATGGATGTAGTTATCGTCTAAGCCGATGGCCATAGTTGCTAGTGCTTGTTGATAGTTTACAACTATAACTAATTTAAAATAAATAAAATAAATAAAACCTATTCTCTTAACTTACTATTCACAACACTGTAATATTATTAAGAGTGAGCTAAATGAATTGAATTGAATATACGCTGGTTTAGTATTTTTTTTTTTTTTGGGAATGTATAAAAATATATATACAGAAAGTCTTTAAATATATAAAGAAACTTACATAAAAATGTATATAAAATATTGCATGTGTTAGCTAACGCGGCAGGCAAAAGGAATTAAATATACAAATTTGTTTTTTTGAAATTTGAGTTAGTTTTTTCCTCATTATACTAACAAACACTATAACTAAAACCAACATAGAATGCGTAGTAAATAGATTAAAAATGTTCGCATTAGAAATAATTATAGGACGCTTTTTTTTTGTAACCTAATCCTCTTATATAAACTATCAGGAAAATGTCAATATTTGATTTAAATTAAAATTTGTTTGACTGAATCACTAACTAACTGAAATCTAATTGATGAAATTGAAGCTCAGCTCTCGGAAAATGCTGCTGGTTAAGAGGAGAAGCGAATTTGCTTATCGAATCCTTTTGATGTCATTTTTGTTCGCTGTCAACTACCTCACAGGGTAATCCTTTGAATTGTCATCGACTGCATGCAGTTGGTTGACAATCTTTGACTGTGCGAATCATTCACCATCAGGCATTCCCTTTCTCTCTCTCTCTCTCTCGTCGGTTTTGGCCATCATGATTATTGCGTATGCAAACAGACAACGTAAACAGAACAGAACAGAGAACAGAGGAATACAAACGCGATGACAATCATCATTAAGAACAAAAACAGAGCTACAAATCAACTGAGTCAGGCACCGCAATGTGTGTGTGTGTGTGTCTGTGTGTGTGTTGTGTGTGGTTATTTCTGTCATTAAATGCAATTACAGGCACGACATTGCCACACCCCCGCACCCCCTGTTGTGGTACCCCCTTTTTGTCCATACTCACTTGCAACGGTGGGGCATGACCCGCTCCTGATCCACTCACAATGTCACCATTGGCAGTGCTCGTCCGTACACCGCCTGCCTCGTCGTGGGATGCTGCTGCCACTTGTTGCGCTGCCGCTTTGGCTGCTGCATCCACTGGAAATGGAGAATGAATTTATATTCGCATTATTATTTTCATTTGCCAAATTAAGTTATAAAAAAAAACACACAGAGAAAATCCTGTTTTTAATAAAAATGTTTCGCCTTAATGGAATATAATAAAATATATGTATATATGTAGACAGGATTAATCACATTATCCTGTCTCCTGGTTCTCGCATGCAATTGCCGAGCTGGGAGTTCTGGGAGATCCAAGTAGGAGTTGCTGCTGCCCAGTGGCAAAAGTCATTTGCATTTATAAATTGGCTTTTTGCAATTCATGAGCTAAATGTCAACTGTGGATAGGTGGGCGGGGATCGTGGGGGGATGCACTGGAAAATGGCGACAAATGTCAGGCCCGTGGGTAAATTGTGCAGTTGCGCATGCAAATGGTTCCTACAGGACACACACAAGAGTGTACCAAGTGGCCAGGCAAACAGCAGCAACTAAATAAATTTATATGCAAAAATTCTAATAAAACTTTACTCTTCTTATTTTTACATTTTATATGTATGTATGTGGGGGGTGGCGGGTGGCAGGACGACATGTAGGGAATAACTTGTGCCGAGTAACACTAAACACAGATGCCCTTGCCACGCATAATATATTAGAAGTGGGAAAACATTTGCTACAGCAAGTTTCAACGACACTTTCTTTCGGTAGCTTTAAAGAAAGAGGCCAAGATTATGTGGGTTATCTAGGCATCATCTCGAAAACGTACTAAAATTGAATATTTTATTTTAATTTAACTAAAATTTTGTTGAAAGCTATTCCACATTTGGTTTACAATAGACTTAATTATTTTAATAAGTCTGCTTACCTCAAATATTGTCAAAGTAGAAATTTAATTTAATTAAACAATTAAAATTGGGTTACTTTCGCTTCAAATATATAAAAAAATAGAAAAACACAAGATTCAGTTTAATTAAACAATTAAAATTGGCTTACTTTAGCTTCAAAAAAATAAACAAATATGAATATAAAAGTTTCAGTTAAATTAAACAATTAAAATTTGCTTACTTTGGCTTGAAAATTTAAACAAACATAAATGAACATAATTTTTAAAAATGTAATTCAAAACAAAATAAATGAAACGTTTTCTTTAAAACTGTTAAGCTAAGAAAAATTATAAAACTTTTAATTTTAAGAAATAAATTTTGAAAATATTTGACTCAGACTTTGACCTTTTTAAATTTAATCAAACCTCATTGTAAGCCGTATCTCTTTTACGCTTCATTTAGTTGTAATTCCCAACTAGTTTTGGCGTTGAAGGTATTTTGGTAATTCCCAACCAGTTTAAGCGTTAAACGTATTGTATGTTACGGACATTTCTGTAGTTTTTAGCAAAGACTTTGCTCACCATTTTGTTTTTAAATTTCATTTAGAAAATTCTCAATATATAATCTTAAATGTTAAAAAACGAAACTAAACTAATAAAGTCGAATAACAAAATTTTGATAGCAAAATTATAAAACGAATTGCAAAGTTTTAATAAAACGAAACTTTATTATCGTAGTTTATAGACTTTGAGTAAAGACTTTGCCCAATCACCATAAAAATTGGCAAACATTTAGTTGTGTAAACGGTTTTAAGGACATTGCAACACGAATAACAACCAAAAAATATTTGGGAAACAAAACTTTTGCTTTAGTCATTGACCCGAGAACCTGGAGGGGGGGTGGGCTAAAAACTTTGCTGGAACTCCTCGCATTCGTGACGTTTTTCCATAATGCGAATTTGTGTGATTGCATTCAAATTAGCATGATTAAATGCGAAAATTTGAATTCGAAATTTGGAAATGCCAAATGGCAACTAGCCGCAACTATCACCAATTTGAAAGTGGTTCAAAATTAGCAGAGTTCTTTTTTTTGTTTGTGGTAACGATAAGTATTTCCTTTATATATATAGCAAAAATAAATGAGAGAAATTTATTTCCTTTTCTATTTCTTGCTGGTCTTATCAAAGAATATAAAAAAGTTGATAAACTTTTTTTCGAACAAAAAATGGAAAAAAATATGTGTATATGTATAGAGAAAGAGCGGCAGCTGCGTGTGCGAAGCTCATTTGCATTTTTCCATTGAGTTGGGCCAAAAAACATAGAGAGAGAGGGGTGGGGGGGGGGGAGAAGTGCTGCTCCTCTGGCCATGTGCTTCGATGGCGTAACATATGTGCCAATTCAAAACAACAGCAGCAAGAACAGGAAAATAACTCACTAAACATTACGCATACGCCATGGTGAACATGGATAGATTGTGAGGAGTGGGGAGTGGGGTTGGGTGTGTGGCGAGGCCAAAAACCGTATTTGAAATACTCTCACCTGAATTGGCCGTCGTCAGTTTATTGCTGGCAGCTGGTGTTCCCTGACCAGCCGTTACCTGTGCCGGCTTCTTGTGATGATGATGATGGTGATGATGATGCTTCTTCTTGTTCTTAATTATGATCTTACGCCGCAGCATCGATGGTGGCGGTAAATCCACATTCGCCTCCAACGGATGAGAATCCAATGGCTTGTCCAGCAGCATATCGCCAAAGATTTCGCGGCAATAGTTGGCAATTTTCGCCTAAAACAAATCAAATGAATATTGAAAGAATGAGTGTGAGTGTGGGAGTGAGTGAGTCTGAGTGAGTGAGTGTGGGAGTGAATGTGGGAGTCAATAAGTAATGACTTTGGTGGTTAACTGGCTGCTAACTGGATCTTAATGGATTCTCTAAGCAAAGTTTCCTCCCATCTTATAACTTTCATTCATATGTTGGCATGAATTTGTGCCAAAGGCACGTGGCTTCGCCTTCTCGTCGTCTGGTCGTCCACCTTTTGGGTTACAACCTTGTTACCTTGTTGCTCCATCTCCCAATGGTAAATTTAGTTTTATATTACTACTTTTAATGGTTAAACTTTTCTTGTCTTGAACTCTGCGGCTCGGTTCGGCTTGGTTCTCCGGCTCTCCAGCTCTCCGGGCCTCTTTTATACCGTAAAAAGTTTGCCTTTGTTATTATCTCTTGTGAAGCTGAAGCATCGTGCAATTACCTTTCGAGTGGCTTCTGAGATTTGCGAACTCAGACATTGTGTTTTGTTTTGGATATCCCCTCCTCGCCCTCCACACACTCCTCCCCTTATTACCCTGCTGATTCTTAACTAATGTTTGGGCATTGGCCCAGGTCCCATCACATGAGAGTAAGTTTTTTTTTTTTTTTTTTTGTTTGCCTTTCTCTGAATGATGGATTGTTTGGCCAAGGGGTTGGATGTATGTATGTATGTATCTCCTCCTGGCCCCCTTCAGTATCTGCTGTTGTTGGTTTAGGACTGGTAACTTCTTGACAAGCAGATAGTTACTTTTAGTGTGGACTAGGAATTCCTGGAATTCCATGACTTGGATTTCTTGGCTTCCGAATTCATTAAGTTTTTGGCCATTTTGCGTTAACTTTGCCCTTTTTTTTTACTTAGAAATTTAATTTTTGGGTCGGTACTTAAAGTGGATCTATAATAGCACATTGTTTCAGTTTAAAATACCAATGAAAATATATATTTGTGACATAAAAGAATGTGAAGTATTCAGATTAATATGAAGGATATTTAATATGTTGCAGACTGTTTGCAAAAAATCGTTTGTTTTGTCATAAAGTAAAGAGAATTATTTAAAAAAACAAAAAGACATTGCTTAGAACGGGGTTTTTTACCTTCTCAAAATACTTAGAACATCAAAAAGATATTTATATAATTTAGCAGCAAAGTTTTCCCAAGCCCTGAGACAATTTTTGTCTGAATATTTCTATATTGGCTTTAAATTATATGAAATTGGACCTAAATAATTAACCAAAAATATGGTATAAAATATTTATTTTATGCTTGATATGTTTGTTTTTGAGTTTGTTGTTTCTAAGATCGATTTTTATGGTTATTTTTGGCCAGATTCTGGTGTAAGTAGTAAAATAAAATCTTGGGGTCATAAGTTGCCTATAATTTGAGTCTAAAATTATTTTCTTTGCTCTTCTAGTTCTTTTAAAACACATCATAATTTAAGCCAAAACATTTTGAAAATTGCCCTATAAAAATTATAAGAAGATTATTAAAGTTGGTTAATAGGAATTTTGTATATAGACATAATAATAATTTGATTGAATGTTTTAATTAGATCAAATTTTAGAAATTTGAATATTTTAATTAGATTAATTGTAAGTAGATCGAAATATTTGCTTTATATAGTCTTAGTTCAGTCTGACCGCTTTAATAACTAATATTTTAAGTAGATATAAATCTATGCTTTTGGAAAAGATTCTCGATCGAAATATTCGCTTAACACAGTCTTAGCTTAGTCTGAACGTTTTAATAACTTGCCTAGTAGCTACATTTAACTATATTCTGTTCTATTTATCAAGATTTTTCATTAAGTTGGGGGACAAAAGTGTTTAAAGTGCAACACAAGTTACCCTTCATCTTTTAAAGAGGAGAAACGTGAATACTTTTGCTCGAGAGCAATTAAATTGTGTTCAAGTGCATTTTTTGCTTGTTTTCTCTGGCAAGAGTTTCTCTTTCTCCCCTTTTGTTTCGCAGACCCTTGAACAGGTTTTTATATTCCATTCAAGTCATTCATTTCATCGGCACTCTCTATTTTACTTCTTTTTGGCACTCCTTTTCAATGCTTTCAAATTGATTTCATTCGCATTAACGTTATTTCATTTGTTTTCCCTTTCCCTCGAGAGAGCGCGCTCTTCTGAATGTTTAAACGATGTGTGTGTGAGTGTGTGTGTGTGTGTGTTGTGGGCTTACCTGTTGCCTTGGATTGCAGTGATTCTCAAAACTCAATATCACAGGGTATTCGGATGTTTTAAATGCACTCTCTGCGATGGCTTCCAGCACGTCCTTTGCAAAGATTTCGGGCACAAATGTATAGCCATGGACAATGACCGGCTCCTCAGTGCGTCCGTTCCAAAAGTCCAGTTCCACGCATCTGGAAATAAAGGGGAGGGAAGAAGAGGAAGAGTGCGCTCGTAAATTGAAGGAACTTCCATTTTATGGTGATAAAAATAAATGCCGCAACATGTCAGGATGCGGACACGTCTATCAGTGGACAAACAAGCATACGGAAGGTCCTTGACTAACAACATGAACGCCAATAAATTTTGTGATGCACTCTCATCATCATCATCATCATCATCATCGTCGCCATCATCACCAGCCACTGGCCACTAGCCACTGGGATGTTGATGGCAATAAAAATGGCGACCATGCAATTTCCGTTGCCCTAAAAACCAAACGCAGCGGCAAAAATTGCAAACACCTGATACACACACACACACACACACAGAGAGTATTTTGCAACATTGTGTGTGTGTGTGTGTGTGAGTGTGTGTGTTGAGTGATGAAGGCCACACCAACTACCATCATCAGGCACATGAAGGTCAGGGCCAGAGCACTAACATCATCACCATCACAAGGAAGCCAAGCTGACCACATCAATTGCGTCATTTGAGTACGAATAAGAATTGAATGAACGGTCAAAAGTCACCTGCAACCGGCCAAGAGGCATTGTCTATATATCTCCACCGATGATTTGCCCGTCAGTTGATGGCCAGTTAGGTATGTGTTGTGTGAGGAGTTGATGAAATAGTGCGACAACGGTTGATCCATATCATCGCAGAGATCGAGTTTATTCGGTGCCATAATGGGATTATCATCGCCCATGAGATACCTAAAAGCAAGCAGAGAGAGAGAGAGAGAGAGATAGAGAGTGAGTCCAAGTGAACGAGCAACGCATTAAGATTCAAGTGTGCGCCCGAAGGCTGCGTCCTTAGAGCGCACATACTACATGCCCCGCTGGCACACACTAAACACTGTGCGTTTCGATGGCAAATGCATATGCATAACGTGCTGGATTCCTTCTTCTTCTTTTTTCGTTGGAGTACCTTTTTAAGTGACTCTAGCAGCCGTTTGCACTGAACATGATAAGCTGTCACCCCCAGAAGTGACAGAAGTGCTTTGGGGGTGTTGTACTAAAACGTGTGTGCAAATGGTTTTGCTTGCCTTTGCACGGTTCTCCTTGCAAGTGCAGCAACAAGTCACATATGTACGAGGGTTACTTGGAAAGTTTCAGTTATAAAGCCAAACAATTTATGAAAATTCTCAAGTCAAAATAACCCAAAAGGTTCAATCAAACACTTTTTTAGGTGATTCTTAATCGTTCACATTTTGGCCGTAAAAAAAACCATTCTAAACTATATATAAGCCAAACTTTAAAATGAATACATTCGATTTGAGTTGAATAGAATGAGTGTCAGGGACACAACGAAATTAATGTATATGAATATCATAATTTGTTTCGTGACTTAATGAAATAAATGAGAATAAAGGAAATATCAAACCTAATGAATACTTTGATAAAGCCGATAACATTCAAGTTACTCAAATAATTCGAATAGGGTTCTACTACTTCCAAGTTGTCGGTAAACACATCTAACCTAGTATAGCATAAATCTTACTTCCCCTATCGATATAATGTTTATTAAATATATTGTCCATAATAAATAGGGAAACATTTTACATTGACTTTCGTTTTTCTCTATTTTTCTTTAGGTCATTTAAATGTATTCGAGACATAACAATCGAATCATTTGCATTCTCAATAATTCAATTCTTTATTTTCTTTATTTTATTTGAATCTTACGTTAGCTGACTTATTCATTCGAACTAGTTATCTTTTTCATTAGATTCATTAAAGTTAATTTTGAAAAATGTTCATTCGCATATGACATTTTTCTTATTCATGCAGATTTCTATTAACCATGTATTCTTATATCGTTTTCAAGAGCGATAAACAGTCGTATAGAAAATCGAAAGAGTATCAAATGTTGTTGTAATATTATGAACAAAAGTTTATGATGTATTAATTAAACTACGAAAATTTCACCATGAAACTTTGTGTCTAAAATCAATTCACAGCTTCCGCTAAGAAGCGGATAGGCTTCAATTTGCAATACAATATAAAATGAATATTTCATTGTTTTATTTCTTAGAATTGAACATTTTGCCAGTTTTACTTAAATGGTTTTTAAAAATTAACAATGAAATAAAAACTTTATATTGAATTTAAACCTGAAATCTTTAAAAGCTTTTCATCGGAAGCTAGGTGAAAGTTTCTTCCGCACATTGTTTACCACAAATTTGATTAATTTATAACGATTTTAACCAGTTTCTTTTACGAAGAGTATTATTTTGGTTTACTACATATTTTTGTGTCCTGTAATTGAGTAAAAAATAGCTTCATTGATTGTCTCCCTTATGCTTACGACTCCTAGTATGTTTGTTTAACTTTCAAAGAAACCCTCGCATTGTCACACTGTCTGCTCTGTCACTCCATCTTACTTACCTCAAAAAGCCATCCAAACTTAGCTGGCCCTTCTGTGCATTAAACTTGTTGGGCTCATATTGTTGGATGAGCTCTTGGGCGCGGGCACGATTCGCATAGGGATAGAGGATTTCATTTAAGCGTGGATCACGTTGTGTCTTATTGAGAAACTCCACCAATTGGGCAATCGACATGCACTTGCGTTTGGAGTTGCCAACACTGGGGAATTGGAAATTGGAATTTAAATATGTTTTTTTGAGTTAGTGTTTTTCGAATATACTCACATGCTGTCGAATAGTCGCTCAACCTCCGAACGTTGCGTCAGACATTTATATAAATTATAAAAGTCTTCGAATTGAAATTTCGACACCGATATACTATCGACTTTGCCCGATGGCAAACCGGTCACGTCCAGCGCCTTCTCGACACGTTTGCGATCCTCTTTATTCTGCGCAAAAAGTTTAATGATGCTAAAGTGGTCACGGACAGAAGAGGCAAGCAGACAAAATGCGGTGGTTCATGTTCATCATGATGTCCATGATGATGGTGGTGGTTGTTGTTGTTGTTGGAGTCAGTGATGCATGAGCCACGTTTCGGCCACGTTGTATTGTTGTTCAAAGGGTGGCCAAAACAGAATGGAGTGGGAGAGAGAGAGAGGAAGAAAAGAAACGGGGGAAAATTGCGAAATAGAAATTGGCGTAAATTTCAATTTTCAAGTCAACGTCAATGGCAACACTTAACAAATATTTGTCAAATGCTTCAACGCACAATGCACAGAAGCTAACAACGGAGGCATGGGGGGCACACCTCACTCCAAAATCGCCGCCCCACCACCACTCTAACCCTCCAACGACCCAAAGGACGACCGTCGAGTGGATGGATTGTTTGTTGCCCCGGAGTGAGATGGCCTTTGCATGGGACAGGACAATTGGCAATTACTTTTTCACTGGTATGCGTCCACTTTTGTCCACCTGCAGACAGAGCTTTGTGTGAGCCTTCTGCAGAAACATTATGGCCGATCCATTTAACTGCGACAGACTATAAGCCAATTTGATGAGACCATCCGACCAGAGCTGCAAAAAAAACAAAAAATATCCATTTTATAATACATCATGTCAATCAAAAACAAAACTCTTTTAACGCCACTTTAGAAATTTTTGAAAATATACTCGAAAAGTTCTTATTTATGATAACGAACATTTCAAGAAATCTTGTTTATGATAATTTTTGAGTTTCGGTATTTCTTATTTTCCAAAAGGTAGCGAGAAAACATTTTAAAATATATTATAATAAAATAAATACAATTTTTAGGTTTTAACTTAACATTTGAAAAATTAACTACCCACTGTCATCTAATTAAGACAAACTTGTCGTCTTAAAAATGAATTTTTCACATTCTGGAAAATGTAATTACCTTCAAAAATCTTCAATTTATTGATCTTATTATAACAACTTTCAAGAAAGAAAGAACTAGGCTATGCAAGAGATATTTAGAGAGATAAAGTAGCTATAAATCTGATAAATGGGTCGAATATAGTTTAAAGGTCTTAAGGGTTTGATATCTGAAGTTGAAAAATCATTTCTTTATTTAATTACAATAGGTAAAGATGTTTTACAGTGCCGGTCAACTGAATATGTTTGACTTTTTTTTAAGGTTTTAAAAAGTTGTATCTTTGTAACAAACACTCTGATCTAATCAAAATAAATTAAAAAAAAAAAAAAAAAAAAAAAAAAATTTGTTGAATAGATAAGTATGAATCTGTTTTGTTAGTTTTGTTTTTATATAATTATTTTTTTTTATTTTAAACACAAAACTAATTCTTTTTTATTTCCTTTTTCGGCCTCAACTGAATAGGTTTCATTACTGAAACTATTAACTAAAAGTATATAAAGCAAAGTTTCAAGGCATTTATTTTATTTTAATTTATATATGTTTATGTAATATTCTATATTATTCTCTTGAATTATTTCAGGGTCATTAAGGTACTGTTACAAAAGGGTCTGTTCTGTTTTATCTCTTATTTTTTGAGCAAAGTTTTAAAACAGTTTTGGTTTCATATTCAAAATGTTCAAAGATTATTAGCTAAAGGCCCTAAACAGTCTAAACATTTATATCAAAATTCACCAAATTAAATGCTTGCGTAATTGAAACCAATTTTTAAGAAGGTAAACTTAAAAATTAATCAAAACTAGTTAAGTAATACAGCTGAGAATTTCTTATAATGGAAAACTACAGAAAGTAACTGCTAACGATATTTAAAACGAGAAGGCCGGGCTACTTGGCCATGCCAGTTTGTATACCCTTGAAGCTTTTGTGTTACTAGATCCCTAAAAGAGTTAAATAAATGTAATTAAATTTTACACCTATGCATACATATGCATGCATGTAGACATGCAGCATGCCATTTTTCATTGTTTGTATGACATGAGTCACTTTTGATCAAATTTACCAGAATTATATTTTCTAGAAATGTTATTTATCAGTTTGACGATGATAAACAAAAAAGTTTTTGGCAAAATATTTTTGGTCCGATCGTTCATTGGGAGCTATATGTATAGTAGTCCGATCTTGATCAAATTTGGCATGGATGTTTGATGTATAATAAACTACCAAATCTTAAGTTTTATGATAATCGGATGAAAAGAAGAAGTTATTGATCTAAAACTTATTTTTCGACCGATATTTATGGGGCTATATGATATAGTGTCCGATCCGTGAATCCGAGATTACAATGCCTGCAGTTTACAAGACTTCGTGCAAAATTGGCTGTAGCTATGCGGTTTCGGAGGAGAAGTTATCCAGACAGACAGACAGACGGACAGACGGACAGACAGACGGACAAACGGATTTGAACTCGTCTTGTCATGCTGATCAAGAATATATATACTTTATATGGTGGAAAAATTATACTTTTGCTAACGATATTTAAAAATATTATTGCACATCTATGCAACTAAATTCCAACTTTCAATTGCATTTCCAGTGTGTAAATCGTGACTATTTCGAGTGAGTTGTGTAATCCAACTACAAAGTTGTCGTGGCCCAAATTGAACTATATAGAACCTCAACCAAAGATGATGTAATGAATTACGTATGCGTGATATTTGATTAATTTAATAGAAAGCATAAAAAGCCCCTTAATTAACAACAAATAAGATTCCTCTAACACCACCCCATCTGACACACACAATGTGTGGTGTGGTGTGTGTTTCGTGTGTGATTCATGTGTGTATTTATTTATGTGGAAAATTTTGATTATATACTACGGAAAATGCGTGCATTTTCCGACCTCTCTGAAAGCCAAAGTCTCGCCGCCGCAAACTATGCCTTTGTTCGATATTTTCGTGTAATGCAAATAAAAAAAAAAAAAAAACAAAATATTGAATGTTTATTTTCTTTTTGCTGTCGAAATTCCATTAAAAGTTGATGAAATTTTTGTTGGCATTCAAAAATGTGTTGTGTTTTTTTTGTAGGGCAAAAAGGAAATTTTTAGCGACGCGTGCCAAAAATAATAACAACAACAATGCACGCACATGTTTGGTCATTGATTTTGACCATCACATAATCGAAATAGGACAGGACAAGGTCGGTTTGGGGTTAGGCATCTATATATATGTAGGTGGACTCGCATTCTAATCAATAAAAGATGTTGCTAGAGTCCATGTCCATAATAAGGTTTTTAGGTTTAAAAATAACCGACTCTACGGACCATGGACAGGTGTGTCGCGTTAATGGGAGAGACCCAGAGGGAGAGACAGCTCTATCATTAGCCGTTTTTCGCGCCAACGCGCTCAGCTTGGCTCACCCAATTCCCCAAATGAATTTCTGGGGTGTGTGACCCACATTTTTTGCCCACTCGATATTTTAATTGTCACTCGTCGTCCAAGCATTTTTTGGCCATGTCAAGTGTCTGCCAAGAGTGGCCAATAATGAGACAGTTGGACGGTTGCCAGCAACAACAACAACAACATCTGTTTCCTCATCTTACCTGGGCAATGTCCCTTTTGGTGCAGCAAAAGTTCACAAATGTCATATTGACAAAATCGGAGCCGTGGCAAATGGTGACAGTCTTCTCTTCGAGCGTATCCTGTGGCCCCAGTGTCACAATCTGACGCAGCTTAGAGTCCTGCAAATAGAGTAGATGCCAAAATACTTAGTAAGGATTATTAATTACCACAAAAACTCATTTGACACCTCCATGGAGAGAGAGAGAGAGAAATGATGTTTTATTGGCTTAGGTTTTTCTCCTCATAAATCGAAATCATAATTCTCACAACTCAGACAACAAACCGGTGGGAAAGGGTTTCCAAGTCAACCGGGTGCCATATTTCAATTAAACGGGCCAAATGGATTTACGAGGCGAGGCAAACAACATTCCACCCCCCCTCCCCCCCAGTAGACACAACAAAGTGGGTTAAATGCAAATCAACTCGCGAAATGGACAACAAAAGAGAATGAAAGCTTAACCAACATCCTACTACTACTGTGGCCAAGGATTATCAATGCTTCTCCCCCAGGTTCCCAATGCATGACACATCGTTGTGAACTGCAAGGATTAGGGGGAGGAGCATGCGGCAAATGCCATTGCAATGGAATGGAATGACTTCAAGCGGAAGTCAGAGCATGAATTTGGCATTAACTTTGTGGCCAGAGCCATGCCATGACATTTAGACTCTACATGTGGGTGTTGCTGTGTGTGTCTCTCTGTGTGTGTGTGTGTGTGTGTGTGTTTTTATATGGGAATATTTGTGTTTGCCTTCCTGCTGCGTTTCCGAAAAAAAAAAAAAACAGAAGCGACATTTGACATACTGGCAGAAAGACAAGGAACGGGCCTTATCTTAGTGACTTAAAGAGAAAGAAACGTTTAAATGCAATTGCCAGATGCAGAAGCTGTCAAATTTAACTCAAATCTCTACCCATATACAATATACGAAAGTACAAGACTTCAAGCTGTTTTGTTTGGCTTCATGTTTAATTAAAGAGAAGAGAAGTCAAGCCTTAAATTCGCATTTTTCTTATGTTGGAAAAGTTTATTTTTTAATGCCGACTAATAAGGCAGGATCAGATGAGTTCCTAGCAAGATTGATGTCCTTAAATCATTCAAAAAGTTAATTAATTAATTAAATGTTAATTTCTTTTGCAGTAATATTGTTTCTTCTTTATTCATTTTAATGTAAACAGACTACTCAAAGGCTTAAAAAAAATTTAGACTAAGTCCTTTCAGTAAGGCTATAAGAAAGAACTTGCCAAATTTTAGTAAAATATAAGTCCATTTAACAGTAAAGATAAAATATAAAGAACTTGCTAGATTTTTCTCTTGGGCTTAAAACAAATTTTAGTAAGGAATAAGTCCTTTAAATTATGAAAATATGTTAAAAAGAATTTACTGGCTACTTTTATTTTTTTGAAATACATCCTAAGAAAAGATAGTTTCAAAAATTAATCACACACAATTTTGTGATTCATTTCATTGCATTTAAAAGTTTGTGAAAATGTGATCAAAAAGTAGATCAAAACTTTAAGAAATTTAAAAAAAAATCTTAAATGTAGCCTTAGGAAAATCAGAGTTTAAGCCAAACTTTTTTTTAATAATTGTTCCAAAATTAATGAAAAAACGATTTCAAAAATTCATTTATTTTAAAGAATTATCAACACAAAATTTTCAGAATTCGAGTCAAATTGTATATCAATTTTAGCCAATTTTTTAGTAAGCATTAAAAGTATGCAGAATTCGTTTAAAAAGAAACCAAATTGATTTAATATCATTTGAAATATTATCTTAATTTCCCTACTTTGTTTTATTTTAATTAGAATTTTTGAGAGACCAATGAAAAGAAATTGAATGACTCTAATTCGAATGGTTTACATTAAAGAAGAATTGAAATGGGAGCAGCAAAAATAAAATTTCAGACATTTCTCCCGTCCACGAAAATTTCTCTCTTTGACTTTCAGTGAGGTGAGTTTGGAACTAAATACTTAATTGAAAGGGCTTACCCCATTAAAGCATCGTTACTTTTATGAACGTTTAACGTGGCCCATAAAAACCTGGTGGTGGCAGAGCTCCACCTGTAGGAAACGCGCTTTAACCACGCTTATCTGGGCCCCGTCATGATTTGCTTTTAACTAAAAACTAATTCCGGCAAATTTGTCGTTGTGAATAATGAAAATGGCGAACGAAAAGGCACTGGGATTGCCTTCCAGGTGCCAGGTCCTCCACTCTTCTCCACTTCACTCCACTCCATGAGGAGAAGCGTAAAGCGGAAATGACTGGGGTGATTATCTTAATTGCTTCTCACGCTTCGCCCTGCTAATCCTTTCTCTCTTGTTTTTTTTTTTTGGCCTCTTGCTCTGGAAATTTGAAAAATATTTTGAAGAGCGAAAGGAAACTCAGCGGTGTGATAATTTTGCCCTCTCGTTTTATTGATTTTGTTGAAAAATTGAGTTTTCAACGAATCTCTACTCAATGTGAATGCCATGATATTCATTTTCGTTTGGAGGTTAGACCAAAATTTGTTGTGTTCGTTTATACAGAAATCAAAAAAATTAGTTTACAGAATGAGTGCGGATGCAAATCGCGAAGGTGCGACCTTCGACGACGTCAACGATGTGTACCGTTTGTTGCGTAAGAATAACTGCAAAACTAGCAATTACTATGAGGGGGAAACTTATCCATCGATTAGGCCACCTCTGTCCATTTGTGATCCATCCCTGGTAGTCAACTGGTTGTCGGATCCCAACAATTTGGAAGGCTGTCCGCGTCTCTTCAACATGCGTCGAGATGATGTGCTGGAGGTCTGGAATCAGAGTCCCGACAAGCACACATTGGCATTTTATGGTGTCACCTCTCACAGTCACAATCCGCCGGAGGCTCTTCTCTATAACAGGGCTCTGACGAAAAGTCTCGCAAAGGCGAATGGCAAAACAGTTCGAAGCAGAAAGAGGAAACCGAATGCCTTGGAAGTGCCGGATAAAGGACTGATTAAAGTTGGAGATAGCTCCAAACATTTTATACTCAATCGTCGGGCATTAAAGGCGCAGATAATTAAGATGCCCACAGTTCTCAGAAAACTGTATCCACAGAAAGCCTTCAATGCGATCGACTGCTACAAGCTGGCGACTACAAAATTTCAGTTTACCTCTAAAGAACCGAAGAAAAAGGCGAAAGCGTAGCTCAAGGAAAAAGTATCGCTACTGCGATGTGAAAGACGTCGGGATATCCGATAACAAATGCACCGAATACGAATGGAGTCAGTACAAAGAAGATCCACGTCCCGTATGATGAGGCTTTCAAGCAACTGCAAGAGGCTCAAGCGCAGGAGGATCAGGAGCAGCAGCAAGAGGAGCCAAAGGACTATGAAGAATTGTATGTACGTTTAGTAGATTGCTTCGACGAGAGTCCCGACTTCGATGGGTTTGTCACTCTCTATGAGAAATGTTGCAAGCCCCGTTCATCGTCAGAGGATGGACGAAAGTCCGGCCAATCTTTGACTCCGCAAAGACGGCTATCCAGCAGACGATCTCGAAGCCCTCAATCCAAAATCAGTCAACCAGAAAGTAGAGATCAACCAATTGCTGGTGCTCATAAGCCAGGAGATAAACTTGTTGACAAATCTTCCGAACGGAAAGTTAATAAACCAAGTGAGAAGCGTAGTGAAAGAACGTTTCAAAAACCAGGTGATAAGCTTGTCGACAAATCTTCCGACCGGAAAGTTGATAAACCAAGTGAGAAGAGTAGCGAAAGAACGTTTCAAAGACCAGGTGATAAGCTTGACGACAAATCTTCGGAACGGAAAGTTGATAGGCCAAGTGAGAAGAGTACAGACAAAGCGATTCAAAAACCTGAAGGAAAAGTTGACGACAAATCTTCTGATCGGAAAGTTGATAAACCAAGTGAGAAGACTGAAAAGCCGACTAAAAACCTTGAGCCACAGAAGCAACCTGCTAAGCCAGAAGAGAAAAAGGCTCCAGTGAAGACCAAAGAAGGATCAGCAAAAGAAGATAAGCCCGGAAAACCAGAAGAGCCTTTGAAGAAACCCTTGAAATCTGAGGAGAATGTGGCGAAAAAAGACAAGCATGCTGGGGATAAGGATAGAAAAAGCAAAAGTAATCCGGAAAAGGGATCCAGTCAAGCAGAAAACAACCAAAAAAAAGATAGTATGACTGAATTTGTTCGTCGTGTGCTTCCAAAGGAGCCTGATGCGCCGGTTACGGAAAACGAATCTTCTCCCGCGTGGGGAAGTATTCCTCCTGATGGATTTGATATGGAAATTCCTTCGGAACAAGTACCATCTGAGAAAACTGATACTTCAAAAGGTTTAAAGAGCAAAGACAAAAAAGATTTGGAGAAACCAAAGAAAACGGAGGAGCCCTTAGAGAGTTCGGAGGCGCCTGAAATTTCAAAAACTGAAGAGGAACAGACTTTAGACAGTTCCGACAGACGTAGTCGGAGACGTACGACAACACTGCAATATGATACACCGTTGAAATCACAAAATGAGGATAGCTTAGATAAAAACAACTCTTCAGTACTAATATCACCGAAGCCTAAGGAGCGTGTTCAGAAACGCCGTAAGAAACCCAAGAAGAAGCCAGAACCAGTGGCAGTGCCACTTTCAGTTGAAGCCCCAGTGGTTCAAAAGGATTGCCCCTGCGACATATGTAAGTTCATGAAGCGCCGCTGTCGAGAACCAGACACACCACTCATCCGTGAGATGAAGAAACGGGACAAAGAGCGCCAAATACGTGAATATGTGCGCCGGAAGTGCCATCGCGAGTATATGAAACGTCGTCAAGTCGCATATCATGTCCCTCAGCACAAATGCGATCCCATTGTATGCGGCAACTTCTTCTGTCGCAATCCCAAGCTATCCGAGTACTGTGAAACCCTTCAAGCCGTGCAAAAATTGCAGGCTGCCATCAAGCGTATACCCAATTTGATGGGAAATCCATTGAATTTCAATGTGGACGACCTGCGGAGTCGCATCTGTCAGCGAATGTGTGAGTGCATGGAAGACGCTAATCAAAAAGAAATTGAACCAGTTTGACTGTTTTTTTATCCGACTCGATGTTTATTTTTTATTAATATGTGTTTTTACTTTATTGTGAGAAACACACCAATAAATTATGTGAAATTAAAAAAAAAATATTTTTTTTTCTTTTTGGAAATCAAAGTGTGTTGTGTTTTTTAAATCAAATATTTGAGTTTTGCTCAGTTCTATTTTATAGTTACAATAGATAAAATGTCGTGATTCAGATAAGCTAAAGAAAAAAAAAAAAAAAAAAAAAATTTTCTCTGTACAAAATTTTAGTAACATTCGTTTTTAAAAGATTTTAAAGGAAAAACACTCGCTTGGACCTGAAACCAGTTGGAAATTTTCTGTACAATGCGCAACAAGAATATGGGGAGTCGCCGTTCGAAGGCCGGTTATTCGCAGGAGGGTTCACTTCATGCCCAAAGTGCCACCGCAGAGTCGAAACCCATAGAAGAGTTGACTCAATACGATCTGATCCGCATGCAAAATTGCAAAACTAGCAATTTCTATACGGGAGAGGCCTATCCGTCGATCAAACCACCTGTATCTCGGTGTGATCCCAAGAAGACAGCCGAATGGTTGTCCGATGCCATGGAAGCGAATGGTTGTGCTCGACTCTTCGATATGAAACAAGATGATCTGATGACGGTGTGGAGTGCAAGTCCCAACAAGGAGTCCCTTAGCTGTTATGGCGCCGGCACGCAGATTCATGCACCAGAGGCGGTGCATTTCAATCAGGCGCTGGCCAAGAGCCTTCAGATGGCAAGTGATTCGGGGAAGCCAGTGCCGAAGCAGGCTAAGTCCCTTAAGCCGCAGAGTAGTCTGATCGAACCGAATGGTGCGTATGTGCTCAATCGTCAGTGCCTGCAGAGCCAGCTGGATAAGATGCCAACAGTGAAACGCAAACTGAATCCCATCGATGCAATCAACTGGTTGACTTGTCCTGCTCCCCAGAACGCAGAGTGTCCGTTCTGTGATACTGCAGCAGAGGGTAAGATCAGCCTAAATCGTGCCCTAGATATAGAAGGTGCAGCAAAGAAACGCTCGCGGACCAGGCAAGGTATTCGCCGGAATTATCATTATTGTAAAGTTTCCTGTGGACTCCCGTCAAATAAGTGCACCGAGTACGAGTGGGAGATGTACAAACAGAACCCGCGACCCTACGATGAGGCATTCAAATTGTGGCAGGAGGAAAAGGAAGCCATCGAAAACGAACCGGAACCCAAAAACTATGACGAGCTGTACTCCCGATTGGTGGGCTGCTTCGAACGTGATCCCAACCAGAGCAAGGATTGGTGTGCTGTATACGAAACGTGTTGCAAGAAAGAGGATGATCCAAAGCCACAGGGATGCGGAGAGTATGAACCAGAAGGCGCCGGAGATAGGAAAGATGGTAAGTTTGGTGGTGCAGGTGGTGGTGGTGGTGGTGGTGGAGTTGATGACACAGACGATAGCAAGAAGGGTAGTGGTGTCGACGGTCGTCCCTCATCCAAGGGTAGCAGGAAAGGAGACAGTAATTTAAAAACTGGCGATGGAGAGGATAGAAAGCATGGTAGAAAAGATGGCACAGATAAAGATGGTGGAGATGGCAAGGATGATCAAGCGCGAAAAGGAGACGAGAAAGATAAAGGCAAAGATAAAGATGGCGATGTTGGTAAGGGAAAGAAAGACGGCATGGATGGTCCTGGCGGAAAAGGCGATGGTAGAGACAAGATTGATGATGGTAAGACCAAACAAGGTAGCAAAGATAGTCAAGGTGAAGGGCAAGGAGACAGCAAGGACAAAGACAAAGATGGCGGAGGTAAAGACGGCGAATCTAAGGATAGCAAAGACAGAGAACGCAAAGTTAAAGATAAAGATGATTCCGCCAGAACTTTGCGGAGGAATAAATATAAAGATTTCGACGACGATTTTGTTGCGAAAGAGAAGCCGATTGAAAAGCAAAAGAAGAAAGATAAAAAAGACACAGATCAGGATAATAGATTGAAGCGAATATCCTCCCCAACATCAATCGTAGACGCCGACCAACCAAAGCCAATGAACGTAGAGGTGGAGCAAAGTGAGGATAAAATTGCACCTGACGCTCTCAACAAGGATGACAGCATCGATTTGGTAGACGAGGAGAGACGAAGGTTGAGAATTAGGGATAGAGCACAAGGTAAAACGCCGTTGAAAACTCCCGAACCGGAGGTTGAAAAAATACCCGAAACTAAACCGCAAAAGTTGAAAAAGAAAACCAAACGCAAGGACCGAGCTCCCGGTGTTCCCAAACCCCTTCCCGATTGTCCCTGCGAAATTTGTCAGTTCATGAAGAGACGCTGCCGAGAGCCCGACTCTCCGCTAATACGTGAAATGAAGAGGCGCGAAAAAGAATCGCCAACTGCGCGACTACTACAATCTGATGTGTCGTCGTGAATACGTGAAGCATCGACGGGAAGAGTACCAAGTGCCGCAGCATAAGTGTGATGCCATTGTGTGTGACAATAGTTTCTGTTGTAATCCCAAATTCGCCGAACACTTCGATCGAGTGGAAGCTATGCAGAATCTACAAAAGATATTGCGACAAAGGAAGCGATGCGGCGATTCCAAGGTGAATATCATTTTGGAAAGACTCAAGGAGCGACTGTGTGACCAGCTTGTTGATTCCATCTCATTGGGCAAGAAGAAATAATAAAGAAATCGCGTTTTGTTAAATGAAAAACTGCTGGTCTCCTAAATTGGAATGGAAAAGTAAGCATTTCTCCCGTCATCCGTTTTCCTAGTGCAGATTAAAGTCCCGCGTTTTTTCTCGGTTAATCACACATATTTACATTTTTGGAGTAGGACAGTGTAGGGGGAGGGAGGGGGGATACACACACACAATATGCTCTCTGCATATAATTAATGCAACTATTTCAGTTCGTTTTCATTTTTCTTTAGCTGAGAGGAGGAACGGGTGGGGATGGGGTGTTGGGGGCGAAACACAAACGAAAACAAAACTCATTTGGCTATGGCCTTGAGGGAAAACTATTATCAGGGCACCAGGCGTTGCGGTGGTTGTGGGATTGTGTGCGGAACGCGTTGCCCTCAAGGACACATGAACCGCATACCGAGGAGGCTTTCGAAAGTTTGTGGGTCAGCTAAAAAAAAAATATTAATAACATCTGCTTTGAGGTTTACTTTATAGCTTTCGAAACCCATTCGATTCGATTTTAAAACTTATTTTTCAGAAGAGGAGAACCACTTTTTTTAATCATACATTTTTGGGGGTTGAAATAAAGATAAATTCACGTACTTTTTTTTTGTTTTAATTGCGTTACGTCAGCTTGTAATTATTCTGTTTTAGTTATTAGCCTTTTAGTCAGTGAAATGAAAAGTAATGGCTAATTTTTTCTAATATGCATTTTCATTGCATCTGTCAAATAATTTTCCATTCATTTTGCAACATGTTGAGTGCAATATGGGGCATCATTACATCAATTTGGTTTTGCGATTAATTTTCGAGAATATTTTTAGTACAAACAGAAAATTTTAATGCCAAAATTACGAGCCAAAAAACTTTCCTTAGTTTCATGAAAAATATTTATATTCTCATAATGGTTATTTCCATTTAGCTATTCAACTTTTGAAGGGAAAATCAATAAATTTAGATGGAAATATAGAACTGAATAGGGAAATTTAGCTAAGCTTATTACTAAAACATTTGTTGCCCACCTCGCATATGATTTATAGGTGAAGCAGCGGGCAGGGCGCTCCCCAGATGATCGGCCAGGTAGGATAACCTTGAGTTACAAACACTAATAATTGCCATAATAATAGCTTGGGAACCTACCAACTATAAACACAAGTATTTAGGAACTTTAATTTCATAATGCGTTTCGGCTTGGGATTCAAATTGAGGGCAAAGTGGGGAGAGGACAGAGGAGGGTGCCGCCACCAAGTAAAGTCAATTTTGTTCGTTTTTCCCCTCTACGCCTCTCTCTGTGAAAGTTGCTTTCTTTGTTGGCATTTCCTATTTACTGGCAGGATGTGGTTGGGCTTTTCATTCTTTCTTGTACACACACTCGCTAACACACACGGTCGCACACACACACACACAATCCTTGTGGCGTGTCATTGCAATGATAAATAAAATGTATTGGGTCTCGACCATGAAAAGAAAATTGTGTAAAACGAAGGGAAGCTTCACGGCAAAAAAAAAGAGACTGTTGCAACAACAATAAAAACCTCCAGCGAACATTAGCCGAGAGGGTCGGGAGAAGGACCTTAGCCTACAATTGACAATCTACGTGACTTGGCTGAACAACAACAACAACAAGAAAGCAAGAAAGCAAGAAAAAAGAAAAAGCAACAAGATTTACCCCCAAATGTAACCTGAATTGAGGATTATGAGGTCCAGACCAAACAGAGCGACCTGTGTTGCCCCATATTTGCCTTGCCAACTTGTAATTGGCTTTCAATTACCGTCAGTCGCCGGCGCCAGTCTAAGCAATTTTTATTAGCTCAAAAGAAGCAACAACAACAACAACAACGCCTCGCCCAAAGAATCCAGAAGAAAAATGCCAACATCCGCCCACACACACACACACACACACACACAGTCAAAATAATTGATGTTTCAAAAAACCAGAAGCAAAAAAAAAACCAAAAGAAAGGAAATTTGTTTATAAACAAACAAAACAAAAACAAGAAGAAACATCACAGGAAACACGCATCGAGCAAAACATTCGCAAATTGTGTGGTGGCAAACCGAAAGCTGTATATACTATATCGATTATTGCTTTTCGATTTACAATGCGATATTCGGTTGATTAAGAAATAATTGTCTCACTCTCATAGCGATTCGTCATTAACGGGAGGTTAATGATTAACCGAAATTATTTTGTATTTAAGGAAAGATGATTAACCGCAACTATTAGTGGTATGGATTTGGATTGGTCAATTAGCGGAGCTAACAAGAATGAGGATTAACCGTAACTATTTGTGGAATTTAAATCGGTAATACAGAAGAATTTCGCATTATGTTTAATGATAAATTAACTGAAGGAATCCCAGTTTTGAAACCTTAATTTCGAATCGAATGAATGAATACAACCGAAACGTCTAACTATTGTGGTAACGGTTATTAGGAAGGAGGTTGTATGAAAGTTAATTGCTTAAGAAAAATCATTCATTGCATTTAAGACATGATACACCGAAATTATTAATGATACGTATTGGAATCGGTCACATAGTGGAGCTAAAAAGAATTGGGATTAACCGTAACCATTTGTGGAATTTAAATCGGTTATACAGAGGAATTTCGCATTATGTTAAATGATTAATTAATAATTAATTAAGGAATCCCATTCTCGTCATCAACGACTTGGAAAACCTTAATTTAGAATCGTCTAACCCTTGTGGTAACGGTTATTAAGAGGGAGGTTGTATGAAAGTTAATTGGTTAACTAAAATCATTCATTAGATTTGAGCAATGATGATTCGCCGAAATTATTAATGATACTTATTGGAATCGGTCACATAGTGGAGCTAAAAAGAATGAGAATTAGCCGTAACTATTTGTGGAATTTATATCGGTGATATAGATAAGTTTCACTTTAGAATTGTGGTAACGTTTATGAACGGGAGGGCGTAAAAAGGTTAATGATGATTCACCGAAATTATTAATTAACTTCTAGCGTAGATTTAAAGAATGGGGATTAACCATAACTATTTACTTTAGTCATAGTATAATTAACTAAGGGATTTATATTTATTGCTTTATTTAGATTTCTGCGGTTACGATTTTATATTTATGACGAGCAGCTTATTAGTCCGGTATCATTTTGTATTATTCATTACGCTAGCACGTGTTATATGAGAGTATACGAAAAGTCGATGACTTCTCGAATCGGAATTCAATATTTGCCCACTCAAAACAAAGAAAATGCAGACCCACATCCACCAACCCACAAGCTATAAACCAATATATATATATATATACATACATATATCTTTGTGTATATTTTTGCGTGTGAAAACCAGACAAATATTTCTTTATTTTAGAAATAATAACCCAATGAAAATTGGATGACGGGGCCGACGAAATAAAGCAATATCATTACGTATACGCACCTTTGGCTTCTTGGCATATTGTCCAGTACGCACATCGCGTATAGTGGCTATATCCAATATATCCAGCTCATTATTCTGATCGACCCAACAGAGAAAGAATCCTTTGGCATCCACACGCATTGTAACCGGTGTTCCACTGCCCGAGTCCTGCAAAAAAAAGAAAGGAAGAAAAACAATCTTGAAATATGGTGGAATGTAAATAAGATTTAATAAAAATGCCGTTTCTCGGGAGTCTTTTTCCCGGTTCGGGTCCAATTTATGCGAGTAATCAGATTTTAGTTCATTGAACTTGCTTCGCTTGTTGTTAATGAATTTATGATGGCAAATTCTCTCAGCTGAATTGCCCACAAAATTGGTTCAAATGGACAACCCTCAAGTGCAGTGGGTCCTCTGCCCAGCTGCTCATTATTTAAGTCAAATTAAATGGAGGGTGGTAAGGGGAAGAGGTTGGAGGGATTCCTCTGCTCTTGGCTATAAATATTTAAGCATTCATTCATAAAAAGAAACGAAGAAACCGAAACAAGAATATGAAATTGTTTCTCCATTTGAGCCGCAGCTGGCAGAATGGCAAACAGATGCGTCTTTGAGTCTTTGAAATATGACAGAATATCGCTGGCGGAAAAATGAAATATTTTTTGTGTGTAAAATATGCAACAGCGCCCAGATTCTGGCCAAAAGAAGCGACGACGACAACGACGACGTCTGTCAGTCTGTGTTGAAAATTTTTCTTGGAAGCGAGTCAAATAAGGCGTTAAATGGTGCGAGGGAAATGAATGTTTATCTCGCGATTTTGCGCAGCAGGAGCAGGACAAGAAGAGGAGGAGGACGCAGTCAACCAAGTGATGAATGTGTGTGTGTGTGAGAATGTAGAGAAATGTTTGACTTGGTCACGCTAGCAACATGAAGGTATCTTCATACCTTCTTCCAACACTCCTCGCTCTCCTTTCTTTTTTCATTGACCCTTTCGCATGAACCCCACAGCCCCATTAGAATTAGGGATTATTGTTATTTATTTTACGGGGGCCAAGAAATTGATGAGCAAGTGGCCAAAAATGGTCGTAACAACCACAAACCCAACGCAGTTCATTATCCTTTTATTTTTGTGCTAAAGTTTAATGAACTCACAAGGTGCTACACAAAATAAATAGATTCTCTTCTCTAACCATTCATCTTTAATAATTGAAATTGAAATAAACATTTGTTGTTGGCTCTTGATGGGTTTCTCTCTTCCGCATTGCGGGTTTCTGCGGGGATTCAATTAGGCACATATTTTCTGGGGATTTTTGGCGGATTTCCATTCGGAGGCGGAAAAAAGGGTAACGCTAATTGGAGACCCAACCCTTGCCGTTTGTCTAATTAAACTGTAAACTAATTGAGCCCCAAACGAGGTTGGGGAGAGCAAGCAAAATCGGCGTTAATTTGATTTCAATATAAGAAAATAAATGCAGAACTTCAACTCTGCGACTGACTGACTGGCGCTTGACATGCTTTTCAAATATTAAAACACAACTCGGTGTGCGTGTGTGTATATGAGTTTAGGATAAGAGCGATTACATGCATAATTCAATTGATGTTACAGCTGTGGTGAGGCAGGAGGACGCAGGAAGAGAAATGATAGTAGAAGAAAATAAAATAAAGTAAGTAAGTCGCCGGGCCGACTTGGATATACCATGCATCAGAGGGAAAAAAACTACATCGAGTTTATAAAAATAAATTCATGTATTCATGATTTCTTACATATGCTATCTCGCTCACTCTTATGTGTGTGCACTTTAGCGCTCCACCGGCCAAATTCGTCCTTGCACCGCTTTTTATACCGACTTTTATGAGACTTGGTGCAATGATAGATGTCTATAACATGTATAAGTGGGCCAAATTAAATTCCGATAGGATAAATACTGCGGGAGAAAATCACTTTTTTTTAAATTCCGGAGGCGGAATGGGGCGTGGCAAATAAAGAAAATAAACTTGGTCTGCGCCAATACTACACGAGTCTACATGCTAAATTTGGTAACTCTAACATTTGTAGTTGCTGTGATCTCTGCACTCTTACGGACGGACAGACGGACATGGCTATATCAATTTCTCTTCTCATGCTGATCCAGAATATATAGACTTTATAGGGTCGGAAAGGCTTCCTTCTGCCTGTTACATACATTTTGGCGACTTTAATATACCATTTCATCCTATGGATGCATGGTATAAAAACAGGAATAAATTCCTAGCAGCTGTGTCACGGCGGATCACACACACAGTTCTCTCTCTGTGATGATTGTCACACACCATTTCTATTGTCAATCATGCTTACGATACGAGTTACTACTACCCCCAATCCCCCTGTCCCCTCTCTCTTCTCGCATATGCAAATGCCATTGGGGATTACTGAAATGAGCTTAAACAGCTGCTGCTGATGTTTGGCAAACTACATGCAAATTATCTTATAAAATATGTAACAACATTTTCATCTCCCCAGAAGAGTTGAAAACTTTAGTTTAGAGCTCTTTAAATAAAGTCAACGTCCTTGAGACATCCTCCATGATGGAACACACACACCTGTGACAACACACATGGTTATGGTGTAGTGCTCCGTGGTGCTGGTGTCCGTGCCAATGTGAAGGTTGCTGTCTTAGTCAGCAAGTTATAGTTGTACACTATCTTTTTGTGCGATCGGGCATCATAAATAATAGAACAATTTGGGCTATTATATGTCCGCTTATCGACTTATTATTGGCTGACCCACGAGTAAACTACGCTTTTCGATTCATACTATTAGTAGACGGGAGAGAGAGAGTGTGATAAGATAACTGATACTGCCGCTGATAGCACTCGAACACAGCTTGTTGTTTTTCTTCTTTAATTCGTTACAATCGTTTTGATTACGCAAAGACTTCTTCTAGAGACTAGTTCAATTGATAGTAGGCTGCAATCACTTGCAGTATCCAGCTAACATATGAGGGAACCGAGGTGAATACTGCCGGGCGATTAGCATAGCCGCAGGGCATGTAGCTCCAGGAGCCCAGACCCACGAGTTCGGCGGGTCCATCGATGGGCCAGTAGACGAGGGGAGTGCCCCCGTCACCATAGCAGGCTTTGATCTGGGCGCACACTTGATCCCCACTCAGGGGAGCATCTGAGGGCAGTTCCTCGGCACAACGGGAACTGTTTAGCAGGGGAGCGAAGGCATATTGCAGCTCCTTGGAATACTCATCGCCATCGACATCGGTGAGACCCCAGCCATAGGCGATAGCCGTCTTATTGCTGTAGTCCTCGTTGCTGTCCGGCAGGGTAATCGGTTGGACGCGGGCCGAGAGCACAAAAGGCTCAGACACATGGATTACGGCTATATCAGCGCTTCCGGCTGCGCCGGTAAACGAGCGATGAACGGAGGCAAAGTCCACCACGCGTATCTGAGCTGAGGTCACATTGGATCGATTGGCGATGCCGGCATAAATCGGTGTACCAATAATACTGCCATTCAGTTCAATCAATTCCGCGATACAGTGAGCAGCGGTGAGGACCCAGCTCTTGAAAATGATTGTGCCGCCACAGAAATGGGCATAGGCCACCGAGCTGACACTCATGGATACCAAATGGGGGGCATTGTCCACACCCTGAACCCCGTATCCATCAATGATATATGGTTGGATGTCCACACTTGAGAGACTCTCCTCCTGATCAACCTTGACCTTCTCCAGGATTCTTTCGATCAAGTGGGGAACTGTTTGGGTATCCAACTGACTGTCCTTGAACTTTTGCAGCAACTTCTCGATAGACAGCTGCTGTGGCACATCAATGGCGCCAGCAAGTGCCAGAAGCGGCACTAAAGGCCAAACAAAGACGCAATGACAACATGACGTATACGTAATACCACCGAATTGGCCGACAACTATAAAATATCTGAAGTATTGCCGTTCGGACGCATTGCTTTTTATACTGGACTAAAAGCTTTTTGGCGATAAGCGCATGGGAGAGAGAATTTCCCATACAACTGACTTCAACTCGTTACCGATTAACGAGTCCGATGTAGATATAGATTAGCGCACAACACAACACAACGAAAACGATATTCGAATTGCTAAAATTTTGAAATTATTTCTTGCAAAACTTCTATGATTTTTAGAACACTTTAGCTACATTTTGTGGCTGCAATTAAAATGTATTTAAAATGTTTTCGTGTGGGAGAGCACGCTACTTTACTTTGTGTTACAATTTGTTACTTTTTTACACAAGCAATTTCGTTGGAAATAAGTTCATTTGCTCTCATAGGATCAATCATATGAGTAGAAAATTAATAGACATTTTTTCCTCTTTATGAGCAACCAAATTTTCAATTATCTGTATTCAAATCTTAATTTTCAGTGTCTGCATTTGGTTTAAGAACTTTTTACATAAATTTTGCAGTTAATTTGGGTTATTTGAATATTAAACAGGCGTGTTCTCGATTCCGGGAATTCCAATTTTGTGGAACAATTCAAATGTTTCAGTTAGGATCTATTATTGATAAATTCTTTAATAGGCTAAAAATTGTATGAATCTTTTATGGATAAATTGGGTACGAAGAAGAAATATGAACGCAGGAATGTTTGGAATGAAACCCAATTCCGCATATTCCCTTTCAAAAAATTTATCGATAAAATTTCATGGTTGCCACTATGCCATAATTAAATTCTATATAAATATTTAGAGAATAGTTTTAGAATAGAGTTTAAAAAAATATGTGTGAGTCCATCTAATTTAAATATGACCTAAAAAGAATATGTGCCACATAGTTTTTAGTTAGATTTACTCAATAAATATATATCGATTATTATTAGATTGTGAACTTGGCAACCCTAGTCGATAACAGGGAATTTTACAGCCGTTTCGCCAACAAAGGACGACCCTTTACTCAGAAAGGTGAAAAGCAGTTCGATAGTTGGAGTAAAGTTAGTTATGAAATTCGATACACACTTGGTAATAAGGAAGTAAGAAATACAGGCTGAGACTAGTAATCGATAATCAACTTATATCCCTTCGAAACTACAATCAAAAAAGGTTTCACCGAGGCTAACTCAAGCCTTCTAAGTTCATGTCTGCTCCAAACTAACGTGACTTGCCATTGGAACGATATGTTATCAACAAAAACTGTTAACTATTAATTTCAATCAATTAATTTCATTGGAAAGCTTATTAATTTCCGTATGATGATGATAATTGAAAACACATAAACCTATCGAATGGTCTAGGCGTCATAATTCATTCATTAAACTTACGATTAGCTCGTTAATTTCTCGCATAGCTTGTTCTTTAAATGGTATTAGAAAAATAACGTTGCTTTTACGATGCATTTAAAATTTATGTTTTCATTCTCTGTGAGAAGAATTACTATTCAAACACACTCACACTAAGACGTTGTTTGATTTTTGTTTTTTCAAATGGAATTTAGACCACATGTTTTTTGTGTTTGGGGATTTTCCCGCTGTGAAATTGTTCCCGCCTCCACATTCATGCATACATATCTCACTCCTGTTTCTGTTTTCGTTTTTAGTTTTTGTTTACCCAAACATGTGATTAACGTGGTGGCCAGGTGGTCATGTTCCGGACCTGTGTGGTGGAGGCTCGCTCAATGAAATTAACTTTTAATTGGCTAAGCATCTGTGGATATGTCCAGTGGGCCATGTACACGCACACGTATTTTTAGCATCCTTTGGCATTCGACCCGGGACGTCCTTGCACGGCCGACTGACCCCGACAAATGGCGACACCTCAGTACACACACACATTACGCTTAGGTTTTAATTATGGCGCCTCAAGCGAGCCTACCACGTGTGCTTTTTGTGTGTGTGTGTGAAATTCAAAAGGGTTTTTCGCACCTTTCAAGGGCACACGAACCTGAACCCCGACCACTCGAAACAAACCCCGTGTCCCTTATCGTAAAACGATGATGATGATGATAGATTTCTAATCACTTCTGGCGGGCCTACAATCTACAATTCATAAATCTATCTGCTAATCTATGGATTTGGCACCTGCCAGACCAGCCCGAGTGGAGTATAAAAGCCGCCAGTAGGACAGTTCAAGAGATCAGAACAGACTATTCTATCGATCAGAATGAAGGTACTTGCCGTGACAATTCTCGCCGTTTTGGCTGTCAGCGCCCATGGTGGCAAGCTGTCCGAAAATTTGGCCAAGGTCATTCCCAGTTTCGCCACTGGATTCGTGATCAACGGCACCGAGGCTGACCCCCACAGTGCTCCCTACATTGTGTCGCTGGCCACCAACTTCAACAAGCACTCGCACATCTGCGGTGGAACCATCATCAACAAGGATTGGATCGTCACTGCTGCTCACTGCATCTCCAACCCCGTGAACATGAGCGCCATCGCTGGTCTGCACACCCGCGCCGAGGTCGATGAGCTCACCCAGCAGCGTCTGATTGATTTTGGCCGCGTTCACGAGCAATACACCGGCGGAGTTGGCCCCTACGACATTGCCCTGCTCCATGTTAGCGAGTCATTCGAATTCAACGAATGGGTTAATGCCGCTACTCTGCCCACCCGTGAGGAGGTCCACAATGGCGAGTCCCATCTGTATGGCTGGGGTCAACCCAAATCCTATGTCTTGACTGCCGCCAAGAGTCTGCAGACTGTGACCACCGATATCGTCAACTTCCAGGAGTGCCAGGCTGCTCTTCCCGACACCGCTCCTCTGGCCGAGACCAACGTGTGCTCCGCATCCAAGGAGCAGAGCATCTCCGCCTGCAACGGTGACTCTGGCGGCCCACTGGTCGTTGAGAAGGAGAACGCTCCCTCCGAGCTGATCGGTGTGGTTTCCTGGGGATACATTCCCTGCGGATTGGCCAACTACCCCTCCGTGTACACCCGTGTGTCTGCCTACGTCGACTGGATCACCAAGATCCAGAATGCTTACTACAGCCTGTACTAAACCGGATGCAATCCGTAATGCAATAAACTAAACATTTCCAGAAACATTTAACTACGTTTTTGTTTTGTCATTCCAACATGAGCATTGTGTCATGTGATCGATCGACTGTATTGATTAAACACCGATCGAAGGCTATTCTCAGTTGGATTAGCACGAGCTAAAGTTAGTCTACGAATTTATGATCCACGATTATTCTTAATTCCTATTAAAAGAAGCGTAGATAGACTTTGTCGTTTGGAGGGCGTGTGCCTTTCAGTTCGCTGCTTCAGTCTCGAGAGCTACCGTGTTTACCCAATCACAGCCAAAGTACATAGTAAGTGGCCTTATCACAATTGATAGTAAAGTTCCCGGCGACTGGTCAAGTGTTATATTGGGGTTGGGGCTTTGGCTAAGCTTTTCCAACTTGCATTAATCGATTGGATGTTGCTGAAACTCTTCTAGCGACAAATGTTGCTAGGACTATGGGACAATTGCAAGCAGAATTAGTGAATGCAGTGTTGCAAAGGTTCACGAAGAGTATTGCATGTTTACAATGTTGGAAATGCGTAAAATACCGATAATAACAATCGATATTTTTAGTATTCTTGGTGTAAATTTCGACATATTTGGTAATAAATAGTTTTTCAGTTATGGAAATTCTTCTTTTTCATATGAAAAAAAAAAAAAACGAAATAAACCAATATAAATATGTCTAATTTCTTTAGATTTACGATGTTCACGTTATAGAAAACAGTGAACAGAAGTGAATTTTACAACACTGAGCGCCTAGTTCAAAGGATTAATGAATTAATTTATTTCTTAAACTATTCAAAACAATTATTAGCTTTAATACTGACATTCCAAGTACTGAATACTGAACAAGTATGCAACTTTTGAATCATAAGAGACGCTCAAGCAAACGTTAAGCGATCTCAAAACAGAGGAAGGAACATAAATGTCCAAGTTTAAAGGTCAGGGGACTTCACAGCCATTGAGCAATTATACTAGATGCACAGCTCTACTATATACTAATATTAAATTAGCTTTTATACAAATACTCTAAGCAAAATGTAGTGCTTTTTGCATAAAAAGGTCATTTAAATTGTTATGATCCTTCTACGTTGTATGAAATTCTGTTTAGAAATGATTCCTTTAATAGAACTGATCAATTTACTAGTATTGATCGGTTAAGACATAAATTTGCAAGGCTATACGTGCAAAATTAACCCCGCCCCATGATGAAATTTGATTCGATTTATCTACAAATGTTTGAAATAAGCTGTTTCTTGCCACTCACGATCAGCACAAACAAGATATAGGACAGACGAAAATAGGGAACACAAAAGTCATTGCTGCAGATGTTTTACAACCCAATTTCATTTAATCGAAATATAAATTGTAAGCACTTTCTTTTAGGTTTCAACAAATCGTCTCGCATTTTGACATCTGATCGTATAACGTTCAAAACGATTTTCTATTAATTGATAGCTTATCGGCTAAAGAAGTGTGAAAACTTGTTCTAAAAAAGATGACTTAAGTTTTCTAATCTAATCGAATTTATAAAATTTTCCCATCGAACAAACATTGACCTATCAATGAGACTACTAAGTATAAAGACAAATAACTATTTGTCCAATTGAGAGATCCCCGTTAGTTTGGAAGTGTTAGGCGCCTCTTAGACATTTAGTCGTACGATCGACAGCTACCTCATAAAGATAATGGTCATTAATAAATTAGCTGACGTTCAAGTGATCGAACTCAAATATAGCCTAGATCGGCGAGGAATATCCAGGTCAAAGACTGATTTTGAGAGACTACTTCATTGTGTGATTGATGGAATTATCAGCTAATGTCGCCCGAGTGCACTTTTATGGCCAGTTTCGACCGTTAAAAGGACACATTTTTGATTTCGCCAATACTAATAATAATAATAATAGCGCTGGGTCAGGATTGTAAATCTTGACTACTGCTGATAGCGATAACGCGTCCGTTTATGATTAGAATTGGCGGCCTATAAAAACCATTGATTTCGCTGGTAGCCATATCAAAGCTAAATTGTGAAGTCAACATGAAACAATTTGTGGTTCTGCTTGCGTTGGCTGTGGCCACAGCTAGTGCCAATACAGTTGCCTGGCCAGGATTCCCCGAGGGTCGCATCATCAATGGCGAGGAGGCCGTCAAAGGATCGGCTCCCTTCATTGTCTCGCTGCAGACCTCAACGGGATCGCATTTCTGTGCCGGATCTATTGTGAGTGAGGATCGTATCCTAACTGCTGCCCACTGTATCATCTACAGTGAATTTTTTGTGGTGGCCGGAGCCCACGATTACTCAGACAAGACAACGACTCAGAAGGTGAAGGCCTATCTCTCGAAGACCGCAGTTCATGAGAGCTATGGCGGTGGCGTTGGACCCTACGATATTGCATTGATCAAATTGGACGAGCCTCTCGATCTGAATGCTGTTGCCCGCGACGGTAGCTCGCCGGTGGCCGCCATTGCTCTGCCCTCAAACAAACTGGAGGCCACTAGCAAGGGTGCTCTCTTTCGGCTGGGGACGCGACAACTCTGGCTCCATACCCAAGAATTTGCAGACTTTGATTGTGGATATCATTAACTATGACCTCTGCAAGGCTGCTTTGCCCTCAACTTCTAGCCTAGACCCGACCAACATTTGCACCCACACCGCTGGAACCGCTGATGGTGCCTGCAATGGCGACAGTGGTGGCCCACTGATCACTCAGAGATCCGATGGCACCGACGAATTGGTTGGCATTGTCTCGTGGGGCTACACCCCTTGCGCAACCACTCAGTATCCTTCGGTTTACACTGCAGTTCAATCTTACATTTCTTGGATTGCCAAGCAGAATTGAACAAAGTATATATACAACATGCATATGAACAATAAAAACTAATTTTGATAATTGGACACAAATTTGTATTGGATACTCACATCGTCCCATTTGACGAATTTCTCGCCATCCTGCAACGCCTGGGGCACCTCCACACTGGCTGTGGATATGTATGTTCCACCCGCACTCATCATCCTGATGCTCCTTGCTTTAGCCTGGCGCTTTTGCGTATGGGCTTGAAACTTTTTGTTTTATTTACTTTTTTGCCTCCTTTCCTTTTATTTGTGCTATTTTTGGAAGCGGTTTTTTTTTTTTTGCTGGGCTCAACTGCGGCTTGTGGACTTCCCGCTTAGCCGCTGTTCTGCATTTCCGTTTCCCTTGTTGCTTTGCATACAAATGACGACGACGAGTCCATGGCCCTCTGGTCCCTGGGATCCCGACTTCAATTAGTGCAATGCTATATCCATGCCGCAGCTGACTTGCCTCGAATGCATTCTGCGGGTTTCGCTTCGTTTCGCTTTTTCCCTCCTTTATGCTCCTTTTTTTCGGGGGGCTTGATTAAAATTCAGCTGCCGTTGCGTGGCTAAAATAGAAGCGAGAGATTGTTGTTATCAAAATGTTTTGTCCCACTTTGTTAGGTCAGTGGAGTAGAATGTAAAATTAAAATCGGTTTTTTGTGCCCGAAAGTATGCTGCAGAAATATTGTTTATTCAATCAAATTTGAGATGGATTTCTTTTTCAATAACAAATGAAACTCTTATGCTTAAATGGTAACAGAAAACTCTTTAATTTCCAATTCAAGAATATTTATATTCTCTAAAACTTGTATTAATTAAATTGAAATTTTTTTTTTGATTAGAAAATAATTACTAAAATTTGAGTGAAATAAACTGAAATTTGATATAGTGAAAACAAAAGAGTCTTTAATTTGAATGAAACTTGACCCCGTAACTATTTTCTAACCATTTTCAATTAGAAATTATTATGAAAATAAGAAAGGAAACCTTGGCTTAAGGTAACTGCAATACCTCAATAAACGCCTTTAAATTTCCATTTAAAGAGTATTTATATTCCCTGCAACTTGTATTAATCAAACTTAAATTTTTGTTTTTGTCAAGAAAATAATTACTAAAATTTAAGTGAGTGAAATAAACTGACATTTTAAAATAGTCAAAACGAAAGAGTCTTCTAACTATTTACGGAATGAAAATTTAGGTAAAACCAAGCACACTTTATCTTAACCATTTTCAAGCAAGAATATAAATTCCAATTAAAGAATAAAAAAGGACTTTAAACTCCAATTAAAGACTATTTATATTCGTAAAACTTGTATTAATCGACTGAAATTTTGAAACTGCTCTCCTAACTATTTTCAATTTAAGAGAATTTAGGTAATTCCTCAAAGGAGACTTGTAAGCTTAAATCCTGAAGTACCTTTAATGTTTGTACTTGTGACTTAAAGTAAGAATATTTATATTCCTAAAACTTGTGTTAATCGAACTAAACTGTAATTTGATATAGCCCAAACGAAAGAGTCTTTAATTTGAATGAAAAGAAATCCAATACGATTTTCTAACCATTTTCAATTAGAAATTATTATGAAAATAACAAAGGAATCTTTTAAGATTAAATGGTAACTAAAATACCCTTAAGAAATGCCTTTAATTTCCAATTTAAGAGTAATTATATTCCTCAAAACTCATATTAATCAATCTTTAATTTTTGTACTTGTGAGGAAAATAATCAATGTGTAAACTAAACTGTAATTTGATATAGCCGAAACGAAAGAGTCTTTAATTTGAATGAAAATTGAAAGCGAAACGATTTTCTAACTCGTCTGCATTCCCCGTTTAATGGCAATCATTATTTCTGCTACTCTTTTTCGACAGACACAGTCTCTGACTGTCTGACGAAAAATTTGCTAATGAACCAGAGAAGAAAACACTCCACTCAGCTTGATTAGCGATTCGTTGAGAATATCTAAGCATTGTGTCGGGCTTTTGTCTCGACTTGCTCTCTGGTCGAACCCAACGGGAAAAAGGTCAGGCAACCTTTTTTTCATTCAACCGTTTGTCCATTCATTCAAAGTTTTCTGCTCTCTCTACGTATACGACAGACCATTGTTTGCCTATTTTTAGGATTTCGTTCGTTCCATTGTGTTGCATTTCATTTATGCAACGAAACGAGAAACGAAAAACGAAAAAGCGAAAACAGTCAATGGAAGGAAGCAAAACAAGAACAAAAATTGTTTTGCTAATTTGGCAAGCAAGAAGATTTTCAATTTTAACCTTTGACAAGCTAAAAATGGGAATCACTTTAGTTGCAAAAACGTTCTGCTCGCTATTGTAAAGAAGAGAAATTCAATTAAATAATTTTATGCTTGAGGCAGAATGTGAAAATAATTAAAGAAAGTTAAAAATGAAGTGCTTCTGGTGCTTGTCTCTGTTTGGTGTGTCTTGATAATCCACTTAAACTAACCACAGGGCAGCAGATGGGAAATGACAGTACAAATATATATATACACATATGTGGGAAATAATGTATAGATATTTCTCCACCCACACAATGCACACACGTGACTGCAAAACTAATTCTTTTATAATTTCTTTTTGGGCCAAGGCATAACCAAATTCTAGCTAAAATTCCATAAGGCAAATACAAATAAACAATGCAAAGAAAAACACTTTTAGTTTTGATCAGGACCGGACTTCTAAGGGCAAAAAAATTACAAAATTTTTTAATATTTAAAAGACGATGACTTTAGGAATTATTTTTAAGTTATTTAAGAGTTTGAAATATGCTTAGATTTAAAATATGCTTGGATTAAGTTATCCTCAGTGGAAGTTCTATGAAAATGTTTTTTTTTAGCCAATCTTGAATCTAGTGAGAATTGTAAACACGATGAGGTATGAAATACCTCTCTCTATAAAGGTTACTTAAGTATTTTACACTTTCTTCAATTAAATTTAGTAGTTCAATTAATATAGTAAGGTCTTGGCGACCAAGGACTTCATTTGCGACTATTTTTCAAGACCTCTGTTACTGATTATGTAAAGTAGAATATGCAAGAATGTGTCTTATATAATACTCTTAATAATTAAGTTCCCTGATTTGATTTTCCAAGAAATATTAGATAATAATGAAATAAACATATAAATTGCTTGCTAATTCAATATCGATTTTGCCCTCTCTTGATCCTAGCTGCCTTAATTTCTTGTGTAAACCAATACTGATATCGATAAATTCTAATTTTCTAAAATGAAATGAAAAATAAACGACCTCTGACATGGACAGAAATTGCGTAAGTGAACCAATAAATGTTGTGTGCAAATGATTGCTTCTGGGCATTTTAGTCTTGGTTGTGCGTAAAGGAAACAGGACAGAAAAGGATAATTTTAATGCAATTAAAGAGCCCCCAAGTCACAATTAGTTGTAGTCCGCCTCTGATATGTATATTTCAAATAACCACAAAAGTTTTCGATATATGTAAAATGCTTGAGTGTGTATGTGTGTGTGTGTGTGTATTTCGCAAACTTTGCGCGCAAAAGGAAGTCGTTTGTTTTTGTTCTTGTATTTCTATGTCTATGTTTTTTTTCGCTTCTTTGTTTATTGAATTTGTGAATTTATTTAGCAATTTTCCATTTGAAATTAAGTTTGTACATCATAAATATTAAGCAGACGTACGAGCAAAGGAAGTAATTAAGCATTTTCATTTTGTTTGTGAAAATTGTTATCACTTATATAACGACATGAACATGAACAGGAGTCGAACAGGAGAAATGAAAAATGCGTAGGATGCCGCTCAGCTTCGATTTTCCTTTTTTGTTTTTTTTTCCATTCCATTTTTTTCTTCTTCCTTTTTTTTTTGCAAATCGTTTTAAGTGTTTTATGGGAAACGGGCAAAAAATTTATTGCAGGCAATTTGCAGATGTACCCCAGGGTGGGTGGCAACTGGGGAAACCAAATGCTGGGGGTGCTGTGGATGGAACGGAAATCACAGCGGCAACACACTGATTTGAAGTGACTTTCTTTCTCTCATACTTTCCCATACTCTCTGGCCCTCTGTTCAAACAGCACAACAACAACACAAAGACCATGAGATGGAGGAGCAACAAAAACAAAAAAAAAAAATACAAAAAATGCCAACGCAGGAGAGTACCATGAATCATGCATGCGACAGAACCAGAACAAAATGGTTTTGCCAGCCTTACCCCCCACCTCATTGTGTACCCCACCCCCACCCCCTTTAGAGGCTAAAAGAGAGGCATAAATCAAAGTACCAGTCAAAATATGTTTTGCTTTGCCACCGACCCCAAAAAGGCTAACTGTAGATGTACGCACCACAAAGAAGGCCAATTTTAAACTTAAATTTAAATACTCTTACCAAATATTCAAATATTTTAAGCGTTAAGGCTTAACTCGTTGGAGGTCAATTTTTTTGCATAGGCAGCTCAAAAGTTGTGTCTATTAAAAGACATTAAAAGACTATTAAAAGGCACTTTTAGATAGTTTTTCACTGGCTAACTATTCTTTTTTGTTCAGATTCTTCGGGTGATACAACCTTACTCAATTAAATATGTATGTAGACATTTCCTAGAACTAAATCGGGAGAAACCCTTTCTATTTGTTTCCTTTCTATAGCATAATGTTATCATATCTTCAATTAAAAGTTGTTAAAAAGGAATTTATTTATAAAGAACTTAAGAAGAGCTTTCTTTTTGTTTTCTATATAACAACATTTGTCAACAACTAAGAATCAAATAGAAAATGGAAAACAACATAGAACACAAAAAGTATTCAAAATGTACATGGGAATAATACTGATTATTGGATTAAAAATAAGTATTTATAATTAAGTATACTACCTACTATAAATATAAAAAATCAAAGATTCTCATGAATTTTCAAAAGTTGAATAATTTCTCATAATTTCTAAAAGAACATAAATATATATAATGAGAGTTTTACCCTTAAGAGGTTAATAGAAAATTTTAATAAACTCTACACAGAGCTGTGTAGGCACAAGAAAGAAAAATAGTTGCAAACCAAAGATAGAAAATTTAAGAAGAAAAATAGTTGCTAACCAAAGAAAGAAAATTTTAAGAGTTGTGAGTCTAATAAACCTGAATATAAGTTTGTAGAAATTCCTTCTTACAATAGGAGAAGAAACTTTGCTTCAAATTTGGTTGTGGTAAATGTCGCTCTAACACAATCTAACGAGTACTTTAATGGAACAAGCCTCCAAAAACCATTTATTCATAAATAAATAGTGCATAACTTTGATAAAACATTAAAAATAAAAATTGTATAATGTCATTCCAAGAAAATTTGTAACTACAACTGCTTAGAAAACCGTGAGAACACTTGAACTGAGCTTTCTAAAAAAAAAAATAAGTGTATGAGAAAACCCTTTTGCTTTTAGGAAGAGGACCTTGACTAGTGGCCCTATCTCTTTGTTGGCAATTGCGGAAGTAGCTTGTCAAACGGCAATCTTCTGCTTCTTTCTCTTAGGTAACACACACAACGCTATAAGAACAAAAAAAATACATGATAATCAAATCAAGGCGCCATCTATTTGGTTAATGTGCATGACAGCATCTCTGTCGCAGCCTCCTTAAAATGTTTAAAAGCGAACGAAGCAGGTGAGAGCCAAAAGATAAGGAGAGGCAAGCAAAAGTCAGGCAGTAGGCAGCAGCAGGAAGGCGGCAAAAATGTGTAGCATGCTTTTAGGAGCGAAACAGTGTTGTTTCGCTTTTTTTTTTCGACGTCCTCGTTGTCGTCGACGCGTAAATTGCAGCGACAGCCTGTGGCTATATATATATAGTGAGTGTGTGTGTGTTTGTGTGTAGGTGTGTTTGCCGACTATAATTTCATTTGTGGTACATAAAACTTTGTCAAGCTTCATCTCTGGATGGGAATTACATTAAACTAATTGCTTTAGCTTGTCATTTTTGTTGTTCTTGTTGTTGTTGTTGCTGCTATTATTGTTAGTGCTTTCAGCTAAAGCAAAAATTATATTTACTTATATGTCAAATTGTTTTCGGTCTGTGTGCTTTGTGTGTGTGTGTGTTTGTGTGGTTTTTTTCCATCTTCATTTTTTGTTGGCCCTCACTTTATGGGTATTAAAAATTTAAAGTACAGTAAACACAGTTTGACAAGCGCTGTTGACTTTCAGCGATGCTGAACTTTTACCTTTGACTTTGAAGAAAAATAAAAAGAAAAAAACACCACGAACGAAAAAACAAAGCATAAAATATTGAAAAAGGTCACTGAAAGTTGGTTTCCGTTTCCTTTAGCTACTTCTGTTTATGAAAATTGCAAAAAAGAAAAAGTGCTGAGCAATTTCGCTCAATAATTCCGCCAACACAAGGAGGTGAAGAATCTTTTTTTTTCTCCCTCTTATGCAATGAGTCAAAGAGGGTATATCAAATTTTAAGGAACGTGTGCAACAGATGGGAAAAAGAAGTGAAATTTTATAGACGTAAAAGTGTGTGGAGAGTAAATATATTTAACTTGCGGATCGAACCACAGGATACAATGATTGCGAAGAAATGTGCGATTAAAATGCAAGGACATTAGAAAATTAGGGAAGAGTTTCCATCTGGGTTATGTTTTTCTTATGAAAAATAACATTGAAACAGGTAGAAATTATTAATTTTAAATCTGCTGTGTTTCTATTAGCTATCGAAGTCAAGGGTGAAAACTTGGAGACTCATGGAGTTTATCTCGATATCTCAATTTTTAGGCTAAGGGACCTTTGCTCTAACCACAAATCACTTATGACTTTTTCTTGAACTCGAAATTACGATTTCCTCTCCTTATCAAGATCGCAACCTTTTTCCCTATATCCATAATTCCACTTGTTGTTCACCGAGAAGCTTCAACACAAATTGCTAAACTTTTCTCAAATTCCAAGCAATCTGTTTGATGCAGGGTATCTCAAGGTCCGCCCATTGTAATTGCTATAAACTTTTATGAAAGCAGCTATAAATTTTGGTAATATACCAACTTGGTTTAGGATATCCTAAAGTCGTTACTCTAATTTAAGGTTTTTTGAATTTTTTTTTTTTTATATATATATTTATAAATTATTAATTTCGGTTGTTGGTCGAAGTTGTTTGGACCCTCCTTCTTGTTTTTTTTTCTTCTTAAAAACTTCGATTTGAATTGTGGAAATATTTTCTTACTCTTATTTCGGGTTTTTCTTTTTCTTTTCACAGGACAACAGCTTTTTGGTCATAAAAATTGTTCATAATACACATCGAGGGAAGTGTGAAGGGGGGATAGGGGGGGATCGAGCGGTGTATAAGCAAGTCAACAACTTGCTGCTGGCCCTTCGGCAATCTATATACACACTCGTTCATATCGGTAGCATAAAGTACACAAATAAATAAAAATATAAAGCAATGGGCGGTAGGCGATTGAGGGATATTTGAGGATGGCGAAAGAAAAACAAAATTAAGTTCAATGACACCCCAAAACAACAGCCCCCGGGCCGAGTTTGAGTTGTTTGGCGTTGTTGTTGTTGTTTGTTTGTTGGGGAAACCTTCATCAACGTCAAGTCGAGTTGCTCTCTAACTGTTTTTCTCCCTCTCTCTCTCTCTCTGTGTGTGTGTATGTGTGTTTGGGGGGGTGGGGTGCGCCTTCAATTGGAAAACTTTTGGTTACACTTTGGGCATTTTTAATTCCGAATATTTCATCATTCTCTGATGTGTTTTTGCGAATAAAGAGTTTAGTGACCCACACTCTCTCGTCCCTCTCTCTAGTGGCCCTTCGCACACTCCATTTGCCCATTTGCCATTGCCTCCACCCACTAACACTGATAATGCCTGTCGATAGGCAAATTGGTGCAAAATATTGACAAAACAATTGATGGATTTTTACTGCTGCTGCTTCCACAACACGCAAACTTCTCTTTCTGCAGCTGGTGGCAATTGTTTGTCTATTTGATAGCTGCAAAATGCTATTTATACCCATCATTTTGTCGATGGGTTCAATGTTTTATTATTGCCCAGCCATTGTGAAGGAACGCAAAGATATATATACATTTATACTACACATACAGAGGAGGACGCTCGTTCAGCACAAAGGTTATTGAAAAACCTTAGCACAGTTTTTGGCGCAATGCTGGTGAGCAACATTCAGCAATCGATTGATCTTTTGGAGTAGATATATGTAAATATAGGCAATAATTTAAAGAGCTACTAATCCACAGACTTAAAGGAGTTTTATGTTAAAGATTTATGGTTGTTCCATTCATTGGAAATGCTAATTTGGGATTGCGATGCATTATAGTAAATGTTTTCCACTGATTTAACGACAATTTTAAGATGTCCAACCAATGAACTAACGCTGAATGGCTTTAATGAAATAAATTAAAAAGCAATGTTCAAGTCTTCAGCAGACTAAATTTAAACATACAAAACTATCATGAAATCTGTTATTAATTTCCTTTCAAAAGGCTGATAATTTCTCTATATTTTCGATGCTTTTGTCACTATTTTTTTTTCAGCATTTTCAATTGCATCTATGATAGATCAGTAGGAAGGTAGGAAGTAAATTACTTGATAAAACTGGATCGAAAATGTGTTTTTAAGCTATTAATTTTACGAATCAAGTTAGGGAGTAATTGCAAATTTTTGTGTCATTTTATGGCATATTCCACCTATGATCGATTACTAAGAAGATTAAGAAAATTTTATCAAACAATATCGTTCAGACCTCTGGAATTCGACTGGTAAATCACTTCTGGATATACACGTAAACTGAAATTAATTTAAATATATAGGAATCTATGAGAATGTATAGAAATCTACAGGAATATACAGAAATGTATGGTAATCTATATAAATATATAGAAGAAGTCTTGAAATTAAATTTTTTTACTTAATGCATGGTATATCCTGACGATTTACTTGCTTCATTTTCCAGAAGGATATTATAGTCACTCTTATGGGGACTTGAAATGGCAAACTTATTCTGTTACAAGGCTATTGATTGTGGGATAACAGATTCGCCCAATTTAATAAATTTAGCTACTTTAATAACTTATGCATTTGCCTTTATCCATTCTGTTTTGTCCTACAATGATTTTTGCCGTTCAAAAAATCGAATCCTTATAAAAGGAATCGTATTTTTTCCTCAACTGCATGTTTTTTATAAATTTGCAAGGGTTTAAATTCATGATTAACGATGTGTATACATATTTACATTAACTTTTATTCGCAATTAGGTCAACTGTAATTCTAGAAACTTCCATTGACATTTTCGACAGGAATCAAATAGATAAACCGACTCCTCATCAGGCATTGGCAACCGCAGAACATCACATAACACCAAACCACACCATGGCACACACATGCACACACACACACACACACTATAGAGAGGGCACTTCATGTGGGTGTTTGCCATAAATCCCTGCCAAGCTTTTCATTACACCTAATTAGGCTTGGCCGGGGCGGCGCATTGACTAAATTGCACGCACATTATCGCGGGAAATAAATAAATAAATGCTAGAGGCATTAATTAATGTATATTTTGTTTGTGTTGTTAATTTGTTTAATTTTGCATATGTACATATATGTATAAATGAGATGAATGCAGCTACCTAATTGTTGTTGTTGTTGTTTTTGCTGCTCAGTGTGGCAGATATGGTTGTAGGTATATAAAATAGTAATTTGTGTTTGTGTTTGGATTGATTGCGGCTATGATGGTTTCGTCTTTGTCGCCGTTTTGACAGCTTGACTGTGGTCAGGGCATTAAATGTGGTTTCCAGTTAACATTGATTGAATATGTCTATGTAAACATGGATATACATATGTGATAAAAATGGAATTGGTATTATTTAAAACCGCATTAAAATACACACAAACCAGTGTGGCAAATTTTTATTTTCATTCCGTTTTCGTTTTTTTTTGGACTTGACTTATCGCTTTTACTTGGTGTTGTTGTTACACTCATTTTTCATTCATATTCATTGCTCATTCGCTATTCTCGCTCCCCAAAAGTCCCTCCACCCACTCCACCCTGCCCTCGCCCTCGCCCTCGCCATGTCTTGTCTGTCTGTTTGTCTGTCTGTCAAGTTTACTTCTTTTGACTCCTCTCCATAGAATATTCATACATAATTTTTGCTATCTGCGGCAGCTAGAAGCGTCTTTGTTTTATTTATAACATTCTCTCTGCTCTTGTCTCTGTCCGCATTTTGTTCTTCTTGTGCTGTGTTTTATCGCACTTTTATCTAGTTTGTCAACGTTATCAGGGAACAGAACAGCAACAGCAACAGCAACAACAACCACACTGGGAGTAAGGCGAGCCACTCTGTGCGAGGTACATCAACCTGCCCCTGTGCCCCGTCGGCAAAGCCGAAAGCCACATGGCAAATGAAGGCAGCGTATTAGATTTGACGCTTTATTATAATGATAGATCGTTCGGTGTGTTGGTGTATGACGAATGAACAACCAGACACCATCAACAACAACTATCGGGAAGGTGTTCTTAATTCCCAAATCTTAAACATTGCAAAATCGTTGAGAATATCTCCAAGTTCTGACACAGCTATTCAATGGCAACATAAAATGCGAAAACAGTTCCAAGAACTATCAAAAGAAACAAACAACACAGAGACATAAACAAAATATTTAATTTTAGATATTTAATTAGAATTTCTAATTTAGTTTTAATTAATTGTTAGACATCATTTTTATTTCTGCTTTTCTTGATTCCCACTCTCCATTGAATTTCCTCTCATGACTGAATGATAGTTGTTTAATTTTAAGATAGGGGCACACGCTGCGTATGCGCAACTTTTTTTTTTCGTTCTTTATAACCGTTGGCGTCTGGTAAATAATTAATGAGTAGGAGCTCAACTGGAGGATGGAGGACAAGAGTGAACGAGATGGCTGCCTGAAAGATGGCAAAGGCAGCATAATGAGCCAAGTGTATACACACACACACACACACGCACGCAAACACGCACACTAATTGTCCTTTCTCTTTCACTCGTGTCCTTTAATGCCTTAATTGTGTTTGAATGATTGAAACTAGCGGCCTTTGAATGTCATTCTCAAGTAGCTCCGGGATTGGGTTATGAGGGAGGATGTTTTTGGAAACTGGCTGAAAAGGGGTAACTACTAACTACCAAGGGGCGAGGCTTTTGCTCTTGCAAATTGAAGTGGGATAATTTCGTATCGGTTGGTTGATGTGCATGCATCTGATGCCTCAAGTTGATAAATGTCTCTCGAGTGGCATGTGAAACCAGAGAGGATTGTTTCCTGCATACGAAATGAGAATTTCAACGAGTATATAAACAATGAAAAAAAAAATGTATGCCACAAGAAGAATCACATCTAGCAAATAGCGTAATTAATATTAAGGGGAATTTTTGCATTTGCTCTGCTATTTAAATTAGAATCTGCAAATTTCTTTGCCGCATAAAATGTCCTTAAATAAAAAATTTGAAGTGCTATTTAAAAACCAAAGCATAGTTTATATGCCTTGTTAAATTTATGTTCAAACTCTAAACAAAATTTGTGTTTAAGTAAAAGTAATTTAAAGAGTTTTAAAGTCCTAAAGTTATAATTAATTTTCACTGATTAAGACTTAAAAAAGACTTTTTTAAATTATTCTTTTATGCAGTATGTTCTAATTAAGAGTTGGAAAACAAAGAAATTACTTCTCAAATTACATTTGTGACCTAGAAAAAATTTTAGTATTTTAAATCTTCTATAAACATAGAAGGAGAAATGTTAATTCAATATAATTCAATAATAATTCTTTCATTAAATTTGATTGACTTGAATTTTTAAAAAAGTTTTATTATTGATGTTGATTTTAATGAATTAACTGATTAATTAACAATTTGTTTACCAAAATTTGTTTGCTACTATATAACCAAAGTTTTAGAATTGTTTTTTTGTAAAGCAATCATAATGTAATATCACAAGTAATTCTATCCAAAGCAGATAAAAGTATGAATTTTGTAACTCTAGGAAATACAAATTCAGAAACAATTTTAATCCTAATCACTCAGAAATATGATGGAATGTTTGTTCCTAAAGTTCTCATGCATAATAATAAAGTGAATGAGATATCGTACATTTAATCTAGAGCTTAAAGAAAAATGCTTTATGACAAATTGGTTGGCAAAACATAATGAATTTTTCTACTCAGCAAAGAGAATTTCGAGTACCGCACTTGAAATGTAATTCAATTTCAAATTTTCATTAATTCAGAAACTAATAAAAATTGTCGAATTTTCTAACAAAAAGAAAATGTATCACAAGATTTACAAAATAGATATTCGGTCTGGCATTATTAGTTCAAGTACAACCAGCGACGGGTAAAGCAACAAGCATTGACAAACCTCCCCACCAGCTGCCCCCATGTCCCCCACAATGCTCCCAACGCACAGTCTCTTGGCTGTGCACTAGAAAAAAAATCTTTCAACTTTTCAACACATTGCCCAGCGTAACTAACGAACAGCCATAAAAAAAAGAGCAACTAAAAATTTATAAACACAATTTGAACTTGGGCAGAGAAATCGAACAACAACAACAACAATAAAAACAAGAAATTGTTCTCACAATGTTTTACTTATAAACATGCGAAAATCTTCCCAGAGGCAAAAACAATTTTCGGCACAATTTTCGATTAGCGGGAAACAAAAAACAACAACAACAGCAGCAACAGAGGAAGAAAAAACTCTTCAACAAATAAATTGAATGGAATTGTATTTTGATTTAATTTTGTGTGAGAAGTTGATGAAATCGAGAACGGAATCAAATCGAGAAGTAAGTATATACATACATATAAAACGTCTCCAACTTCAAGACCCCTCCCCCGCCGATTTAGTTTTTATTTTTTCTCAATCTTACTTTTCGTTTACCTGTGGCAAAAGTTGTTTTTTGTTTTTTTTTTTTTTTGTCGATTTTTGACTTTCAAATGAGACAGCGGCGTTTCCTTCTTTTCCGTTTGGGTTTTAGATTTGGTTTTGATTTGAATTGGAATTTCGTAAGCGGCAAATTTCAATTACAGATTTTGCACTGACAAAAGATGTCACAAAAAAAGCGGATGCTGTGAAATTTTCACAAAGAACTCAATGAGTTACGTTTTGTTGACTGACTTAAGAGTACCGTTCGCTCTCTCTCTATGTGTGTGTGTGTGTGTGTGGGTGGTTGGGTGTTAGTGGTTGTTGGTGTGTGTGTGTGTGTGTGTGTGTGTGTAGGGGTCTATATTTGACTATGAAATCTGAATAGTTTAACTGTTGGCTTAGTCACACCAACACCAATAAATATACACATTCACAGACTACGGACAAAAACACACGCACACACACGGAAACTGGCTTCGGAAGCTGTAGGTTCTTCAAAATTGATGCGCTGAATTTACCGAGATTTCTTTTTTTTTTTTTCTTTATTTATTTTGTATTTTTTGTTTTTTTTTTTTTTGTTGTTTTGTTATTTTGTTAAAGAACTCGACACGACCGAACGCTTCGGCGTACCATGAATGTCTGTTGGGAAAATCTAAATGAAAATTTCAATGCTGGCCCGAAATGCAAAAAAAAAAAAAAACATATTAACGCCAGAGAATAAGAGAGAGAGAACAAGATAGAGAGAGGGATTGTGATGGAGAGAATTAGAGAGACAGAGAGAGAGAGAGAGAGAAGCGTGTAGAACAGTTGCTAGAGGGAGGGAGAGGACGACCTTTGTTGGAGTACCGCGAACTGTATCGCATCTGTGTGTGTGTGTGTGTGAAGGTGAGCTAGAATTATGCATGCGTGTGTGTGCGTTTATGTTTGTGTTTGTATGTGAGTGCTTGCAAAATGTCAAATTGTAAATAAACGAAAAATGCCCAAAAAAAAGAAACTGTTATACAAAATCCTACCAGGGGCGTTCAGAGGGGATAGAAAAAGCTAGGGAAATGATTTACTGTGAGAAAATCTTTTTATCGTTACCTGCAACAAATTATAACCGATTGAAATTTAAGAGTAATGTTTCTACAAACTTTTAACTTACACAGGAATTTATTATTTTTCCTTAAAGTTCTTAAGGCGCTTAGTCTTTAGTTATAAACAAAATCAAATAGGCTTCACATTAACTCTCAAGCTTAAAATTTGTATTGAGTGCAGCAAAGTGTGGAAAAATATTACTCATACGCCATATTGATCAGAAGTACATGGTTAAAAATCGTTATAATATACATATATTTAGAACGTTTGTATTTAATTTTTGAAAGTTTATTTGGAACTCTAGCTTATTAATTATTAGTAATTTTATTGAGGTCGTGTGGTTTAAATGAAAATATAGAAAACTAAATACTCCGAGATATTATATTGTGCAAGGAGAAATCAATTAAATTAAATTATTTACTTTTATAATTATCACATATGTATGTGAAATTACAATTATTTACTTCACCTAAACCTAATTTGAGGTGGGCTATTTTGAATGTTTGAGCCAACTTGTCGTATGAGTAATATTTAAAAGTCTGGTATTAAATGTTTCTTAGTTTCTCACAATATTATTCGAGCTAATGGTTCAAACCCTAAGCTCTCTTTTGCTAGGATAACAACGACGACTCTGTGGCTTTTAAATTTATGCACCCCACCATGTACACCCCTAGCAAATGTTATACCAGAGCTTTTGTCATGTTACACATTTTGTTGGGGCCTCTCTCTCTCTCTCTCACTCTCATTTGGACTATCTCTCACAATCCTTCTCTCTTTTAACGGTAAGAAGCTTTTCTCTCTTTCGACATGTTTTGTTTTTGTTTGAGAAAAGCTGCCGTCGCGGTGAAATATTCATGTTTTGATAACAGGAAAGCGGTTCTCCCTGCTCTACTCTGGTCTCTCTCTCTCTCTCTTGCTGTTTGTGTCACATTGTTGTTCGACTTTTCCTACTTTTCCTACATTTTCTTTTGGGTTGGTTGATGCCACGCGGAGAATAATTTTCAAATAAACAAGTGAACACAACAACAACAACGACGACAACAAAACCAGCAATGAAACAAAAGCGGCAAGGGGAAATGAGGCAAACACAATTTGATAATAGTTTTCTGAATAGTTCGGCTGAGACGCCGAATCAAACTTTTCGTACAGTTTTGCAACTTGTGTGTGTGTGTGTGTGCGTGTTGTGCGTGTGTCGTGGGAGAGAGGGGTTGCGGAAAGGGGGTACCTATTGCTTGTGGGAAAGGAAGGCGTGTCAACTATGTTACGTCGTCGTTGTCCATCGGCTGGCTAATCATTATCTAAAAACGGGCAAAAAATCAAATTAATATTGCCAATTTGGTTTGCTGAGTAGTTATACCCTAGCCAATGGGGTATATTAGTTTAACAAATCATTGTCACACGAAATAAAATATATCTACATTCATTTAGTTATTGTTATTATTAGTCAAATTAATCATTATCTTTTTATAATGATCAAATATATAATATAACCGCATTGGGAACGATCTGTCTTTGATTACAATATTTTGTAAGACATTTTTGAATGAAAATGGGTTTTAGATAACTTAGCTAATGCTGCCTTTTTTTATTTTAAAGAATTTTACTTGGAAATGTTACTTTTAGATTAATTTTTTACCATGCACTTTCAGAATACATCCGCAAATAATGATTCAATTACTATATTATATAGTTTTCCTAGAAAGCATTGGCATTAATTAGTCCCAATAGTTCATGTAGTTAATTGTGAGAACCAAACTTATTTTTATAACACTATAAAGCAATTTTCAATGATATAGACAAACTTAATTCGCATAATTTGAGATATTATTAACTCCCCCTTGGGAACAATTTGTAAGGGTATATCAACAGCTATGGATATATATAAATTGCGGGGGTTTTATATTCGCTTTGTCTGAATTTGAATTTTAATACGCTATATGCGGCGCCAAAGAATTTTATATATTCATAGGTACATATTGATTGTTTTATTATTTTATTTTGTTTTTAATGTATTTTTGTGAATTGTACGTGAGTACAGCGTTAAATTGTTGAAACTTTAAACACACAAAACGCGCGCATGTGCTGGAAAAAATAAAATAATCATAATTTGGAAATCGGAGTAGAAGAAATGCTTAACATATGAGTCTATATACACTCAAACATATATTGGAATATATGTATATTGTACCTATATTTATAAAAGTGAGGGAATGGCAACTTGACCCACATTCAAAAAAAAAAAACAAATATTCTCAGCTGATTGACAAGGTGAAACTAGGAACGAAAGACAAAAACAAAAGCAACAACAAAAAAACGACAAAATGTAGAGATACAATGGCTTTTAAGATGCCAGCCTCGGTTCTTGATTGATTGTTTCTGTGTGGCTTATGAAGATGTCCTCAAGGTCAACATGTACATACATACATACGTGGATGGAAGGAAAAAAAAAGACATATTTATTGCAGGATTTCAAACATACTTCACATACTTCCATCACTTGAGTCATAAATTTTGCATTTCATTTGCATTCCACGCACTAAAATCACAACTAAATCAATTTTCCCCAATTGTTTATTTGCCTCTAAACAAATCAGCATGCGTTCAAACACAGCCAGAGAACTCGGCCAACTTTAACATCCGGCGGCGAAAATTCTTTCATAAAACGATTTTTATTGTTGTTGTTGCTGTTGTTGTTTTCTGGTCTGGCTTGCAGGTGTTTACAGTGGTTTCGGTTCAACTCAACCAAATGTAACTAAACAAAAACTTTATCGTTTAGTTTAGTCCATGAAAAATGGTTAACCACAATGACCCGTAAGTTACACCACAAACCCAAAAACGAAACAAAAAAACTGTAATATTCGGTTTGCATAGAGAAGTAAATCAAATGGATTTTCCATTTGTCTAAATGAAAAAAAAGAGTGAAATTTTAACTTTTGATGACAAGCTTTCAACTAAGTGGAAAGTTATCCTTTTTCAAGGTTTATTTCACAGTTGTTAGTAGAAATCTAAAAAACCTTTCAAGCATGAATAAGAACTTATGTAAGCTAACAAAGTTAATCAAATAAAGTAAATTAAGGGCATCGACTTTTTTGAAATCAATTAAACCTTTATGAGTTAGCTATGAAAATCAGAAAATTTGATTATTTACAATATGTATATTTCAGTCTTTTAATAGAAGATTAAATTGTGACTAAATTATTTACCATCGTAAAAATAGTTCTCCAAAAACTTTAAGAAATAAATATACTCAATATTCCAATTTTTTGTTTTGTTATTTTGCAAATCTATGGAGTCAGTTTCTTAAATCTGCGAAAAGCAGAAAATGCTAAAACTGTTTTCAGTTTCAAAATGTATATATTAATTTTGATATTGTTTGTTGTGTTTTGGGAAACTTCCTGATAATGATAGGTATTTTTAGGTGCTGTTAAGACTTATCATATTTTATTTTAAGATCTCAGAACAAGTCTGAAATTTCTAAAGGATTTCATCGGTTGAGTATTCATTTTCTTTAGGCCGCTGCGGTTGGGGATTATATTCATTAAGGATCTGTATTATAATTATATATGTACATTATGTATACATATAGTGAGATATTCTGCCTCATAGCTGATATGCTAATTGATTTGTGTAAATTCTTTCAATCCTACGACCTTAAAGAACGCATAACTCGCAATGATTTTTTAACATTTGCGACTACCAAACTAAGAATATTTCAATTTAAGCCTTTTAAGCTTATAATATATTTATTCAATACTCAAACAATATCTTATAAAGGTTTGGCCAATTCATGTGCTACTTTTACAGTCCATTTACATTTATATGTAGGTACACTTGTACGTATATATCAGCTCCAAGTAATTTCCATGATAATTCGTTTATAATGTAGTCTATTTATCAGACTTGAGTGTGGCAGACCAAAGGCACAGGCACTTACAACAATGAAACAACAAAAAAAAAAAAAATTATAAGAACGAAATAAACAAATAAAAACAATTGCCAAAATGAAAATTAAGACAAATGAAAATTGTACGTGATGGCAAAATGAAATTCCTGCAAAAATGTCTGAAGAAAGCATCTCACACAGAGGGAAAAAAAAGCTGTCATATAGTGAGTATGAAATACGAAAATGTGAAATGCAACAATCATAAAAATTATAGAATTTTTTGCTGATTTCAAAACTTAATTTGATTTATTTTTAAAACGTTGATGACGTCCCTCGCGTCGAGAAAAAAAAATATATGAAAATACGGAGAAATGTTATGGTAGATGATGTTGATGATGATGATGATGAGATATCTTTGGCAAAGGAATTTTCAGCGTTAGAACGTTTAATTTATTAATGAGATTTATTTATAGAAAGAGGTTGCCAGGTGAAAGGTTGAAAGATGCGCGTGGCTTATTCAATGAGTTTGGTTGAAGGAAACTCTGGGAGAGAGAGAGGAAGGGTAGGGAGGAGGGTACTCTATCTTGGAGCCTATCCCTTCAATGTTTTTGTTTGTGTCTTAACATTGACGTGTGGTTATTGTAATTAAAATTATTTGGCCGTTTTTATAGACTTGAAATATGTCTATGAGTTTCTTCCACCTTCTTCTCCTACTTCTCCCTACTCCCACTCCACCTCCTGCTGCTGCTCGTTTTCCCCACCATTATGGCCACACTTATGGTTTGTTTTTGAATTCCATTTGGGGTTTTTGTTTCTTTTATTTTTTTTGGCTTTTAAATATGAAGGGAGGGCAGAGTCGACTCTGGGTGCGCCCAACAACAAAATTATTTACAATGTGTTTCTGGGTTTTTTTGTGTTTTTTTTTTTTTTTAGGTGTTGAATGTACAAAGACGCCAAGACGAGGAGCATGAGACAAAGGGGGCGGTCGTTGGTGGTAGTGGCAGGCAATTAAAGAGGCATAAAAACAAATGTAAGGCAAGATAATGACAAGAATTATGGTGGAATACAGCAAGCATATGGCAACATTAGCAGAGACACTCATATAAGTATATTATTTTGTTGGTGTGAAAATAGGATCTAATTCTGGGGAGAAGGAAATGGAAATGATGTACATGCTTAAATTAAAGAAATTATACCAATCAGCTGCTACGTGACTGTGAAACCTATATACCCTATAATCTGTAAACAAAGTCAATTGGAGTTGTTTCTGTCTCTGTGTCCATAGATAAATGCCAAAATAAATTTGGACTACATTTTTATAAGCAAACGCTATCTACTAAGTATATAAAGTCTACCTCATAACTAATTATCAAAGAGATATTCATATTTAAGTCGAAATCTATTGCTTTAAATTTTCGTAGTTTTGAGCGGACTTATAGAGGCGGAATAATTGTTAATATTTTTCTTTTAAATATAATCGACGACTCGTAGTTCATTGAACGATTTATCGGGTCTACTTTTTATCGTCATAAAAAACATTTTAATCCTTTAATCCTTCGATTTTAATGGGATATTGGATTAAACATTTTATATCTTAGGGTTCCAAGTACAGAATTACAGATAAAACGAATGCAATCGATATCTTAGCTAATCGATCTGCTGTCTTATTAATTTTCAGATAATATTAGTAACATTTTGTAATTATAACTTTTGAAATACGATCCAAAACCTTATGAAATCAAGCTACGTAGGTGGATTGTAGAAAAGTTGTATGAGTTAATATATAATGAATAAGTTTAATTTTAAAAGGCCATTAAAAATGCACTTGCCATTCTAATGAGTTGTATATTAGTGCTCTGAGTTATATCTAGTCGTTATTCAAAGTCTAAGCAACTATAGAGTCAATTGCACTGAAATTTGACATATTGCTTTCTCTGTGCAGTGCGCATCATATTGATTTTTGAATCGGAAAATTAATACTCAATGCAAAAATACGTTTTTTTCAGCAGTATTGTGCTAAGAAAATTTGTTTTATGTTTCTCGAAGGAGATTCCGTAACCTGTCACAATTATCTTTCAATAGGCTGTAATTCTCATTATCTGCTACTCTAACCTTCGCCTTCATTGCATCAATAACGACACTGACTTGCCCCTCCCACCAGGAGCAGCATCACCATCAGCACAACAACAACCGCCACCCTCTGATAAGAATTGACTTAAGTATACGTAATGAGATCACTGGAGTGTGAAGTCCAGCCACCACCCACCTCTCAGCTAGATGCAATCCGAAATAATATGTTAATTGACATTATCTATATTTTAAGGGGTATATTAAATATGTCGGAATGAATGAAACAGTTTGGATTGGTTTCTATAATCAATATTTATTCTTCGATTATTACAGAAAGTCCATGCAGATAGCTCTATTTAAAATAAATCTAGATATATTTATAATCATATACACCTAATCTCCAATTTATCTCTATTTAATAAACAATCCTTTACCAAGTATTTTAAACGCTTCTTTTATATTTCAATCCACTAAAAATTGGATTGACTTGATATAGGAGCCATATCCCAAAGTTGTCTGATTTCTATGATCATTTTGAGTATATAGAAGTAAGATAGAGATGATAGTAGGATAATAAAAAATTGTTTTTCTAAATTATCCAGACAGTTTTTTACTTTTATTCCAGGCACATGAAGAAAAATGTCATAAAGATGGTCTTCAAATTAAAAGTCAAGTTTTATATATTAACTTTGTTAATTATCCTGATCAGGAATATATATTTGTATGTTGGATATAGTCAAAAATAATTAATTCTCTTAACAAGAATGGACAGTCTCTTGGAGAGAAGAGCGGAAACTAGTACTTTTACTTGGTCTAGGGAATGTTAAAGTCGGTGTCGTGATTTAATCCATCGAATTATTAATTGTTCCCCTCTTGCCCACAAAAAATAGCAAAACAAAAAAAGCCAAAGCCACAGGCAAAATCAAATCGCAAAGGCAGAGCTAAAGCTTTCTTTCTATTCAAAGTCAGACTCTCGGTTCGGCATGTTATTCAATAAAATGTTGTTGTTGTTTTCTTATAGGTATTATTTTTTTTTTTTGTTTTTGTTCTAAATTTTTGATTCATTTGCTTACGCACACACATCCAGAAATACAGAGAGACATTTGTCATTTTAATAAAATAAAATATATATTTAATTACCTTAACGTGCGGGAGTGAGCTTTGCGGCAAGTTTAGTATTGTATTGTTGTATTTGGGGGGCCAAATTCTCCACCTGCTCTCCCAGGGGGAGATGAATTTGTTGTTGTTTTGCAGATATGTTGGCGTATTGAGTTTGTTGTTGTTTTATTTGTGCAGCATCTCCAAAGTTTTGGCTTTGCTTGTGTTATTTGTTTGTTTGTCACATCACACGAAAATCTTCTATTTGAAAAATCACAATTATTCTGCAGTTTGGCTAAATACAATTGTTCACTAAATTCTAAACTTTATCATTTAACTTAAGCAATAAAAAAACAAGCACTCAGCGACCGAACGAAGCGGCACACCGTCCGCCCACGTCGAAAACAAAAACAACACGAAAAAAAAGAAAAGAGGAAAACACGATAAAAGACGAACACAAAGCAAAATGGAAAAAAGGTTGCATCGAACCAGAGCGAACCACCCTCAAACCTCATGAAACCTCGTCAAACTACCTCAAACCTCGTCAAACTATCACGAACCACCCTCAAGCATCGTCCAACTACCTCAAACCACCTCGAACTCATACAATTGGCTCGATATCAGACTAACGAGCCGAACATAATGGTTTGATCAGACTAAAGAGCCGAACTCAAACAGGCCAGTGTTGGCTAATAATACTGGGAAATGGAGAAAATACAGGGAAGTACCGGCGTAGCCATTATTTTTTCCAGTGTTGTCAAACGTACAATTGAGTCAGCTGAATGAACACACAAGAAAATAAAAATTAAAGAATTTAATTAAAAATTATTAAACAAAAAATGGGCAGTAAATTTTTAAACAAATTGTTACTTGTAGCTGGTTTCGCTAGCCTGGCTCATGCGGCCTTCTCCGCTGCACACCGTAAGTTCTTGCTGCTATGTGTTTAAATTAACCACGGGCCTTAATTTATTTTAATTAAATGCTTGACAGATCGCACATATTTGCGTTTGACTGAACAGGAATGGACTAGCTTGCCGCTGGATGTGAGTAAAATGCGAGAATCTTGTGGTTTAAGCTACATCTAATGTGTGTCCCTCCATTCCCTTCAGGTTATATTTCAGACCGTGGTCAGCCTGGTGGTGGTCATCTACAACATAATCGAGGTGGTGGGCAACTTTAAGGAAATCCGAGCAACTGTGGACATGCAGCAAAAGACTTGGGACACCTTGGGCAACTTTCCATCGTTCTATTCCTTCAACCATCGCGGACGAGCACTGAATCCAGGTTACAGTTTGGACGATGCCGATACAGATGGGAACAATTAGATAATTTTTATTTGGCTAGTTTAAAGCAATTACTTGATAAATGATGATTAACCAAAAACATAAATCAATTGTTGTTAAAGCACGCGAAGCGTTACTCTTGGCCAGCAATAGAGCCAGAGCATTGGCAGACTTTGATCGCAGATCCTCGCCAGGACTATTATTACAGGCTTGATCATGGCAAAGACGGCACTTGTCATCACTTCGCAGCATGCATTGGTAGTAGAGTTCAGGACTGGTGCGACATCCCCTAATGGTTTTCTTCTGATGGAGATCGTAGTATTCCAAGCAGCCCTCGACTTGATCCGCCGGCTCATTCTCCTGCCAGGCACACGGCAATGCACTTTGATCCCGTGCGACTTGCTCACAATCTTCACACTGATGGCACCATAAGCGTTGCTCTGGGAAGGCTCCTTTGTTGCAGAAGTTGCCATCGCATTGCTGGCAATTTGAGACATTCGAAGATTGGCAATTGAAATCATCACGCTGGCAACCACGTTCTAGGGACCCATTTGAATAGCTAACCACTAGGCACGATGCAGCTGGCTGGGCACACTCTTCAATGTAAATTCCACCAGGCACTTCCCAGTTGGCACAACCAGCTCCTGTTTGATCTGTGGTGCAGCGATAGCAGCGTGTGAAGTCGAGTTCATTGCATCCTCCATCCTCATCACATTCATAGCAATTTCGAATATCTGCTTCGCCACTGGGTGGTGGACCACAACCACGACGAATCTCCCAATTCGAGTACTCACAGGCAAAGCAGGAAGAAGCCTCAGCGGAACCGCACAGGGACGTGCTCAGGGCCGAAGTATTGGTGCGACAGAGAGGATTATCCACCGAATTGCAACTGAGGCAACGTTGTTGGGCTATACAGCGAGCATTGCAATGATCTCCGCTCTGGCATGTTTCCAGCTGATCCCTAATGGGTTCCAAGTCCTCTGGCAATTGGGTGGAGCATCCTCTGACCATTCGATTCAGATGACGGTAGCTAAAACAAAAGTCCTGCTCCTCTTGGCCCAAATGTATCTCCTGCTGGCATTCTTCATAGAGACTTATATTGCACAATCCTGTATTCAACTGAAAGAGATCAATTTTACATCCCCTTCCGCTCTCGCTGGAGTCGCATTTGGCACATATCTGAGACCAGGCTCCCAATTGATTATTGCAACCATTGTAATCGCATTCAACAGCCGCATTTGTTATAGTATGATTCACATCCGATTTACAGCCACGATATCCTTCTGTCGTACTTAGTATTTCGGTATAACATTCATCCTCTTCTTGATGATATAGGCAGGGTCTCGGCTTGCCCAATGGAGCCTGCACACAGCTTTCGCCTGCACTACACTGATGACACTTGAGACGTCCCGGCGGATAGACTCCAGCATTACAGAGATTTGAAGCACACGACTTCCTATAGGTCGCCCCAGTTGTGGGTGTATCCGCACCACAGCCACGATAGGTTATGGAGTCCACTGGAAATTGAATAATACATTAATTCTCTCTCTTTCTATCAACTTGAATTGTAAAGGAAAATGTAAAAATGGAGTCTTCCGGAAAATACTTATGGATTCTAGTTGAAAATATTCTACCGAAATCGTGCTTTTTCCGTTTCGATTTCTTTACTTGCTTTCCCAATCGGTTGACAATGTTTCTCAAGTATTTATATCTCAAACTTTTCATTATCTTAAGTGGTTTAATACCCCAGACGAATTAACAAATTGTAAATTAACATTGAATCAAAAATTGTTTTATAATATCCCAAGGATTCTACCGCCTTTTAAGGGATAAGTTATAATGTATTTATATGTGCTTTTTGCTGAACTATTAAGAGACTTGAAATTCACCTACTCCTCCTTCCATATTTAGATAGCTTACCTATGGACATGGCGCATGACAATTCACTGCTACATTCCACATAGGGCAGTAGGCCGACTTCACCCAATGTTTGAGCGCATTCCGGCAGTGCTATGGAATCGCAATGATAGCAAACAATGGCCTCGCTCCCCGGCAGGTGGACTATAATTAGATGTACAAACTATTGGAAACGCATTAAAATACAAAACATGTGGTCAAGCTTACATGACACTACAACCACCAGGACCAGGAGGAGTGGTAGGCGCACCAAGGCGCAACCACAATTATATTCATTTATTGGCATTATGTCCAACTTTAGACTTTCGCCACCGAATTGAATTTACTTAGCCATCAAAACAAATAAAACTCTTTAATCTTATAAATTTTTTTGTTTTATGACTTATCAGAATAGATAGAATAATCGGGCTAGAAACATGCTGTTCTTCGATAAGGCAAAGCTATTGCATTTTGAAGTGGGCAGCTAAATAGATAAAAGTCTTAGCCCCGGATCCATTGTTCGTTTACTTTGCTTAGGTTTAATTTTAGAAAGCAATTTTGGAGCCTTATTTAGCATTTGATTGTCTTCAATTAGGTATCCCCCGCCCACGAAATGTCTGCAAATTGGTAATTTGTCATATTAAATCAATAAACTGCATTTAAATGTTTGGAAAGTAAAGAAGAAATTCCTTTCAATGAGTAAAAATTCATCCTATCATAAGAAATTTATCTATTCGAAAATGAGTTTGTTCCATATCATCTATAGTCGATATAATCTAATTTTTGGATTAAATTTAAGATGATCTAAGCAATATACATATGGATAATGATTTCCAAAAGGACTACCGCCTAAAATGAATTTTTTAAGAGAGTGTCCTCTTTAATATAAGTTCTAAAAAATTACAAAAACATTAAACATTAGTTAAAGCTTTGTTTATTACTTACTTTAGCATTTATTGACTTTATAAGTCGTTTCGATTTTTTCAGAAAATTGGTGGAAAATCATAGTTTGAATATTAAGGGTCGTTAGGTTGACTTTTTTTCTAACTTTAATCGGGTTTGGATGAAGTATTTTCTCTTTAAAGGATGGCAAACGTTGCCTTTTGCCCATCACTTTATAAATCTTCTATAAATAAATATATTGCTTAGACTTTTGATAATAAAACCAACGAGAAACTTCTGACAATATTTACATATTCCAAAAAAGAGCCAATCACTTAATAAAGTTAATGAAAATGTCCATCATATCAAGGTAATTAGAGTATATTTTTGTTATTGATTTACAGAATATTGAAATTCGAAAATGGAATATCCATTTATTTAGCTTACAAAAGCTATAGCAGACTTTAGTTTAATTGGGTACTTTATTTGCTTAGCGGCTTTCCTTTAGAGCTATCAAAGTGAATGTTGAAGTATTTTGTCAGAGGGCAATATACCTGGATTCCACATATGTCATAAGGTTAGGTCAATAATGTGTGGCTATATGCCTTGACCCCATTATCTGTCTGCTCCATCGGGCCATTGAATGGTTCACATAATAAATAATTCATCCGGCTGGCATTGCGGTGGGTCGAGGCTCCGTGGCTCTGTATCGATTTAATTTAGAGAACCGGATAATTGCGTGACAATCAACGGACGAACGCAGCGCCATATGACCAGGCCAATTGAATGACTCTCAGTTGCCAATGCAAAGGCCAGAGGGAAAGACTATAAAAAAAAACGAACCATATATATTTAGATACTTTAGACTTGTATTTGCAGAACTCTTCAGTATTGGGATAAAGTAGAACTATTTGATTTTTGATATCCGCTGATATCGAAGTTTTTATTCGATCCGAGTCAGACGATTGGCAAAGTTTGCGGAGTTCATAACGAGAATGCGGTTCGAGCAACTTTTCATTTGGATTACTTTGACGGCTTTATTGCAATGGAGTGCGGCGGCTCAGGAGGACGCAAATGTCCCCGAGGTCAGTGTCAATGCGAGCGCAGAGGAAATGGAATTGAGCACAAGTGAAATGCCAGAGAAAGAAAAGGATCCCGATCAACTCGATCACATGACAACGGAAGTGGTGGAAGAGGCGACCAGCCCACCCCACGAAGAAGAGCCCGTCGAAATGGTAACTGAAACGCCAGAGATTCCCATGCCGGCTGAGCCGCATCCTTTGACCACTGCGGCCACCGAAAAGGAAGAGGCAACTGATGAGGAACCGGATTTACCTGCATTGGGATCCACGGATTACCAAAACGAAGAGCCCCAGCACCAGGAAGTCACCCTGCCGCCCACTAATCCACCCACCACGATCAAGACTATAACCGTTCCAACCCTTCCAAAAGTGACGTCGCTCCCCCAACTACCCATCTATTGTTTTAGCTGCACCAGTCCACTAAATGGCACCTGCCTGAGGAATCCCACCAAACGTTTGCAGTGTCCCCTGAAGCCAGGACAACGCAATGGCTGCTTCACTTTGGTCCAACGTGAGTTCATCTAACTCAAAAATTTAAGTTTCTATATCCGATTTCCCAAACTTCTGTGCAGGTGATGCTAAATTAACAATGCGCGGCTGTCTAACCGAACTCTCCGAGGAGGTCAAGGATTTCTGTCTCAACGACAACAAATATTGCCAACTCTGCTATGAGATGACCTGCAATGAAAAGGATGCCTTCGATGCCACAGCTGGTGCCGCTCAAGCAATGTGGAAATGGTCTCTTCTAGCTGTCGCCTTCTGTCTAATCAGTTGGCTTATCTAGGGGAGTCACCGGCAAATATGATGAGATAAGAAACACATTTATTACATGTATTTAATATATATACCAAATCGAATCGACAGTTTACTAATTGCAATTATATTTTTCAACATTTTATTATTAAACTTTTCAAATTTTGCATATCGAATAAATGAACATTTATAGTAGTTTTCAAATCAAAATATGTCTCAATTAACTTGTTGTTTTACTTTATTAACTTCTTTGCTTGTCTATGGCGCATTGAAAATCGTTCCATTTCATCGAGGCACGAAATAATGACTCTAGACCCAGTAATCAGCTTATAACTAACATCGAAATGTGAGGAATTCGTCATAATAAAAATGGCAAATATAACATAATAAAACATCAACTTACCAATTGGTAAATCTTAAACTTATATCCGACTATGAAAACTTAAGAAACAATTTATGCAGCATTTTTGTTTTAATTTAATTAAACTTTGATGAGCTTCACATCTCACAAAAAATGTTCTAAAAATATTGAAATGTCAAATATATTATTATTTTTGATCATGGGATGAAGTATCGCCAATTGATTGCCTGTAAAAGTGTAGTTCCTTAAGTATGGATAGACAAATCGATTATGAAGAAAATCGTTCCATTTGTACGGCCTATTCTAGAGTACGGTTCTTGTGTATGGTCGCCTCAGTATGAACCAAACTAGAATAGAATCTGTACAGAAACAATTTCTGCTTTTCGCTCTTCGTGGCTTAAACTGGAATCGCAATGCCAATTTGCCTTCGCACTCCAGTAGACTTCTTTTGATTAACCTTCCTTCTCTCATTAACCGTAGAATTATGCTTGGTGTAATCTTTATGCACAAGCTTTTGAATGGTTGATTCGCCTGAGTTATTATCTCAGGTTAATCTATCTGTTCCATGTAGACCTACCAGAAACTTTATTCCTTTATCTTTGACTCGCTGTACTACTAACTATGCTTTGCATGAACCCTTTCGTGTGCTTTGTGCTGACTACAATCGGTTGTACCGAGCGATCAGCACAGAGTCCTCTCTTCCTATACTAAAAACGTCTATTTTATGTTACTTAGCTCGTAATTAGCCTTAGTTATTCGATTTTATGTTTCTTGTCTTCGTCCACGCGATAAAGTGTCGTACGTTATGCGACTGCGCCCCTCGGTCGGTTGAGCGGGAGGTGGGCGGAACGCCTGGGACTCGCGCGAAAAAAAAAGAGAATATCCACAACTATCTTAGGGGCCGTGGAAATATTACGTTACTCCTCCCGTCTGTAACGCTACGGAAGGTATTTTTCAACTCCAAAGATAAGTTACACTTATTTTCGTTTTGATTTTCGTTTCATGCAATTTCAATTCACAATGATTCTACGTTATGTTAAGCAATTTTTAAAGTGTCTTTGAACCTCCCTCCTCCTCTGTAACAATTATTTTCCTTCTCATTTTGGTTTCATGCAATTTCAATTCATAATGATTCTTATGAAGTTTCGCAACGCGTACTTTGAACAATTCTCCCCTCTCCTGGAAACGCATCTACCATAATTCTGTTAGTCGACAGACCTTATATGAGTTTTTAAGAGGCAATTTTCATCCAGCTAGAAGTCTCTAGTAACCATAGCGCTTTTGATGGCCTAAAGAATTGTTTATTTAAATTTAAATAAATGTGAAAATATAGTAATAGATGTATTTATGTAATGCCGAGTTTTATATGTATGATTGTAGCTTTAGTAAGCTTTATCGTAAGTACCTTTCTTCTATACAGTGCGCAGTGGCTAATGTCTGCAATATTAAATATATATGTATATATATTCACCTGATAGCTAATCGCTAATCGAGAAATTGATAAGCAGCTTTTAGTATTATTATTTATACGTATATGTATTTTTTTTCTTCCAATAGTCATATGAGTCATAGAAGCCCAAATGGTATTGAAATCTAAAATATTTACAAAATCTCTTTTCTTTTGGTTTCTTTATTTAAGAGTAGTCAAATTTGTAATTATGATAAGAAAGGCAAAATTCAGGCTAATTATATTAGCCAAACCGTGAGTCATACATATTGTAGATAAGAGAAATACTAAAGTATGAATAAAATCAGACGCATTGGATAAATAGCAGACCCATCGATGCCATCAATAGAACTAGACTGACTTGCATTAGGCTAGCGGCACTATATGACTTTTTATTGCAGCCACTTTCATCGCACTTCTCGCAGCTGTACAATCCATTGACGCACTGGTATTGCATTAACTCACTTGCCTCATTCCAACAGTCACGTACGACCAGATCACCTGAAACACCAGAATGGAGGTTATCCACCTCTGAGAATGTTTGTCATTTCCACTTACCCCATTTGCCCTCGAAACATGATTTATCAGCGGCATCATCGCATGCTGTAGGCTCCACGTCCACAGCCGAGGTGCATGTTGCATTATTGGCATTGTTGCAACGCAGGCACATGAATGTGGTATCCACCAGTTCGATATTACAATTGGCCGCTGTGCAGCTAGTGCAGTGAGTTTCACTTGTGCAGGCCACACCGTATGCCAAGGCATTTAGGCACCCACGATTCACAGCATTGTCTTTGGTCTGCGAATAACAGCCAACGGCCTGGGTATAATTGGATGCCGGGCAAGCTGCTCCCTTGGTCGCCTCCTGGGCGGCCGAGCAATTTTCGCATGTCACACAGGATCCCCCATCACGGGTGTAGGTGAGATTATTGCATCCCTTCTCGCTATTACAGAGCAGACAATTCGCATCTGTTGTGTCGGCAGGGCACTTTGTGCCGCTGTCCGAAGTGCAACCGCGTTGCATGGCCGTGGCGGCGGTGCCAATTGTATAGCATTGGGCACTGTTGAGGCCGCAGGGCGTTAGGGTATCATTATTGACCGTGTTGCATGAGTCACCCGAACAAGTGTAGCACTGAAGGCGATTTTCGGGAAATATCTGAACGTTGCATTTACCCGTCGTGCACGTTGCACATTTTGTCGCATCGGTGCAAGAGGCTTTATCAGCGCAGCTACGGGACACCGTCGAATTGTCATTCAATTGGGTGATGCATGCAGTTGCCGCACTTGAACAGACCTCCAGACTAGCGCTCAGTTTCGCAGGCACCGAACAGTCTTCCTGGCCCTGACAGCTCTGACAAACCAGACCGTCATTGCATTTATCAGTTGTGCATTTTTGACAACTCTTGGCATCAGTCGGGCAATCAGCCAGGCATCCACGTATTAGAGTGTCATTGGAAGCTAAAAAAAAGAACATAATTAAATGTTATTGAATACCAGAAGGTCGGGCCCTTGCAACTAAATCCCTAAATAGAGTTAGCTAAATTGACCTAAACTACGTAAAAAAACCCGTATCTACACTTATTTGCTATATATATGTACATATATGTATAGTCATCCGATTTTTATGAAATTTAGCAGCATTACGTTTTAATGTTAAATATGAAGTTCGATGATATTCGCATAAGAATCAAAAAAGTTTTTAAAAGGAAAACTATTTTTGGTCTGTTAGTTCCTATGGAAGCTATATGATATAGTAGTCAGATCTTAATCAAATTTGGCATGGACGTTTGGATGTGTAGTAAATATATAGTTTCATGATAATCGGGTGAAAAAGAACAAATTTATTGATCTAAAACTCTTTTTTCGACCGATGATTCCTATGGGAGCTATACGATATAGTCGCCCGATCTAGATAAATCCGAGATATACAATGCATGCTGTATATACAAGCACTTTGTGCCAAATTTCAACTCTGTAGCTTTAGCGATCGAGGAGGAGAAACTGTTGATTTAGACGGACAGACAGACAAACGGATTTGAACTTGATTTGACCAAAATGAATATACCCTTTTTTTTGAGGGTATAACAAACCTAGATAGTTAAACTAAGTGGGTAGCATATTTTCCTTTGCCTAGTGTCGTGCCCAATTCTATAGACCTGTGAGTCATACAGATAGATATTGATAAGCTTACCTTGATATGTAATACAGCCGGTATCACAGGTCACTGTGGTTAGGCCACTTGGAGCTGTTATGCATTCGCCCTGTAAGTTCGAGTAACATTGATAGCAATCGAGGCTGCTAGCCAGGCTAAGACAAGAGGCCAATACGGCCGTTGCCAACAGCATGGTCAATGTTTTGCTTTGCATATTGCTTCCGGTTTAATCGCAAATTATCTTCTAGTTTTTTTGGTTATACTTATGTCGTATTTTGTGAACTGTTCCACTCGACTAACGTTTCAGCACTGTCGCCATTATCAATTTCACCTGAATTGAAATGAAGGGGAGCGAACCGTTTTCGAAGAGGCCACTCTCCATTTTTACTTATCTGCTGTTTGATATTTGTTTCACAAGCCAATTTTTCTTTATACTGATAACGTCAATGGAGCGATCATATAAAGCATATATGTATATATGTATATATATGTCATGTTTGCATGTGTATGAGTCCGGTATAGTATATGGTAAGTACCAAGTTTTGCGAATGCCTTTGCATGGTTTGTAACTTATTTGAAAGCTTTTCAATTTGTTAGCAAAAGCTTTATTTCAACTAGGCCAGTCTATTGCGTTTAACCCCATAGTGACCAAAAATCAATTGTTTTGCCCAAGGTAGAATACAACTGCAAGAAGGTAAAATAAATTAAAACTGACATCTTTATCTAATTTTATGATTATGCGATAGTTAATTTCAACTTTAATTGTTTAAAACAATGCTCAAATTCATAGATTAAGGATTGGACAAATTCAAAATCATTTCCAAAAAAGTTTATAAAAAAGTTTGTTCTCAAATGTTTTGCATTTTAATTAGTTTCTGCGTTTTCTCTAAATAATCTCGAAAATATTTGTTAAATAGTCAAAACAATTTCAAGCTTCCTAAATGAATTAATTTATTTGGGTTTGAGATTTTTTTATTGAATAAATATTATTACGAATTTATCATTATTCATTTATTGTAACAATAATAAAGTTGTTGTTAAAATTTATTGATTGACTAATCAATTTTAACAACAACTTTATTATTGTTTCAAAAAATTAATAATAATAAATTCGTTATAATATTTATTCGATTGATTTTAATAGTGAAACTATCTTTCAGTTGCAGTCGATTCAACTTATGAATATTGTTATTTCAAACAAAAACTAGAACACAAATTCAAAAACAAGGTAAGAATTGAGATAAATTTACTTTTAAAAATATGTCAGAAACAAAAAGAAGCCTAAAAATGAAAAAAATGGAATTCTCAACAAGTTTTGATTAACCCTCTAAGACTTCTATCCAAAATCATGGAAGATTCTAATATATAATATATTTTAATAGAGTAAGGTAAGTTGAGAAAAGGTGATTTTTTTCGCGTTCTCAGTGGGAAAAAAAATATTTTAAATTAATCAATATTAAATTAAGGTTTAGGTCTTAATTAATCGAATTAGTACTTATAATTTACATCACAATTTACAGAAACGATCAGCATTTTATTGGAGCTAAACCTTTCTAAGACCACCTACAAAAACGAATTAATCGAAAATATGATGCAAAGGTAGTGAATGGCAAATATATTTCAATTTATTGCATCGTCAAAGTGTTGCATACATTTCGGCGACTATACTAGGCATGGAGAAATGTTTTCTTGCTCTCAAAAAAAGTGAACCAACTTTATTTAATTGTGCTTTTCCTGGTACTTATTAAAGCTTTTAAAGAAGAGCTTATTCGCCCGAACAATTTAAACGAAACTTTTGGCAATTCTTTTGGTAATTGATTACATATGTTTTATAATAATTTTGCAATACAAAAATGTTGATTAAAATAGAGAGAATAGGGACATAAGGGCTCCTAGAGCAACACCAAATATTGTGGCACTTAGCAGGTTTCCACTATTGTTGCTGGCTTCAGTTGTGGTTGTGGGAACAGTTGTACTACTGCTCGGTTTAGCCGAACTTGTTGTGGAACTTTCCGATGTTGAATCTGTGGAGGAACTAGCTAAGGATGATGATGATGACGACGATGACGATGATGCGGTAGTTGTACCAACTGTTGTTGTATCTGACGAGGCAGTGTCCTCGCTAGCTGCCAATGCGACAATTGTGTTGCACAAATCACCGCTGCAACATGTGGCACTTGCACTGCAAATCTCTGCGCAATTCAAGCTGATGGTAGCATTAGTTGCGTCTATAATAAAATAATAATATATTAATTATGCCAATTTGAAGTAAAACAATCTTCTATTTGCAGCAGGTCCATAAACGACATAATACGACAAAAATATTAAATTAACTACAGGAAAATGGGTTCAAATTGATTAGATTGGCTTCCTCGAAATTGGCCACAACTTTTTGCCATGATGTCAACGCGATTTTTATCAGTAATCCATTAGTTTATTTTCACTGTATTCACTTGAATATAGATTGAATCTCTTTCAAATACTCACCTAACTTAGTTTCACAACTCAATTCACTATCCTTGCAAGCAATTTGGGTCTTGGACTTGGCACAACTCTCCAACGAAGAGCAGGAATAACATTTTAGTCCATCTGCTCCTTGAAATGGTGTGCAAATCAGCAAAAATATGCCAAGTAGTGGCAGAAAGTCCTTCTTCAACAGAGCCATGGTCACTGTGCTACGAAATTCGACCACAAAATGATATATTTCGCCTACGATCATGTCTATTTGAAGGGGCCTTCAATATATTAATATTTTGAAAATGATCCACAAATCAATAAACGAAAAGTAACTAATGCCTATTGGCCATATCAGTTCGAACTTAAAGTATCAACTATCATTAGCGTCCATGTCATACAAGTTTGTTACTACCCTATTTTAAAAGAATAGTTCAGATGTTAGTCACTATCAGAGACAAAAGTGTTAAGAACCAGTTTCCAGTGATGACTAACTATTTTCTAAGAAGTTCGACATCAATTTGTATAATTAAGGCTAGCTCAGCTATATCTTTGGATTAGGATTACTTAGCTTGAACAAAATCGGTTGCAATTAATTAGATTTATTTAATTCAATATACATAAAATAAATAGCAAAGAGTTAATTTAGCTCAGTAATAAATTCAAAGAACTACGATACGATAAATATTATAAAAGTTTAGTACAGGGAAAAAGTCATATGAATTTGCTAATGACTAAAAATTTATTTAGCATAAACCTAAAACAAATTCCTTTATGTTATATGTGTTAGAAAAAGATAAGTCTTCAAATTGTTGGTCGCGTCTCTAATTTAGCATTTAATTATCTCCTGATCGTGGCATATATTGGCAAATGATCATCTTTCTTTTATTCAAGCAAATTTCAAGTGGGATTTGCAGAAAATATATTAAAACGATTCTATATTAAAATATCAACAGACACTTTCCCTTAGTTCCCAAAGCAAATACCAAATTTTATAGTAGTCGAGAACTATGCACTCTATAGTTCCCGGATTGTTGTGATGTTGGCAGAAATGATGTCATTAATAACCATTGGGATACACATAAATAAGTATATAAATGGGTTGGATCTGATTGCCAAAACTCCGTTGGTGTCTAAAAATAGTTCATCAATGAAGATAAAGATTTTTAGAGAAATATTGTGAGATTTGAAATGGGTGTGCACATTGAAAATTGGGTTATGTAAATACTTATTTATTTCATATAAGTACACAATTTTTATTAGGTTTCATTTTTGCGTCTTAGCTATTTTTTGCAATTTATGCGATTGGACAAACAACTAACTTTTCGTTCATATTTCGGTAATAAATTAATTAGGCCAAAAATCGAAAGGCACTTATGCCACTTCCTTCACTAATTTGAAGTGTATTTACTTTCCAATCATAGTGTGACAAAATTCCTAGAAAATGCGACTGATCGGGTGCTAAAATCAATTTCTTAAGATAAGCACATTTATTCCTGAATCATTCTTTTTACAAAAAATTTCCATGATTTTATAATAAAGCGAATATTCATAAATATGACAATTTCTATATTTTCCTCGTCCAATAAATAAAATGAATTTGGAGTTAATTAAAGCAATGGATTATATATATTCATGATCGATATTATTACCTTATCCTTTCTTGATGTCAACTAACGACAAATTTTAATTGCAGAAACTTTCAGAAAATTTCCCTTGCTAATTCGATAGAAATAATTTTCCATTGCCTAGTTTTAGGCAGGAAAAGAAAAATATATATTGAAAATGTTGTTTTAGCCTTTCTTTTTATCAGTACAATCCGAAATTCCATTTTCTTCACTCAATGTGATGACTCTATAAAATACCTTCCACTGGCGAATCCTCTGTCCAAAAACAGGAAGCATTTCGATTGCCTCCTGGACACTTTCTTCCAAAATGTTCTTCAAAATGTTACCCAATACAGAAATCATTTTACATAGCTTTTCTTCGCATTTTCTTAAGACTTTTTAACTATTCGGAAGTTTTATATTCTTTTTGTTTTTTTATTAAGACTTTTTTTTTATTTTAATTTACAATTTGTTTGTAATATATCACTTAGAGTGCACACAATATCGAAAGTCCCATTCCCAGAGCAACACCAAGTCCCATAGAAGTCGTCAGTATTCCACTATTTGTGGTTGCTTCAGTGGTGCTTGAGGGATCGGTTGTGGAATCAGTGGTTGACGTTGAAGGCTCGGATTCGGTATTTGTTGTGGTTGATGGAGCTGTTGTAGATGTGGTTGCAGGAGTTGTGGTGGTTTCTGGTGTGGTTGCAGGAGTGGTGGTGGTATCTGGTGTGGTTGTTGTGGTGGTTCCTAGTGTGGTTGTTTCTGTTGTGGTTGCAGGAGTGGTGGTGGTTTCTGATGTGGTTGTTGTGGGGCTTGTTGTGGTGGTTTCTTGTGTGGTGGTTGGTGGTGTCGTTGTTTCTGTTGTGGTTGCAGGAGTGGTGGTGGTATCTGGTGTGGTTGTTGTGGTGGTTCCTAGTGTGGTTGTTGTGGTAGTTCCTAGTGTGGTTGTTATGGTGGTTTCTGGTGTGGTTATTGTGGTGGTTCCTGGTGTGGTTGTTGTGGTGGTTTCTGGAGAAGTGGTTCCTAAAGTGGTTGTTGTGGTGCTTTCTAGTGTGGTTGTTTCTGTTGTGGTTGCAGGAGTCGTGGTGGTTTCTGGTGTGGTTGTTGTGGTAGTTCCTAGTGTGGTTGTTGTGGTGGTTTCTGGAGATGTGGTTGTTTCCGTTGTGGTTGTTTCTGTTGAGGTTGTCTCAGTTGTGGTGGTTTCTGTTGTTGTTTCAGGTGTGGTTATTGTGGTGGTTTCTGTTGTAGTAGTTGCTGCAGTGGTTGTTGTGGTGCTCCTAGTACACAGATCTGAATCACAGCAGTATGCATCTGCTGCACAGGTTTCAACACAACTCGAACTTGTCATCTCATTATTGGCGTCTAATAAAAGTGAATAATGCATCAATGAAGATAAGGATTTCAAACAAACAGGTTGGATCTTAAATGTGGGTGTGTGACAAATGCAATTTAGGTTGGGTAAATATACATTAATTTCATTTATATAACTTTGATTTACAATCCAAGCAGCATTCAGCCACATCATGGGACTTTGATTAGATTAGGTTCCTGGGAAATACCGTTTTTCTTTTTTTTTTTTTGCGATAATTTCGCAGTTATCAGTTAGGTGTCCGGTCAAGAGTCGGAATTAAGACACTTGAAACTATTTAGTTTGAGTGAACGGAACATGCCCTTGTCTCACTTCCTTTATAAACTTCCATCGCTACTCACCACGTTGAATTTCGCAATATTTTTCATTCCCCTGACACGATATTTGTGGTACTCCTGCTGCTCCTGTCAAATCACAATCAGCTAAAGTTGAACAGGAATAGCATTCTAGTCCGTTTAGTCCTCTGATCGAGCTACAAATCAGAATGCTGAAGCCAAGGAGTGCCAGGAATTCTATTCTACCGAGTGCCATTATTTTACTATCAAATTCGTATGCAAAATGCTGTGTTCCTATCGTGATCTTGTCTATTTATATTCTATTCAGCTGGCGGCTTTTTTTGTTTCGCAACATTCAAATAAAAAGTTTAATTGCCCATATAACAATAAAAGAAAAGTCAATATGTGGTGCAAAAAGGTGGGTTTGGGTTTGTGCCATGGGGTAAAAGGTGGGGTTCCATACCGGAAAATCGCGAAAAGAACTCGCCGATGAAGTCAACTCATCAAAATGCCAGAAGGAACCATTTCCAATAGCTGAGTCTTTTAAGACAACTTCGTTCTAGATTTTGGTTAGAGCTGGAGCCACTTACTCGACTCGTGTAGTAAAATTTGATATCGGCAAAACTGAAGCGTCGGATATATCGGTGGTTTTGTGTCCAGGAGAACCATCTCGAAGTTTCTGAAAACGTTTTTTTTTACCACATTTTTCGTCGAAAATGGGCGTATAGAAGTCATGTCAGGATAATGGGCACCGTCAATCGGGCACCATCGATTGTTTGAATAATCGTTTTCTTATGATTTTAATAAAATAAGATACGTGTATATACATAACATTGTTTTGAATTGAAATTACTACTACTACCTGATTCTTTCTTGCTCTTCATGGAATAATTTTGTATCATTGGTCATTTTTAGCGAAAAATATTTTTTCTGATTAAATTTGTATTATATTTTTATTACGCTCGCATTAGTTAATGTATTTTGTTCTAATTTAATTAAATTTCTTGAAAATTGGAATTAAAACAAAACGGAATTATACATAGAAACTGCTTGAACTGGAAGTACCAACACGTAGTTGATCGAAAAGTTCTTTTCATGTGAGACGGCATATAAAGGGAATGAAGTATATACATTTTCGTCCTTTTGAATTTGACAACGATAACCCTAAGTCGTCGCGTCTTTATAAATAAGTCTACTACTTATAGATTTATATACTGTACCCAAAAGAAGAAGAAGTCATCAACATCAAAAACATAGTCAATTACGAGATGTCTCATGTCCTTGAAAATATGATTATAGAAATGATCACGATCAACGAATGAGATCCCGCTGCTCTGAGGTAACTATTTTAATCTCCCATTCCATTACATAAATTTTAGACTGAAAATCGCTTTAGTTTTTACTGAAATTCATAACCTTCCAAATTTGTTATTTTTATAATTTAATGTTTATTTACAGAAATCATTAAGTGGAAAAAATTAGTAAGTATAATACAAATTAACAAACGCCTATTTAGAGGCCCCTCAGACCAAATGTGATTAGGCCCAGCAGCATCACACCCAGAGAAACTCGCAGAGTGGCACTGCCATTGCAGCGATTCATTAGGCAGACGTCGCACTGGTCGCCAGTGGAGTCGGCTGACAGACCAACATCATTGCGCACCGCGTCACATCCGTTTTGTCCATAGGGGATACGAACACAACCACGATAAACCACTGGAAATGGAAATATGATAAATTGAATATATCGTGTGGTGGCATATTTTGTTTCATTCGTTTCTTACCATCGTTTTTCACAATACTATAGCAGGCAGTGGCGCGTATTTGCTCTTCGGCATCGCGTCTGTAGCGTGCATAGGAGCGATAGTTTTGCAGCAATCGATCGGTGGCCTTGGCAGCGAGTGATCGACGTGATCGACTCCTTACTCCAGGGGTTGTTGCCTCAGATTCACTTGATGCTGTACTTGACGAAGCCTCAGTTGTACTAGACGAAGCCTCGGTTGTACTTGACGAAGCCTCGGTAGTGCTTGACGAAGGAGTCTTCTACGGTTGTGCTTGACGAAGAGGAGTTTCCTACCGTAGTGCTTGACGAAGCCTCAGTTGTGCTTGACGAAGCATCGGTTGTACTTGACGAAGCATCGGTTGTACTTGACGAAGCATCGGTTGTACTTGACGAGGAGGAGTCTTCTACCGTTGTGCTTGAAGAAGACGAGTCTTCTACCGTTGTGCTTGAAGAAGACGAGTCTTCTACTGTTGTGCTTGAAGACGAAGAAGCGTCTTCTACCGTTGTGCTTGACGACGAGGAGTCTTCTACCGTTGTGCTTGACGAAGACGAGTCTTCTACCGTTGTGCTTGACGACGAGGAGTCTTCTACCGTTGAGCTTGAAGAAGAGGAATCTTCTTCCGTTGTGCTTGACGAAGAGGAGTCTTCTACCGTTGTGCTTGACGAAGAGGAGTCTTCTTCAGTTGTGTTGGACGAAGAGGAGTCTTCTTCAGTTGTGTTGGACGAAGAGGAGTCATCCTTAGGTGTACTTGCCGAAGAAGAATCGTCTGTTGTATTTGAAGAGGAGTCTCCATCAGTTGTTGCTGTAGATCCATCGGTTGTACTTGTCGTAGAGGAGTCTGAAGGAGGAGCTACAGTAGTGGATGAAGTTAAACCGGGTGTAGTTGAATCATCCGTTGTATCATCTGTCGTATCATCTGTTGTTGGAGTCTCCGTTTGGGGATCGTCATCCAAATTACAACTAACCACTTTATCATCGGTCAATTCGTCGCATTCTTCTCCAATGCATTGATAGCATTCCAGGCCATTTGCTGTGAGTGTGGAAAGTGAAAGAATATATTGAGAATAATTGAGGGTCACACAAGATAAGGTCAGTCAAGAGTCTGAAGTTGCGCCACTTGTCACTTGTTCTCCCCATGCAATAACTCTGATTGATAAATCAAATAACCAGTTAAAGATAACATCACAGATATTCCATTTTCTCTGCACTTAGATAAAAATAAAAGTGTGACCTAAAAATTATTTCCCAAAAATAAAAAATAATCGAATGCTCATGTATTCCATTCCATTTTCGAACAGGAACTAATTTATTTTGCAAATCTCTTTAAATTTAAAGACTTTTGGCATTTATCTAACGAATTTAAGATATTGTTTTCGATATCTTATGAAATATTATAAAATGCACTTATCGAAAGGTTCGCTTATCGTTGGAACCAAAAAGTTTTTATAATGCCTTAAATTCCGATTGTGTGACAAATAAAGGATCAATCAAGCAAATATTTGATTTACCATATAGATATACATAGTTAGATAGATAATAGAAATTGAATGTATGCATATTTAGTGAGACATTTTCAGGTTCTGTTCGCGTACAACTAAAGTAATTATAATAATGGATGGAATTCTGGTCATGGTTAATTTTTTCACTAGAAATTTTGAGCACAATGGCGATAAGGAGCAGTTCATAAAACATTCAATGTAATCGATATGTGACACGTTTATTTTCACACACACACACACACACATACACTTTTAACTATTGAAAATTTTCATTTGTTGTGATTAATTTATTGGTATTAATTTCGCACCTGACCAAATTTTAACACTTGCACAGAGCAAGGTAATCAAGAGAAGGCTTATCAGACGCATCTTCTTTCGCTACAAAAAAAGGATGTGTGCCACAAGGATCGTTGTTTTTTTTCACTGAGGAGACGAAGCGATTTGCCAGTCAGTCAACAGCTTCGTATGACTTTCGATTTGAAACTACCAATTAAATATAATGTTAACAGGGTTTTTTTTTTGTTCTTTATCAGAGCCAACCAACGACTAAACGAGCTACAGGTCGGGCCACGACCGTTTACTGATAAGCAAACAAACTGGCAGCAGCAACTGGCAGCAGCCCCACGAAAACCATTGTTTTAGCCAAAATCGGTGCCTTTGGGTCCAATGATTTTGCTACATATGTATTTTCCGAACCCCTTTATGATATCGATAAGGTCAGGGGCATAATAAAATGTTAATGGTCCCCCCATTGTAAATTGTATATTCGCCGAAATTCGTGGTATTATTGCGTTCTATATTGATCACTTCCTAAAGATGCTTTTAATGGCCACTTCATTTGATAAGTATATCGAATGGATTGTATTCCAGGAATCCAGAAATTGATTATTTTCGGGACAAACCAATGAATCATGTTGCAATTCCTTAGACCCTGTGGCTAGGAATTTATCTTTGACCCTTGCCTCGAATCTTATCACTTAAATTGATTTCTAAGTCGTTTTAAGTTTTTCTTTTTTTTTTTTGGCGATCGGCCCCATTACTACCATGATTACTAGCATGTTACTGGCTTTCACTAATTAAATTTCCTTCTATGATAAACACTGACATTATCAGTTTCATATTAGATTTTATTCACGGAATTTAGTGGAATATATACTAAATGATTCACCTCCATTTTTTTGGACAGTCTGTTATAAAAATAATCGATGGGATTTCTGACCATGAAGTGACTTTCCATTAGATGGGGATTTTTTTCCCCTCTTTTTCTCTGCTATCTGACATTTTAGTTAGCGTTTGTCTTTATTGCTTATAAGGAACCAATAGGATTACCAAGCATTCTTAGATATCAGAATCTTGTCAACTTGTGAGTAACAAAAAAGTAAATATAAGATACTATACAAACAAAACTCAACAAAGTAGTGATATCAAATATAGAAAAAGCAGTGTAATTGCTTAAATTAATCTAAGTTCAATTACCTTCAATTAAACTTGTCCATGCTGATAACACAAATAGTAGTTAGAAATCCACATTTCTAATCTAAGTGTTCATTTAACATGATTTCTCTTTCGTAAGCTAATCGACATTGTCTGGAATTTCATTGTTAAGTGAGCCAATCTACATATGTGTCTCATGCCGATAAGAAGAACTCCTTTTGAAATATATAATATATATATATATATTTATAGAGTTTATAGTTTATGCCCAGTCATAAAGATTTGCTGATTTATGATTTATGTTGTTCACTTTTTGCAGTCAGTGTTGTTTAACTTTTTTCTTTTGTTTAAATTCCTCGTCAATTTGAATGTTATCTAATCTTCGGCAATAGTAATGATTAGCATGAAAAAGGCCTAAAAGTATGCTTCGATTTTATGGTATTTAGCATATACTAACATATTTGACGTATGAGTAATTTAAATTACGTATACGCGTAGTTGGTTGTAAAGTGATTCCCCCGCATGATAAGATTCACCGATTTTACTACTCTATTTGCCCAAGTCCGTTTATCTAATAGAAATAAAATCTTAAGCTCTTTATACAAGCGACTGTAACTGTAGTAATCATATCTTTGTTTGCCATTAGTAATGGCTCAATAAAAATAAGTTTCACCTGTGAAAAGTAGAAAAACAATAGGTACTTGTACACCTTCTGTTTAACAGTTTTTTTTATTATTAAGTTAAGTTTTTTAATCAACAAGATTCCAAGAAATTACTTAAGACATCGCAAAATCAAGCGAACGATATTTACACAACCATTTAAAACCATTAAATACATTTGACACGATGAAAATATTGTATACATATAATAGAAATCGAAATATATTCACTCCTTTTGAGAGATGTTTGAGAGAAAAGAGATATAAAATACTGAACTTTTCTATACAAAATACGAGAAATCAAAGATTTGAACGTTCTTTTGAACATTAAGTTTGACAAAGCTTTGAAGAATTGGCAATAAAAATGCTACGAAGCAGATAAATATTTTTCAGGAACAACAAAAACATAAATTATTCTACAACCACTATATAAAAGTATTTATAAAGGTAAAATCATAAAAATCGGCTAATATTGGATCAAAAAGGCAAAATTTCAAGTCTCAAATTGGCGCCAACATTTTCCGTTTTTCATCTTCACGAAATTGCATCCAATATTCCTTTGATTCCTAAAAACACAGCCAACAAAAATTAGTTTGACCAAAAAGTGCCAATTTGAGACTTGAAAGACTTTTGGGTCCATTAACTTCTTTACTTTATACCTGATTTCGATGATCTTTGACTCAAAATATTTATCCCAAGGAAATTTTAATCACCTTAAAGCTTAATAAAATGTTTATTATTTTTTATCACTGCTGAAAAACTCTAAAGTTTTGTAAATTTCAAACAAATTATGTCCTTTTTCCGACTTTGCACGCTTATCACTCGTTTAGCTTGGAGACATATTGTATATGATCGCAAAAACTTTTTGATTTATGTGACTCTAATATAGTTGGGCAATTTCATTCACTTGATATTCACAATTATCTGTGTCAATCATGTTTTTTCACAATATCTCGAAAAGAAGAAAAAACAATTTTTCATTTTCGTGTTTTTCAACCCAAAATTACTTTAAAAAGCTACTTATTTTCGAAATCCACTCGATGACTATTAAATTTGTAAATACATAGTTAGAAATGTTTCCATATTCTTCTCTTTTTATCACTCCATCACTTTTTCCCAAGCAGAGAATAAACTCAAAATCCAATGAACACGATAAGAGTAGAACAAAGTAAATATAGACAAAATAAAAATCACATGTTTTGCATTACTTAATTTTCAATTATTTGTTTGATTACGAAAAATTCATTCGTTTAACTCTAGGTGTTTATTTATTAAGTAAATATTGTCTAATGTTTCACATTGTGTTAGTTTTTAATTTGTATTTTGTGTTTATGTTATTGTGGTAAATATATATTTCGATATTCGTGTTTTTTTTGTGGTTCAATTTTTGTTGTGTGTTTGTGTGTGTGTGTGTGTTGTGTGTTCATTGCTTAACAAAATTATAACAAATGAGAGCTCGCTGAGATGTGAGTGAGTGAAAACGAGGAATACTAAGATAACACCGGTTGATAATGATAATCACAAATGGATGACGATGATGATAATGATGCTAATGATGATCGTTTTCTAGTTGGTCTGCATCAAGGCAGCGATGGCAGCCAGGAGAATGGTGACCATCAGAGAATTTTGCAACACTGAACTGCCATTGCAGGCATTCATGCTGCAGGGATCACAGTTGGTCAGCTGAGTGTTATTATTCTGTTGCTGCAGCTGATCGCAAACGGCCTCAAAGGTGCTGACACGCGAGCAACCGCGATCTGTGACCATGGAGCCATTGACTACAAAAAGGGAGAGAGGAAAATGAGTACACACAGGACCTCAAATGGGGTCTTCACCACTCACCCGACTTCTGCACTGTGTAGCAGTGATAGGTGTAATCTGTATTGACCACAGCACGACGCTGACGTATGGCCAGAGGAGTAGCACTGCTGGAGCTCTCCTCACTGGCAATCTGCAGCAAACGTGTCGCATTGACTACCGAAGCTGGCACTGCTTCCAGATCCTCTTGTGGTGGCGTGGGCACTCCGGTGGTTGTCTCAACGGGACCAGCTGTGTTTGGTGTGGGTATCGGGGCCTCTGTGCTTTCGGTCGATTGCTCGGAAGTTGCCGTGGTCACTTCCTCTGTTGATGTCGTTGACATTTCGGTTGGGCTACTGCTCACTACTGCTGCTACTACTAATATCGTCTTCTGTGGTCGAAGCAATGGTCGTTGGACTGGTCTCCATGGGTGTAGTGGATCCAGTTGCTTCTTCTGTGGTACTCGCTGGTGTCGTTGTGGTCACTGTTGAGGCCTCTGTGCTGCCTCCAGGATTAAAGAAATCCTCATTACAGGTCAGCAGGGTGGCATCTTTGGCCAATGTGGCGCAGTCATCGCAAACATAGCACATGAGATCGGCTTGGGAGACTGCAAAGGAGAGAGAAATAAGAAGAAAAAACATTAAGCAAACACTAAAAAGGTTTCAAGGGAAAGAAAGTGTAAACAAAATTCATTGAGATTTCTTTTTCTAGTTTCACAAATTAATTAAATATTCAATTAAGTAAAAATTCATTGAGATTTCTTTTTCCAGTTTCATAAACTCAGTATAAATTCATTGAGATTTCTTTTTATAGTTTCACAAATTAAGTAATTAGTAAAGAAAAGTGATTAAAGAACAATTCTTATCACAATCTTCTTTAAATTCCCCAAGCTGTGAGTTGCCCTTTTGACTTACTATATGATTTCTATCAACCCTTTATCTATAATATAGACTCTATATGAATCACTTTCCCCCCTATTTTTTCGCCCCCCGTTGATTTTACAAATATTTATCTATCAGTTAAAAGTGCTCAATTTACAAGCCCATAAATGACAAACTCGATGACAAAGCGGCCAAAAGGCCAAATTCTGAAACATGTGAACATCATAAATCAAATTTTCTAAAGCCCAACAAAAAAACTGGAAAAAAACGTTGCTTTAGCTAAGGTATTTTGGCGTATTATTTGCTCATTCATTTTATGAATTTATTTAACTTTTACTTACTGACTTACAATTGCTTTTTCAAAACTTAATCTTAGCATCAAAGGTTTTTGGCGAACAAACGGAGCGGATTGTGGATTCGAAGAGGGCACCCAGTTGTCTGGATGGGAAGACCAAACCAAAACCATTCCCAATTTGCATGTTATCGTCATCAAGAGGTTTGACAAATATTTGTCAATGGCAAACATGTGTGTGTGTGTGTGTGTGGACACACTTTATCGGATGGGCTACATTGCCCTAATTGCTTTAATTGCCTTATCAGTTATAAGTAGCAAATGCGGCGGCAATAGGAATAATTTTATTGGCGCGACTCGCCACCTGAGTGACTCATCTACCGAGGCAGATGATCCCCGATTTGATAAGCTAAAAAGCAATATATATATATAGGGGTATATGTAAGAGGGTACACTTGTTTGATTTGTTCAAAAATTAATCATAAATCACAGTGATTGATGGCCCTGTATGGGGAGTGGGGAGTGGGGTGGAGGTTTGCTGGGCCTCAACGTCACGTGTTAATCAACAATGTTCAAATGGCACTTGCTCAATCAAATTTAATAGATATTTTTGCATTTTTCGGTAATTTGTTTAATTTTTAAACAGGTAAAATGCGATTAGAAAACATCCATAATAAAAGAAAGCTATGAATATATTTTTGCTTAGTAGGTAAAGCAAACTAAACTAAATTCTATTAAATCGAGTTTTAAGCTTGGTATTCAGTTTGAAATGCCATAAACCACTTATTGGTGGCTTCAAAGGATTTCTATTGGTTGGAAATGCAGATTTTGTCAGCTTAAAACGGGTTATAACTGACTTGCGTCAATTGTTTAAGACAATGTGAAGCTATACACTGGAAAAAAGATTAAAAGCAAAGCTTGGAATTTCACTTAGATTTATTCTACTAAAAATATATTTTAAAATATAAATTAGCTAATTACCTAGGCATGTTTTTGTAATTAGATCTTGCTGCAAATTTATCTAATTTATACTAAATTTATTAGATAGGCATAAGAACTAAGAACAAATTCTACAGAGCCAACAAAATACTTTTAGAATTTGTTCTTTTCTCAATATTTAATATGAACTTTTGGAATTTAAAGCGGTTTTTTCGAATTCCGTTATAAAATGTGTTTTGTTAGTTGTTTTAAATTAAATTTAAACAAAAACCAATTAGTTTCTACATATGCAAAAGGCTTATTTCAGAAACATTTTGTTCATCTGTTTTCAAAGATTCCTAAAATGGAATTTCTACTTATGCAATTTTGGAGAAAAAACACTTAACTTCCTTAAGTTTAATGAAAACTTGTTTTATGGAGCATTTCCTAATTTTAACGTTGCCAAATTCAATCAAGTAAATCTTATATCATATAGAAGAAATTTCCAGCTAAAATAGTTATATATGATGCATATAGATTTCCCATTCAAATGGTGTTAATGGGCCGGACAAGTTTTTCCATTTCGAGGGGAATTTGTTGTTGTTATTGTTACTATTATTTCTCATGTGCTAAGTGTAACTATAACATTTTCAATTAGCAACAGCAGCAGCTGATTCAATGTCAAAAATAGTAAAACCTTTCATTTCAATTCAGACATAAATTAGAGAGTCAGTGGAACTCGGGAGGGTTTGGTTAAGGTAATGCCAGTTAGATGACATTTCCGCATTACAAAAATAAACACAATAAAAGAATAACACAATGTGAATGTAAAAAAATTCCCCAAGTCAACACAAAATGCATTATTTATGACAACAAAAATAATAATGATAATAATTTTGCCTTTTTAATGGGACTCCGAGACGATTGATTGTAGAATATGCAAAAACCACAAATATTTTTGTCGAGTGTGTGATTTTGCATTTTAATTTCATTTAATATAATTTTAATTCAGTTTTTTTTCTCCCTCGTTTCATTTCCATTATTATTTATAGCTTGTTTATCAAGAGAATTATTTTTTGTCGTCGAATTCTGAATATTATTTCATATCATATCGTATCATATCTCATATAATGAGATATGTCGAACAGAATGAAAAGTGCCCAACAAGTGGCACGTCCATTAATCAGGTGCCCATCACTTCTTTTATCACTGCACTTAAAGATATTCTAATGTGTGTGCTTTACTTTGCTAGGCGCTTTGATTAATTTTGTAGTTGAATTCTATTTATGCTTACCTGGCAGGGTGATTAAACATAGCAGCAAAGTGCTAGCCAAAATTATATTAGTATAACTTTTGTTAAACATTTTGTGTTATTCTATCTCTCTGTTGCTCTTTATTTTTAACAGAATTATATATATTTCGAAATATATGTATGTATATATACTCTAAATATATATTTATGTATAAAGCACTTGGTTTGGTTTTGTCACTTTTGGCACTTGGTTTCAGTTGTGGCTTATTATATGCATGTATGTATATATATACATATATCAGATTTTTGGTTTCTTGGTTGACCGTCGATTGCAAATTCTGAAATTTAACTGAAAATCTTGTGATTTGTTTGAGACTTTTTATAGAGTTGTGCTACTGCACATGAGACTACACATAAGAGAGACCCACGGCAACAGAGAAAGAGAGAGCTTAGACAGTGAGAAAGAGAGAGAGAGAGAGGGGAGCGCAAAACCAGTTTCACTTTTTATTCGTTCGTGTATTCTTAATATTGATAACAAATTAATTTATAATACAAAACGGCAAGCCCAAAGAGAGTAGCAACAATTATACTCTTGTTATGCTCTTTACTTAATTATTCTTGCTCTCTTATGCTAAAAGTTTTCGTAACGGTCAGCGGAAAACCAGTTGACTTAATTAGTTAAGCTGCCGACTTCCATATACTCTTTAGCACTTAGGGGTGTATCTAAACGTTTGTCAACTGGAACTTCCCTTGTTCTAGGTGAGTAAGAAGTAAGTTTACAAAATATTCTTCGAATTCCCCATCTGATTTATCGGGAAATAAATGTATTCCTCCCCAGATTTCTTGCTGGAGTCTTTGACTTGGTTCCTAAAAGATATTTTGGATTTGATGATCTTTTTTAAGTCTTACAAAATCTTTTTACATTGCGTACATTACTTGAGAATCAACTAATAACTATATATGATTCATTTATATACCTTAAAAGTAACTTTTCTTATTAGTTTAGACAAGATTTTAATCACAAAATAATAATATTTTTAGTTCCCGTCCTCATTGGAGAAACTTCGGGTATTTCCTCTGATTTTTAATCAGCATTTCATGAAATTTGTTATAAGAGATGGACATTTAATTTTTCTATTAAAATATACTTATAAAAAGTAACAATAAAGTGATACAATTAATTGAAGGTCTTGTTCTACAGTTTAATTCTTTTATTTTTTAACATTTACAGAAACATATCTTCCTACACTTTCTGTTATTCATATAATACCAGTTAAAATAAAAACCTGTTTCAGTCTTTTACCTATCATTTACCATTTCAATATACCCTCTCTAAGTGCAGGGTAAAAAGAAAGATTCTGACGCGAAATTCCCTTTTACAGAATGAATCAAGTGAGCGGGGAAATCTTTGTAAAGTTATATGATTGCCTTAAATAAGTATTAAGTACTTTCCTTTTCCCCATTAGTCATTTCGTTGTTCTTCGTTTCCATATTTTTGGCTTGGAGTCAATCTTCTCATTAAATGTCTCATGATTCCATTATTTAATATCAAAAAAACACGCAAAATCAACAAAACTTGATTATTGCTTGCCATAGACAGGGTAAGTCAATTAACAGATTTTTTTTCTTCATATATTTGTATAATATATATCTCGTTTTTTTTTTCTTTCGCTCTCATAATATTTACTCAACTTATTGACACCTTTTTGAATTTTGCAAGGGGTTTGTTCGGGGCGGGGCCGCAGAGGGGGGCGGCTAAAAATCAAAAATTCTGTGAAGAGTAAAAAGAACTTGGCGAATGTTTCCACTCGAGCGCGTAGAAAGGTCATTTGATATTTGAAGGCACTTGAAAGTTAATGAAATTCTCAATTTGACCTAAATGAAAAAGTGAATTCAAAACGGGGTTGGTTCTATCTATACGAAAGTTACTTGCAGGTAAGGTAAGGTCAATTGATAAGAGAACCCTGTGGAAGTTAAGTAAGGTTAGTCACATTCGGGGAGTGCCGTCTGAAGATAGCTTTTGTTCGAGCTCTTTTGCAAACTACAACAAATTTGTTTTGTGTTAACGGAAAAGTTAATATCTAAAATGATGACGTCGCAATCCACAGCAAACTGGAAAAGGCCGGAAAACTTGGCTAAGATTTGGTTCAATTGCGTATATAAACATAAATAAAACAAATTTATTTTAGTATATTTGTCAAAATGATGATCTGACTATAGGCACGTAATATATTTGTCAAAATAATAATAACATATTAAATCAATGAAAAGGTGAAACCATAGTGTCGAATACGTGATATCCTATATTGCATCGAAAGGTAATTTTTTTATCATATCATATCATTTTTTTAAGGGTTGCAAAAACTCAAACAAATTTTGAAAAAAATTTATTTTTGGCAAACAAAAAAGTTATGTTCAAAAGAACATTCAGATCCTTGGAAACATTTAGATTTTAATAGATTTTAAATCGTTTGATCCCATGCAAAACAAATAATAATGGTGAAAAAAGTTTTCTAAAAAAAAACTAAAGATTTTCATTCAATGCTTGGTTTGAAAATTTTGAATATTGCTTAAAATTTCAATGCAAAGATTTAAATAAGATATCACAAACTCTATTTTCAGCAAACAAAAAAGTTTCGTTCTTACTCTTAGTTTCATTCATTGCTTTGTTCGAAAATTTGAAATATTTCTTGAACTTTCCATACAACAATTTAACTAACTCATAAGAAACTCTATGTAATATTGAAGTTTATTTGAAAACAACACAATAACTCCCTTTGGATTATTCCAGATCATAAACTAACGTAATTCCCCTTTAGATAACTTTACACTTATTTAAATTATACCTTTGCGAGTTTCATAAATGCAACGCAATAGTAAACAAAGACACTTTAACTAGTTAATATAAATAGTTTTTATTTATTTAAAGGAAATGCCTATTAAAAAACTATTTTTTAGTCATTAATAGAGTTGGGTTTTTTTTTCCGCTTGACCCTGATTCTTGGCGGAGAGCAAAAAGTACTAAATCGTGGAAAACATATATCATTCATTATTCTATACAGTTCGTGCCAAATGATCGAAAATTTTGTTTAGTGTCGAGCTAATTTCACTGACGCATCGCCAGTGACAACCAACAGACAACCCAAAAACCAGACTTGACGATAAAAAATATAAGAATAAAGGCAGATATATAGAGACAGTGTAAAAATGTTGTTCAAATTGTTGGCGACATCACGTAAATCGCCAAATGTTGCTCTTAATCGAGGCAGAAAACTGCTCTCTCTCTCTCTCCCCCAGTCTCTCTCTTTCTCTCTCTGTTCTAAAGCAATTTTGGAGATGAAATTATACATTTTATGGCTTATGCCTTGTCGTCATTAGCAGTTGGTGCAAAAGGTAGTACACACATATACCCCCGGAAGTTAAAAACTCTGATTAAAATTAAAACGGGGAAGCCAGACGGGACCATCCCCATTTCCCGTCACAATCCCCCCAATTTGTAAGTAAATGTCTATATATGTATGTGTGTGTAAGTTATGAACAAGCCAACAAATTTGGCAATTGCAAAACAAGTTTCCTTTTTTCAAGTGATTTCCTCATTACTTCTGTTGCTCATCAAGCTAAATTGAGAATCCTTATGTTCTGTGATTGTAAATCTCGACTGAAACTTAACAATTTTATGAACAAAATTTGCGATTGCCACTTGAAATAATTATGATTATCGCTTATCAAAATGAAGTCATGGCATTTGATTTTGAAGCTAAATAGGGGTGTGCGCCATATAGTCATCAGGTTGGGTTTTCTGTGTGTTATCTCCCCAGGTTAATTGATTGCGATTTCAAAATCATTCTGAATGGTGGTAGCAGTAGTGTCCCATGAGTTGGCACTTTCACCGGCCTGTGCAACGCCCTTGGCCTTATCGCATTTTGGGACGCTTAAACAATTAAACAATTATGCCAAAATAACTGAAATGCTCTCACCGCTCTCAGTGTGTGTGTCTTTATAGAGTCGCTTCGTAAGTATACCATAAATAGCACCTAACTAAGCAACACCTCATAAATTGTAAAATAATCAAAAGAAAAGACAACGTTAGACATATGGGGCCATATATATAATACGCATACATACACATGCATTTGATATCGAGGATTTCTAACACCACATAATGTTATTAATTAGACAGAATTATAAAACAGAGAGCACAAGTGACAGTAGTGACGCTACCATTGTCCATTCAACGAACGTTGAACTGGCTGAATTCGTCCAATCGCTGGATGATAGATTTATGGGTCCATTGCAAGCGTTCTGTTCGCAGGGCTGACAAGCTAGAATATTCCAGGGATCATAGAGATTTTCACAGGCGGCAGTAAGATTGCTGGCCACGGCCAATGTACAGCCGCGATTTGTGATCACTGTGTTGTTAACTAGAGCGGGGAATAGAAGAAAGATCGTGGTTAGTAATGAGTTATATAGAAAAATCTTGGATTGACCAACAATTTCAATAGTTTTCTAACTTAATCTAAACTTCTTTTACAGATTGTTTTCATCTAGTAATACCAACTTGGTTCTTCTAATATCTTCTTAAATTTAACTGTTGCCAAAGTCGTTAAAGTCTTGTGATATACAGGTGAGATTCTCTAAGATGAATTGGCGAGGAACTAGAAAAAACTTCACTATATAAAATGGTATGATTTTATGAATAGAATGTGAATGGTGTGTCTTTGAATTTAATTCATTATATAGAGAATTTAATTATATAGAAGTTTACGATAGAAAAGTTCGACTGCAGCTTGATATAGTACTTTGAAAATAAAGATTGGCTTAAACCTCGAAAATATTTTAGGCTGTTTTGAGTTGAAACAAAATAAAGTAAGTCGCCGAGCCGGATATTCCATGCATCAAGGGAAAAGAACTACTTCGAATTTATAATTACACAATTCATATATTAAATTTCTTTAGGATTGACCTATTAATTTTTTTCAACCTTAAAAGCAGTCTAGAAAAAATTTAATAAAATTTGAAAGATTGAATATAATAATCTTTCATTCCTATTCATTTTCTTTAACCTAAAATCAGTTAAGAAAAAAATTGAATAAAATATTCTTAAATATTATAATATTCTTAAATAGTTTAGAAAAGAAATGAATGGCATTAAAAGTTGGAATAAAATATTCTTTCAATCCTATTAGTTTTTTTTTTAATCTCAAAAGAGTCTACAAAAGAAATGAATGGGATTAAAAGCTTGGCTAAAATAATCTTTCAATTCTATTAATTTTTTTTAACCTCAAAATAGTCTAAAGAAATCTTTAGGTTTATTTAGCTAAGTAATGAATCAAAAAAACTGAGCTAAAATTGCAACTATTAAACAACTGATTACCTAAATTATTTTATTTTATATAGATCTCGAAATACTGCTGTTATTTGCAGTTCTATATCATCTTTGAAACGCCTTTATATATCGCATCGTAGGTTGACTTACGACTACTAAGATTCGAAAACTATTTTAATTTAATCTGCTTTAGTCATAGCGAAAGCCTTCCCAAACTGTCATCTTTGAGGTTTTGATAACTATTATCGATTATGATTATGACTAAGGAATCAAGATCATTACGAATCACCGTAAAATGAGGGAAAACTACTGACTCAAGAAACAACGACTTTTGATGAGTTTTTCAATTACACAAATTGCCGATATCGATCTACTTTCTTTGCTATATATCTGCCTATTTTTGGCATGGCATAATGATATTGAAATTTGCTATGATAACACAAATATTTGTTCTATCACTCGCTTACGTTGTAGTCTCACGACGTAGCACACGGCGTTGGGTGTGTCCATTATCTGTTGCCTGGCCACCATACGTTTGCGTCGATCATCATAGTCCTCTTCTTCCTCCTCTTCCTCCTCTTCAGGTTCCTCTTCCTCGGTGTCTTCCGGTTCACTGTCAACTGGAGCAGGAGCTGGTGCTGGGGCAGGAGCAGAAGGTCTCACATTACCCGGCATAATGGCCACAGTAGCCGAGTCATTGCTATCGTAGTCCTCATCATCATCTTCATCTTCACTTTCATTTCCGCCATTTGCCGGCGGTGCAGCTGGTGCTGCAGGGCTGGGACTTGGACTGGGACTAAGACCAGGACTGGGATTTGGTCCCGGACTGGGGACAATGCCACTCTGAGGCGGCGGACTGCATACCTCAATGTCGAGCTCTGATAATTTTGCATACTCATCGCAATCCTCGCACGTATAGCAACGCAATGCTGTGAAAATAGATTTACACAAGACCTTGGTTTAGTTTTTTTTTGTCTTTATCGGAAATATGTTATCGGATAGGCAGGTTTACTCATGCAATCAATGGTGCATGGGTCCAACGGTGCGTATGAGTAACTTTCGGGTCAATCAATTAGCATAGCTTATACCATGATTTATGACTGCGGCGATAAATTCTCTCACCTTGTTACGTACCTACCTGTTATACAGCTAAAACCATCAGCAGCTACCAATATCAAAAATAACGCCACAAATTGCATTTTCCCTCAATTTGTTGTGTGTGTGTGTGTGTCTGATTGTGAGTGGGGAAAGTGCTTTCAATTTTCCCTTCGTCAAAATGTCGTGGAAAATGCAAATTCCTTGCTTTTGCTGTTTTTATTTTCCTTTTTTTTTTTTTTTGTTGCGCCTTGCTGTCGTGTCAACAGCAGCTACCGAAAAATTAAATTGGACTGGTTGACTGGAAGCAACGACAACGATGCCGCGTTCTTCTATCAGAATTGGCCCAAATCATTTGCGGCAAAATGCCAAAACATGTAGCTACAAGGCATCGTCGCATCGTCGTCGACGTTGTGATAGCATCGCCAAAGTGTTTCAAATTAAATGCGTAAAGATGATGTGGAGGAAGGCGCACATCGTTTTCTACATGAGTAATGGGAAAATTATCTTTGATTGACAAAAAAGAAATACACGGAAAACGAGCAAAAAAAAAACCCCCCAAAGCACTGAAACTGTTATACGAATGCAGTCCACTCTTAGAAGTCACTCAAAGAACAGTTACTCGAGGGAAGGTCCCAAGCAAAAAGCAGGTAATGGTGGCGTCTCTTAAACAATCGAGTGAAGTGTCGTAGAAAAAGTGTTATATATGAGTTTTGGAATCTTAAATTTAAGCCTTGCCACAAAGGATAAAAAACCAAACTGTTATACTCTCTTGTGGTAACTATTATATATCACCAGAATTTTATATCTGGGAAATATTCTAAATTTCACCTATTTCCCATTTAAATAAAGTGTGATTTTGCTTAGAAAAATACATCAAAGGAACCTAATATTGAACTAAACTAAATATTAATACTAACTAGTAGACAAACAGACTAAAAGTAATTGAATTTTAATACGTTAGTTAATCCCTGAACTAATCACCGTGGAAATAACAGGAAACATTTCGAGAAAAACCCTCTAACAAGGATGCATTTGGGGGTTCCTTTCAAATCTATTTGTTTAAGAAGTAAGTAAGACTCCATTTAATCCTTTTGAATCATTCAAACTTAGCAAGACCTTCAAACCAAACACTCATAATCTTCCATACTCAAATCTTAAACTCACTTTCATTAATGTTAGGAAAAATATCTTACCATAATTTGTTATACAATCACACTCACAGGCAGACCAAACTGTTATACTGTCATACAGCATGCGCTTTATTTGCCAATATCAATTCTGATTATCATTACAACATTCATTTCAAAATTAAATATCAAGTTTGATTTATTTGTATTTTGTTTGTCAAAGTGCACTAACATTTATCTCTCAGTGTAAGGTGTGTGTTTGTATGTTGTGTGTGTGTGTGTTGTTGTTGTGTAGGCGTGGCATTTATTAGGCATTTTTGTGTGATTTTTTTAAGCTCATTTTTTGCTTTATTGCTTATGCGGTTTTTGGTTTTTAATTTCTTAAATTTTTTTGCTCTTGCTCAACTTCTAATTGCGCATTTAATTAACATTTATTGCTGATTTTCACACTCTTTATGTATTCTAATATATTTTTTTTAATTTATGAATATTGATTGTTTTTTTTTTAATTTTTGCATAATCAAAACAGAAAAATTCTCTTCTATTATAAGCCTATTCAGATTGTTTCTACCTAATTACATTTATATCATAATGTTTTTTTTTCGTCATTCTTTATAAAAAGAAAATTAAAGGCATTTGGTGAATTAAATACACATTACAAAAAACTTGCCTCTAACAATTCGTTTAACCATTCATAACATATTATTATGCTACTTTAACAAAATCAAAGAAAAATATATGCATTTTCATAATCAGTCAGGGGAAAGTCAAGTGGAAAAGTTGAATTAAAATTTTTTTTAAGTGTTTAACTTTTAAACTCTATGTTTGTAGTCAATTAAAGACTTTGTGTAGTTTCTTTTTTAGTAGAAGAAATATTTTCTTCTGTAACTAACTAGTGTCATCTAGTACTAGATTTGAAGTGTTTTGTAGTGCTTCTATAAATTGTTATATGAAAACGTTGATAAAGTTTATTTTTGCATTGAGCAATAGGTAATTCGAAGGTCGTTGCTACTGTCCACTTGTCCACCAGCACAACAAGTGCATGCCGAGTCACAATTACCAATCCAAGGAGTGCACCTATTTGCATCACTTTTCCTTTGTCATAATAGACCACTTACTCGCTAGGGATCTCCATTAACATTATTGACTTAATCAAGTGAGTTCAGGTTAACTAATCTAAGTTAAAGTCTTTTCGATTGGTAAAATAATTGTCACTCGTTGAAGTGCAGTTGATTAGAGATTTATGGTACATTACACCACTTAAAGATTATTAAAGATAGTGAAACAGTTTGAAATATATCCGAGAGATTTTCTTGCTAAACTAATTTGCTAAATTAAATTCACATCAACTTTAAATTAATTTTATTTAATACTTCTTTTCACCTTTCGTGGGTTAAATAAAGTTTTTGAAACATTTAAGTTCGATAGAAAGGTTTTATAGTCTAACTATAAGGAATATAAATCACTAAATTTTTATTTTTTTTTTTGGTTTCTTTTTCATTTGAAATTTATGGTAAATTTTTGAAATATTGTTAAATTTTTTGTGAGCCTTTCTTAAAGTAAAATTTATGGTAAATTTTTTTTATATAAGAATTCCCATTTATTTTTTAGAGGTCTCTGGAGAAAAAAGCACTTAAAGATTTATAAAGATAGTGAAAAATTTTTAAATATTTCCGGGAGACTTTCTTCTGAATTGAGTATGATACAAATTCGGCAATCCGAATATGGTTTTCTTGAATTTTTCCGGTTTAGATCATATGTACGAGTAAGTAAGTATATAGATAACACTTTCACATTGAATTGAAATGCTGCAGCAGTAATATTTGCTTAGATTTGAAGCTTGTTTTTCTGTAGAAAGTAAGGGAGATTGCAACGTTGTGTTTGGGAGTGTGTGTGTGTGTGCGTGTTGGGTGTGCTGTGGTGTGTGTGCTTACATATCTAAGGTTGGGTTCTCTGGGGTGTGTAGTTTGGTTTCTTACTGTGTGGAGAGGGGAGGGGGGTTTGTGGTGGTGGTGGGTCGTTTGTACATATCAACGACATTGCAATTGCAAATATTTACAAAGTAAATTAACAGTTAACTCAATCTAAATGCAACCAACTCAGTCGCCAACTGTCGCTACTTCAACAACCCAGCTGGAGCATCGTCATCATCGTGATGATTGTCAACATAATGATGGAACCAGAGTACAGATTCAACGTGATGGCTGCGGCGCCATTGCAACGATCCGATTTACATATGTCACAGAAGAACTCCTCCTCGGGCGTTGAGTCATCATTGTTGTCCTGACCTCCATAATTGCCATTGCCATAGCCGCCCTGTTGACCCTTGCGTCGCTGCTGCTGGTCGCGTTCGCGTTGTCCCTGTCCCTGTTGATTTCCCGGGCTCGTGATACGCAATTTACTGCGTAAAATTTCACAGGCATCCGAATCTCCGGTGTCCAGTTGACAGAAACGAGCCGTTACCAATTTACTGGTATCAGCTGAGGCAGGAATACATTTTAAGAACAACAAATATGTGGGAATCAAAATTCATACTTACGATCTCGGGCCACAACCTTTTGGCAATTCATCAATGGAGACTTATTGGCTCCATTATCGAAATATGAGAATTTATTCAGATCGAACAGCCATGTATCCAGTGATTTCATTTTGTCCAAAGTGCATTCCTACAAAAGACAAGTTAATCTCGAGTAAATAACCAATAATAATGTCATATAATTGTTAAACAATTGCTAACAATTGATCATTGTTGAAGCGACTGACAAATATCTATACGACAATTCTTGTCTTATCATCGAGCTTTAATTGCCGCTGCATTTCGTGTTAACTATGTCATTTTATCTTATCACCACGGAGACACACAATCATCATCTATAGAGTAGATAGCATTAGAAGTGCAATCATCACACTTCGACTATGCGTTTGTCTGTGTGCGGGGAAAGCGTCACGGAAATGTCACTTCCTACATTTTGCAATCGTTATCATTCAAGTGAAAATCTTCGAATATTGGGATATCCTCGTGTCTACGATTTAATTAAATTTTCAAGAGATCTCTAAAGTTTTCATGGAAATCGAATAATAATAAGTTGCTTTCAATAACAAGTAGTAATTTGTGAATAAGTGTTCATAAATCAATCTTTTTTTCAGAGAATTATAGTAAAATTTAAAGCAGGTTTCAGCAGTATAAATTAAATAAAGTTATATTTATACTTAGAACGCAAATCAGACAATCTCCACCTCAACAAACTCTCTATCTAATCATCTTAATAAAAGAAATCTTTTTTTTTTGAGTGAATCTCAATAATTTATGGATCTTGAACAGTTCTTAGATTGCATCGAACATCCCATATTGTCTACATTAATTATTTACTTAGTTAGTATACTATTGAACTGGATGACCAAAGACTTAAAATAATTTTCGAGGGATAAACAACAAAATTACATTAATTAATTATTACATCAAAAACTAATTTATCAAATAATTTTCATATTTTTGTATTTGCTTATCATTTTGCTTAATTATTTCTCAGTTGAATGTATACAAAGTATTTTAGGTAAGTTAAGTGTAATCCAAATAGATTAGAAAAATCATTGTAGACCGATATACACCGATTAAGAAAACTTTTTTCGTAGAAAGAAACTGATTTGTTAAGCAAATTAATAAATGCAACATTTGTGCACTTTGCAAAAATTATAGATAATTTAAAGTTGATAAACTTGTTCACTTGGCATTCACAACCCGATCAAGATGTAAAATTGAAATATGGAAATCTTAAATTTCTGTAAAAACTTTTATACCATGCATCCTGGTGAGTTAAATAAAAAGTTATTTTCTCCCTAAGATTTATCGTATCGTAATTTAATTTGGCACACTCATAGATCTTATGAACATCTATCATTTCACCAAATTTTTTTTCCACCCCCCCCCCCCCCCAATTTAATAAAAGTGATTTTCTCCCGATATATTTATCGTATCGGAATTTAATTCGGCACACTTATATATGTTATGGACATCTATCATTCCACCAAATTTGATAAAAATCGGAATAAAAATGGCCGAGTTATGCATTGAAACGTTTATGCACTCAAAGGGTGCAAGGGCGAATTTGGCCGGTGGGGCGCTAAAGTGCCACACATAAGAATGAGCGATTTAGCATATGTTAGAAATCGCGCATAAGAAAGAAATTTAATATATGAAATAAGTTTTATAAACTCAAGGTAATTTGTTTTCCCCTGATGCATGGTATATCCAAGTCGGCCCGGCGACTTACTTACTTTATTTTATACAGAAATTATGTACTGATATCTTTTCAAAATTTGTACATAATCGAGGTTGGAAATATAGAGAAATTGTGTTGAAAGTAGACAGTGAAGTTTAAGCAATAATTTAAGGGATATCCGCTTTTTCCCCTCAAAAAATTTCAAGAGAAAAAGAGGAATTTTTTTTTGATATATGTATATTATTGGCACTTTATCACAAATACAAACACACATGTTATTAAAGTTTCCCTTTGGATCTGCCCTTGGATTGGAAATTTTAGACCAAAGTGAAATTTCAGTTTATAGAAGTAATTTTTAAAACTTGTTTAAACATTTTTGATAAATTAATTTGTATAATTAACGACTTTTGCCTCTTATTTTAAATTTAAAATGTCTGAGAAATGTTGTGTTTTGTTAAATTATTCATAAAAGACAATTCTATTCACTTGGTAAGCAAATCGAAGACCTTTGTCTGCACTAAGTCTAAGTTCTGTAAGCAAATGGATTTATTCATACAAAATTTTAGTTAAATATAATTTAATTTTGAAGCTTTTGAAATTTGAAACCAATTTCCATTTTTCTTTTGGTTAACTTTCAATGTTTGCGCAGTATCTCATGTAATTATTTTGTTTACCCACAGGAAAACGAATAATATAAACTTGATCGATCGAATATTTATGGCTATAATATATTTATACCATTTTCCATTTGTTTTCTTTTCTTGCAATGTTTACGTCGTAGGTCATAAAGATAATTGTTTATCTGAACTTGAAATGTTTATGCCTTAAACTATGCTACATTTTGTTTAGACATTTCAATTTAATTTGAAATGTAAATATTAACGAGAACTTGTATTTTATTATATTGATGAAACGAACTTCCTGAAATTGGACTTTCTAAACTTTAATTTGAAATGTGAACCAGAACTTGTATTTTATTGTATTAAAGAGGAGACCGACTTCCTGAAATTGGACTTTCTAAACGGAAGCTTTATTTTTCGTTTACATTTTTAATTAATGTTTCTCCTTCTTTTTGCTTTCTACACGAGAAAGCTGTCAAAGCTGGCGCTCTTACAGGTATTTGGTTAGAATTTACGTTCTCTGGAGTTTCACAAAAGTATTTCAACTGTTTGGCACGTGGCCGGGTTAAGTTTTCGGGTCTCGTATCGTTTCTTTTCACTGGCTTTATTTTGCTGTTGTCTGGGGCCAGTGAATTCACTTAAAAATACGACAAAAGCGAGGACGTTTGCAGGTTTCCGCTTCCGTTTTAAGGTTCGTTGAAAGCAAAAAGGTTGACTTCAAAAATTTGCACTGAGAGAGAGAATTTATGTGCCAAGTGTAGGTTAAAAGTAACCGAGAGTCAAGAGTGAAGAAATCATCAATCACTTTGCCTGGAATTTTTCTTTTTTTTCCATGATTATGTTAATTAACTTACTTCAGCCACAATGCTCGAATTGGAGCCAAGATCAGCACAACTTGGATTATCGCTGGAATCGCAAACGAAACACTTGATAGCTGAGCCTGAAGAATATGAATTAAATTATAGAATTATAGTTACACACACGCGCACAAACACACACCTTTGGAAATGCTGCAGATAATTAGGCAAAATATAATTGCTGAAGATTTTATTGAAATTCGACGCATTTTACTTTGTTTTGATATCTTTTGAACTTAACTCGCGAGATTCCTATTTTATTTTGACTATTTCCGGAATTGTACCGTCTATGCCGTTGGCCAAATGTAAACTGAAATTGGCAAGCAGCAAAGAAAAATGAACAAACGCTTTAGTCTAGTGCCGAGCCAGAAACGACTGCGTCATCGTTCCCAGGATACAAGCAACGACGACTACGACTACGACGACGACGACGACGACTTGTCTGACGGCATGTGGGTGCGTCCTTCGTCCTTCGTCCTGCGTGGGTGCGTTACTCGAGTGGCTTCTGGCTTCTGGCTCCTGACTCTGACAGTAATAACGTCTTCGGTTACCCCCACGAGAAAAAGAGAAAAAATACGAAGAAAAGAAAAGAAAAGAAGAAAAAAAACCTATACAAAATTATTCAAATTGCAAAATGCAGCACCCAAAATGAGGAAGAAAAGCGAGGAAAAAGGTTGAAGTGTGCTCACTTCGGTGCAAACTACTAGTGGTAGGAGATAAGCTTCACACTGAAAGTGAAACTAAAATGAAATTATGTATTCATAAAATAAACGCAAAATGAAGAGACACCAAGAGAAGCAACCACACAACAACACAACACAAACGAAAAAAAAAGACAAAATACACAAAGTGTAGAGGAGATCTCTGGTAAAATGGAAAAACGAAAGCCCCAAGAGCAAAGGGATGCTGCTGAAATATGAGTGCCTAGGGAGTATCCATGAGAAGGGCGGAGGCTGGAGAAGGAAACGTGAACGTGGCCCCAAGATAGAGCGGAATGGCAACAACAAAGGGCAGCAATTAGTGGGCGCCCAAGAGCGAAAAATTCATCCGCATACTAAATACTTTTCCTTTTTCCTCTTCCCCCTCTTTAGCTGCATTTTATTTTTATACTTTTTTTGCTGGCCTCCTGACATCCTGAGCAGAGAGTGAGCGCCCACACTTATTTATCGTTCCTCCACCTCTTTTCCCTCCAGCCAACCTGCCAAAGAAATGCAACTGGCAAGCATTTCAATTTATCATAAACAATGCTCCCTGTGATTGGTATAGGTCGCGGCCCTGGCCCCGAAACAAAACTGAATCCAAACGAAAGAAAAGTGTTAGGCTAATGCGGTCGCTTGTTTGTCTGAAAGACTAGGCGGGTGGTAGGGGGAGGGGACGAACCTCCTGCGGTGCCAACTTGGTTTGTGGCTATCCTAATGAGAGTTGGCAATATTCGCTTAATCCTTTACAAGTTGCGTTTTGGTAAACGATTTCTCAAAACTAAAAAAAATCACAAGAAATATTTGTTCTTGGATTATAATAATATTTCATTTCACTTATTTAAATATGTTTAGAAAAATTTTATATAAAATTCTGCGTCGAAGAGGAATTTTTGTACAATTGGAATAGGTTTTTTTTTCGAAATTCTTTAATGTAAGAGTTTAAAAAGTTTTCTTAGTTTGATAATTGTTTTACAAGATTTTTGATCTAAATAACTAAATACGTTTTTGGATTATACCTTTTATTATTTCATTTCAGTCATTCAAAAATGTTTCAAAAAATTTGATATGAGATTCTGAGTCGAAGAGGAATTTTTGTAAAATTGGAGTAGTTTTTTCTTAGTTTGATGTTGAAATATGATTGGAAAAAGTTAATCTGAGAACGTTTCTGTGAACGATTTCTTCAACATTTTCAAAACTAAAACTTTGGACAAAAAAGATAATAAAATTTTATTCCACTCATTTAAATATGATTGGAATATGTCGATCTGATAACTAAGTTAAACAGAAAATAGTCTTGATTTATGTATAATTCTTTAATTTAAGAATTGAAAAAAGTTTTCTCAGTTTGCTAATCGTTTTAAAAGTCTTTTACCTGTAATAGACTATATAAAAGAAAGTTGAGAAATGATTTAATTTATGTTAAATCTTAAAATGCAAAAAAAAAATTGATTACTTAAAAGATTAGTTAAATAATTTGAAATTAGTTGAAGAAGGAAACTAAATTATAAGATATCATAAAACTGAGCAAACTCTACCTACAAGTCTTAAAAAAATTAATAGACATAATATTTAACTTAAAGCACCAAAACTTAAGTAAAGAGTTCTAAAAGAAAAATTAAACATGCATGCAAATTCATAAGTCAAAGTGAAAGTGAAAGATAGATAGAAATAACATATGAAGTGCAATCAAGCTCACACGCTAAGATATTATATTAGCCAAAACAGACAGACATCTGAAGGTCAAAAAATGTTTGATTAAGGCTTACGTTTGGCCCAAAATTTCGTTGTTCTCATTAAATTTTTAAGCACGCTATGGTAACTGACACTAGAACTCATTTTTCTTACATTCAAATAGATCCAAAAGTTGCCTTTTAAATGGGTTTTTAATAAATTCAGCTTACGTTTCTTTTTCCCGGAATCTCTCTTCACACCATAACTTTAGAAGGTTAATCAATCAAAGATAATTTATAGATGCTCAAATGAAATAATTGAATTAAATTTAAGTCGTATGTGGAGGTTTTTCCATCTAACTCATACAGAAGTTTTGTTTATGAGTGTAAAAAAAGGTGCTGGCTGTCCAGAAGGTAAGCACGCAATGTCTGATTTATTATCTGCGAATTTTGTAGAGGAAAAATAGGCCTTAGAGGCAAGGAATGCGGGTTTGTCACCAGTCAGAAGCGGCCAAACGTGTTGGAATGGTTTCTGACTGTCACTTATTCAAGAGCAACTTCTATTCTACATATGTAAATGACAATAAAAAGAAAATTGTAATATAAAAAGTTTATAATTTTAATGCCAAAAACAACTCTTAATAATGGCGTTGACAAACTATTTCCCTAATTACTTTTAAGGCGCTTCATAAGACATATTTGCAGTCGTAGAAAATTCCATTGGTGTTTTGTGAAATCCAAGCGAATGGGTAAGACGGAACACCTTAGAATTTCAATTACCCTTTTTAAGCCATTTCATTGCTCGTCCTTCTTGGCCGCCTGTTGATGCTTTTGTGTTGGAATGTAAATGAGTGAAACTTGAAAATGAAATGAAATCAGAGCCTAGGCAATATTTGTTACTTCGACTGCTGCGTGACAAGGTCACATTTGGGTTTCCAGCAGACTGACCGGGAGGAACAAAGACGATGACGTCGTCACTTGACCAACAAGGAGCAAAGTTGATGTCATAATTCCTTCAATACTCGAGGCATGCGAGCTACAAACACTCACATAGACTGAAATTGGACGACAGGACATAATTAAAACTGTTTACGCACGTTTCCGTTTCCGGTAGACATTTTTCGTTCAAGCTAAAGGTCAGTCAGGAAAATACTCGAAAAGAATTCTAGGTGAATACATATACATGTTGGTATATTGCATGCCATTAGATTTACAGCCATAAATTATGTTTCCGATTTTTTACAACTTGACACATTTATTTTGGGTGTTTTTTTATTTTTTTGCCATTTCAACCCGGTTACGGTTTTATCTTGGCCATCGTAAAGAGGTTTTCTGCTTGGCCTGGCTAGACCATAAATTTTTGTGGGTCAAAGTTTTTGGCCATGGCCTTTAATTAGATGAAATTTTCGCTTGGCACGCTAATTGAAAAAGTTTTTTCGTCTTTTGGGTTTTTAACGGTCGGCGCACAAAAGTATGCAAGACAATTTGCCAGAGCTCAATAAAACAAGCTGCTGCGGCGAAAAAAGAAAACCCAATTCACAGAGCGAGCAGCTCCTGTTCGTGTTTACTCTAGTTTAATTGAGTTTTATTACGTATACGCATTGAGGTACACACATACACAGAGTAAGAGAGCTATATGTAAACCTTGCCAGTTGCCAATTAACTTGCTCAACAAGGACAGCTGCAAGAGCTGAGCTGGAGCTGGAGCCGAAGCCGGAGCCATTGGCAGCCATAAACATAAAACTTTATCGTTTTCCCATAGAACTGCAGCAACAGCAGCAGCAGCAACAGCTCCTGGGCAAATCAATCGCAATAAATGCGTTTGCAAATGGTTCACAATGGAGAAATGAATTTCAAAATAAAAAGTGAGCAAAAATGCAAGTAGAACAGAGGAGAATTCCCAGAGCAGTTGGATTAAAGTTTCATTTCAAACTGATAGAAAATAAATTTAAACCTATTGGAAATCATATGTATCGACCAAGAGTTTTCTTTAATTCAAACATCTTCTTTTAATTATCTAAACTTTTAGCAAATCTTTTCAAAAATGCATAAACTTTTGCAGTTTATAATTGAGTTGCAACATTCTTAGTTTGTTTTAATTATGTTCTTAGTCACTTTCAACATATTTGCACTTAATTTGTTGGTTTCCTATTTTTTTAAAGTGTTTATAATTGAGTTGCAACATTCTTAGTTTGTTTTAATTATGTTCTTAGTAACTTTTAACAGATTTACACTGAATTGGTTGGTCTCCCATTTCATTTAAAGAACTTAAGCTTCTCTCATTTACAACACAAAAATCAACAGGCGGCAAAATGGGCAAAGAGAAAATGGTTAATAGTGAAAACAAAAAGGGTAATTGAAATTGTAGGGCTTTTTGTTTTACCCATTCACTTGCTTTTCACAAAGAGGTCTCTTCCGTTTCAAAGCGAGACTGGTAAATAAATTGCTTTTAATATCTTCCATACCGAAAAATGTTACGAAAATATAATATTTAGAGACTAATGTACTTCACAATATATCACAAAAAAAGTTATAATTTTATTAAAGATTCAATTAAGCTTCATTGCAGAGTTTAAGATTCAGACTGATTTTGCATTTTAGAAATTCGTTTTCCAGGCAGCAAATAGCGATAAGGCAAATTTTATTGAGTTTAAAGCTTGAGATTATTGAGGGTTCAATTTTTACTATAGTTATCAGCTTACTTAGGTTTGCTTATTTTCTCAGTATTCCCTCGAATTCTGCTGACATACGAATTAGTCGGTTAAGTTTTGATAATCTTTGGATCTTTGGAAATATATGTAGTGCTATTTTTCTTAGGGTATTCCCACATACGCTACTTCCATAGCAAATTTAAACTTTATTATAGTTTTTTCGACTCCAGAAGAGCCTAATGTGGAAGAAAAAAATGTTAGATTATAATAATTAGCTAATGTAATTTTATAGATGCATAAAATCGAATTAAATATTTTAAACTAGATGATATATTAAAGTTAGTATCATCTTCTACCAACCTCGAATAATAAAAAATAATAGCTTATTTCATCACTTTCACGCGCTTAAATAGTCTATAACTATTTATTTATCTTTCCACCAGATCATTAATTAACATCATTTCGAATGGAATTGCTTCCTGTTATTTAAATAGAAACGATTTGATCAATTGTAATAGTGATAAGCGAACTAATGTATAGATTATCAGAGCAACACTTTTTACTTCCGTTTTCAATGCAATTTTCCGCGCAGCTAAGGGCAAAGGAAATGAGGGTTGAGCCAATCAGAGATAAGTAATTGAACCCAAAAGCTCAATGCACAAAACGTATATTGATTCGCTCCGGATAGATAACAAAAAGTTTCTACAATAGTTTACTTGGTTATATTATTAATTTCCTTAAATTGGATAGCAGGAAGCGAACTCTGGCCAAAAAGTTCTTTGAATTTGATGTATAAATAGTTAAAAAATCAATAAGGATAACTTGAGGAATGTTTTGTATTACAATATACCCAATTAAGTTGATAAGTTTTGCAAAAGCTTGAACAATTTCTCCCTTAAAGGGATTTCCGACTTAACTTAAAGGCAAAAGCTTGCAAAATCAATTTGCCGAGCTAAAGTAGGTAATTTTTTGTTCCATTGCTGGGAATCCTATTGCACTTGAGTGCAGGCAACAACAATGGCATCAAATTGAAGTATCTTCAGGTAGGTCGAGTGAAAGAGAAAATACGTTGAAAGGCAAGAATTTTTCTTTCTTTCCTTCTTACCTTACAGGTCAACGAGCCGTCTAAAGAACCAAAAGGAAGCAATCACAAGTTCCAGCTATGCCTCAACGAAAATAACAAACTGCATCAAGTATCATCATCATCACCATCCACAGCAACAGCATCGGATTTCTTGTGGCATTTGTGTGTTGTAAGCTATATTTTGCACCACATTGCGTATACGTCATTTTTGTGCTGTACGTGACTCAGTAGAAGCAAGACATATTTATGGTAAATATGTATGTATAAATCATAGAACTGATTAACATACGAAATCTGCGAGCAGATTTAAAATGCAAAACAACACCAAGAAAATGAATATGAGAGAATAAAAGGAAAACCCCGAAAACGGAAACGGAAAAAGTGGGGAAAACAACAATAACAAAATATATATATATATATGTATAAAAAATTGTCAAAGACAAAAGCGAGCGTGCCACAATGCAAACTTTGTTGAGCGATTTTAATGCTTGAATAATAAAATGGTTTATTCTGAGCTCGGGCTTTCAAGTGGATTTGTGGGACTAAGTAAACTGTGAAACACACTGCAAGTTTTTCAAAAAAAAATAATAATAAATCTTAAATATACTTTGCATAAATATATCTCTTGCCAAAATACTTAATTTTAGCATTTTGCATAAACTCTTCATAGGAAGAAGTCTGAAAGTATAGTCCATTAAAGGCACTTCGAGCGTTACCAGTAATTAATAATAATTAAACAAAGAATCGATCAATTATTAAATAAAATACTTTATATTTTGACTCAACAAACATTTATTTGTTTTGGCTTATAAATTTGGAAGCTTCTCTTGCATCCTTTATAAGGTATATATTGAGTTTTTGTGAGCTGAACTAAGCTTCTAAGTCATTGATCTCACAAATATGAATACAAAATTGTATAACTCAGAAAGAGATCTAGTGAATTTTAAAAACCTTCAAAGATAATCACTATTAGAAATTTCCAAATCAGTCTAAATCTTATGAAGTAGTAAAGAAGTTTGTCTGTTGAAAGAAAAACCAAAAAGAAACCACAATTTAATATTTTAGCCAAAACCTTCTTACTAACAAGGCTTTTTTCTTTTTAACAAGTGTTTTACATATTTAAATATTGTGCTACTTATGATAAGAAACTCTGAAAATGGGAATCAGGTGATCTAGCAACACTCAACTAACTTCAATGGGGTTTAAAGGCAACTTCCTCCCCATGAAAAACTACTAGGGATCTCTTCCGCATATAATTATTATACGAGGGCTGCTTTTTATATTTTGTGGTTTGCAATACTAATGTTGTCAATACGTAAAATATGGCAACGCCATAATAAACTGTCATTTATTAGCACATATGTACGTACATTGCTTTTTTGTTTTGTTTACAATAAGTAAAAAAAAATCAACTTGGCAAAACAAATAAAAATTTCTCGAAAGGGTTTTCATTGGATTATTTTTCACAACTTTCGACGTGGATTATCCCAACAAGAATTTGGCGATGAACTTAGTTCATTGTATGGCGAGAAAGCATCATCAAAAACGACAGTTTATCTCTTGTTTGCAGCACTTAATCATGGTCGTAAATCATTTGCTGACGAATTTCGTGTGCGTCGACCAAAATCGTATAACATTAAGACAAAGTGTAGCTGTTAGTTTATTTATAATGACAAACTCAAAATAATAATAAAAGGAATTCCTAAAAGTATGCAATGCAAAAAATTAAATAATAAGTATTATTTCTGTTTGGTTATTTCTAAGTTTAGAATTACATAGTGCAAGACCAAATAATGATAAGTGTGCATTAATTATATTGTTTTTATGAACATGAACTATTAGCAATATTTTATAAGTATGATTTTTGTCTCGGAGTTAGTATTGTAAGTCTTTGTTCCCCTTAGAATATATTAAGTATTTCCAAAAAGATATTCAATAAAAAGTAAAAAGGCTGCCTAATTAAAATTGATTCAAATTTTCGTTTTTAAATAGATATTTAACGTAGCTCAAGACCTAATAACTATAGCTAGTTTTAAGTTTGGTTGTAATTTGTAATTCAAATAAATAAATAATAAATATTTAACGCTGACTATATAAAATCATTTAACTTATGCACTTAACTTATTCACCAAATTTAGGTATATTGGGGGTCGTTCTATAACTAAACTTCGTTCCTTCATTCACTCACTCAAACACGCCGATGCAGCAATTAACTTCAACGTGATGCAACTTCCTCAAAAGCTTTGAGTAGACACAACAGGAAGTGAAAAATTTACCTAAACTCTCGTTCACTCATTGTCTAAGTTTGTTTTGTGCAACTTTTGAATACTAAATACGGGCACTTATTCTCACTCTCAGCCTCTAGCTTTTGTTTGTTTAACTTTCATTAAAATCAGTGAATTATCTCACTTAGAAAGAAGCATTCGTTCGAGCTGGATCAACTTTTAATCTTAATCAGCAAATATCCAAAAGATATAACCAAGTTGCATCCTTATTATAAAATCGTCTATGAATATTTATCAAAGGGCTAAAGTTAGTTAGTTGCTTCACCTTGATTTGCTGCTTTTTCCATCCTGTTGAGGGAATTAACCATGTTGCTTGGTGTCATTTGCATTGAAGAAAATGCGTAAACTGCTGCGTTGACTTTTATTTTGCCTCCGTCTGTTGCCAATTACATATAGAACGCATTGAAATCGAAATATGTAAAACGCATGAATTGGCCAAGGACCTCCAAGCAATTGATAGTTTTCAGAATGCCAAAATGTCTGCAGAAGGGCCAAATATAATAGCGACAACTTTGTGGGTTGTTCTTGTAGCTTGTCTGACGACATGTTGGCCCATTAAGTCAAGCACACACCAAATGTTTGACTATGGCCAAGACACTTGCGTGGCTTTAATGCCAACCCGGGACACAGTTCTTGTTGTTGTTATTGTTGTTCATTCTAACGCACACACAGACAGAATCAAATATGGTTATAGATATAGCTACAGATCCAAGCGACCTACATGCGTTTGTTATGGTGCTGTGCGGGGGGGGCGACTTTTTTTCTCCCTCTCTCTTTCTCTTTCTCTATTTTGCTACTGTCGTCGCCAGTTCAAATACATAGTTTCAGTCTCTCTCTCTTGTCTTTTGTCTATGGGTGCGTTCTGTCGCCAGCCTGACGCCACCAGCAACAGCATCCGCAACCCACCACATCCGACATGAACCAGCCTCACTCCGCCTCCGCCTCTCTGGTTTCCTTTTATTTTTGTGGACAGCTTGGCGCCAACATAAAAAATGTAGAAAAAATGTTAAACAAAAATCCATTGATTTGGGGAAAAAGTCTGCTTTTGCTCATTTTACTATCACTTTTACTTATATCCAGAGCACTTGTCTGCTATTTCTTCTATTGTGCATAATTATTTGGCTTATATTTGGGTTTTGTTCAAGGAAATTCAGTTTGTTTTTTTTTGGGGCGATAAATTGAAAAGTTTTATCCTTGAACGGCGTGGCGCTTGAAAGTATGCAACATAAAACCAGCAGCCATGAATTTGTTTATTTTGCTGTCCATGTGTGTGTGTGTGGAGAGTGTGTGCATATGTGTGGGTAATGAAAATCGGATGGTTAGACACAAATAGCAGTCAACTGCAATTAAAAATATTTTAGCACAATCATAATTTCTATGGAAAACATTCATTTAGTCTGACACATATTTTGCCTCTACTATGAAATTTCAATTTAAAATGTAATAAAGTGATAAAATTTATATTTTGAAAGTCCATTTAGGTGCTAAATTTATTTAAGTCGTTAAAAACCAAACAAGACTCAATTTTAATTATATTTTAAATCAACATTTTGCACATTTTCTCTATTATTTGTTTGTTCATAACTCATCAGATAAATACTTCAACTAAATTTGTTATTTAGCTGTCTAAATTAATGCGAATTTCACGCTACGTTTTAGGGTTAAGTTTTTCTGTACTTCTTATCTCTATCTACATATAAACAAATCTATATCATATGGTATTAGTCGTTTTGATAAATCCAAAAAGTAGTTTTACTAAAGTTTTTGCTAAACTTATTAATTTATTTGATTCAGTGAAAGGTTTTTTGGAAACTTCAACATAATTTCTTTAGACTAAACAAATATTTGACAATTAAAGTGACCTATTTTGTTTGAGAATTATATTAAATTTATTTATTAGAGGCAATCAAAAGAAGTCAACCTGCTCACTTTTTATTGTGTCGATTAAATGACCTCGAGGGCTGCCTTAATAAATTTTTAAACCAATATTTTTTATGATTTTTGTAACCAATATTCAATTTCAAATATATAACTTGATCTGGATCATTATTGGACTCCCCATAAATTTCTCATCACAATTTCCATTTAAAGCACATTTCTTTTCTTCGCCACTTGAAATGTAAAAATGGTTTCTCAATTTTTAGCATTTCCATTTTGACTTTTCAATTTAATCATCATTAGACTTTACCTTTTTATTCTCACACTTTTTCTGGCACTTTTCCGTTTGCAATCATTACCAATTTAAAGGAAAATTTGTGCTTGCTTAAGCAATTTTCTGAAATTGAAGCCGGAGAACGAAAAAAAGGGCATGGCAATTCAGGAAACAATAACAGTTCACTTAGTTGGCTAGGATGATAGGAATGCAAAAGGAAAACTGTACCCCGCCCCGCCCACAAATTTCACTTTCCGTGCCAGTGGAAAGCATTAAAACTAAAGTGTTTTTTTTGCTTGCTTTCGTTGAGCAAAGAGAATCCAAGGATTAAAAATGGAAAATGGCAGCTGAGGAACAAGATTGAGGGTTTTTTTTTTTTTCTTTTGTTGGTTTCCTGTGTTAAATATTTAGCTTATATTTTCATAGAAATTAAATAGAAATACAAAAAGAAAACTAAATGCGAAACAGTTGCAAGGCATTAAATGAAATTCTATTAAATAAGAGTTATCGTACATATAGATTATATAGATTCGTATGTAATAGGTATGGCATTAGACAAGAACTTAGTGCAAAAATATATATTTTACGATTTAGGTTTCCAGTTTCTTTTATGTTTTAAGGTACTTTGGGATGGATATGAATGATTCTTTTGCTTTAATGGTTCATTACATTCACTACGATTAGACTTAAGATAGTTGCCACCAGACTATAGCCCACTTGGCGGGCTCCCATCATGGATGGAGCACCGTTGCATCCCTCGTCACTGCATGTGCAGATGACCTGTTTGTAGCCCTCATTGTCGGCCGTGAAGCAAGAGTTCTGTGACTTCTCCTCGATCCATCCGCAACTACGTTCGATGCGGTGCTCCGCGTTCACTTCGAATTTGATGACTGTCTTGCGACAGAACGCCTGTTGCTCGCCCTTGGCGGCACAATCTGTCAGATATTGATTGTCCCGCTGGGCACGTGGCGTATTCACAACCAAACTGGCACAATCCTCATTCTCATGTGAGTTGCATTGATGACAGCGCAGAGCCGAAACTGCAATAAAAAAAAGGAAAGATTTCGATGATAATTAAAGTTCGTTTGTGTTGAAAGTTCTATTATACTAATTTGCATTTCGTTTGACTTGCTTAGTTTGCCCTTTTCAAAAGTCCAGACATTCTGACAGTAAAATTATTTTTATTAGCCTCTTGACTGACTGGCTGACTGACTGACTGCCCCACTGACTGACTGAATGACTGCAACAGAAGTAACTTGAATAATTGCATGTCAACCACATCAGACAAAAAAAAAAAAAACGTGCACAAAAAGCACTAAAAGTAGAGGCTAAAAAACACCTGAAGACCTAAACACGCAAGTGGTTTCTATTTCAGCAAAAAATCCCAATTTTAATACTCTACTTAAATGGAGAAATATATAACACGAAATTCCTGTTTAAGTAATAAAACTTAAAAAAACATATGGCAAGCGGAATTTTTCATTTGAATGGCCAGAAAAGTAACACAAATTGTGAAAAAGAAATTTGTTTTATATATAAAATGGAGTTTTCAAACATAAAAGTACGAGGATAAGCAAAATGTATGAGTAGAGAACAGAAAAGAGGTTAATAAATAGATTAAACATATTTCAAATTTTAAAAGCTCATTAAAAAATTGCCAAAATAATGAGAAATCATAGTAGTAAAAATTAATATGCCCTTATAAACATTTTGGATAAACAATGATTGCTTAATATATAATCTTTTATAAAGAAATCTTTTATTAAAGTTTGGATTTCTATAATTTTAGATTTTTCAAAGATTTCCCAATAGTTGATTACAAAATTTCAAAATTATAGGAAATTATAGTATTAAAAATTAATATGACCTTATAAACATTTTGGATAAACAATGATTTCTTAATATATATTCTTCTATTAAGAAATCTTTTATTAAAGTTTGGATTTTTATAATTTTTAATTTTCTTTCTTTTAAAGATATGCCATATTAACTTTTTCTCAGCTTTTTTTCACCACTATCAAACTGCTTAACTAAAGGACTTGTCATGGCAGTGTAGCAAATGTGGAGCAGGTAAAGAAATTAAACTAGACAAAAGTTGAAGCGGCCTCCAATCGAGTCTGGCAGTCTGTAAATTCTAATATGCCTGGTCCTGTCAGGCGAATAAATGTCGAGCGTTTTATGGGGCGTATAAGTAATTTTTTCGTATAGGATTTCGCTTTCATTTAGCTTTCGTTACTTTTACTGCTACTAGTTTTTATTTTGGGCTTATAAGGTGAGGCTAATTAAAGCAAACAAAGCATTGGAAGAAGTAATAAAAACCACCTGCCATAAAAATCTAGTTGCAGGTTTCGAGAGCTTTACATTTGAATTTGTAATTTGCTTGGATAATTTGCATTTGGTTGCATATGCATAAGAAGAGAGAGAGAGAGAAAGAGAGAGGAGCTTGAACTTGTTTGTAACATTTCCTCCCCCTCTGCGCGCTCCAAACTAAGGTCTGCTGATTCAACTGTTGCCTTTTGTTGCAACTTTTGCACTTGACAATTGTTCGCTAATGAACCGCGCCCCATGAATGGCCATGGCAATGGAGTTTAGTTGGATCGAGTTAAGTTGAGTGAAATTCATATTTGTCTGTGAAATGCATACAAAGAAATGTATCTATTTGTTGATCATATTACACTTTAATATATAGACTAATTTAAATACCATTTAGTTGCTTAAGTAACGTCTGAGTGCATGCTGAGATGTGTGAGAAACTAAATAATTCGTTCGTGTGTGATAATTGATACGATTTTAAATCAATTTGCATGGCTAAGTGATAGGTAAGCATTAATTATTAACAAATTTTTCTTAGTAATTCGATGGCTACAATTTTCAAAAGCCACGCATCAATAATAAGTTAGCTCTTAAATAAATAAATAAAATTTTCAAAATTTCAACAAGCTACTCTATAATTTCACTATTAATAAGTTAGCTCTTAAATAAATAAATAACATTTTCAAAAGATTAAACCGTTTTTAGCTTCCTTTTTATATCTTTTAATTTATCTACTAAGCTTTAATTTTGGTAAATAAAATTTAAATTGGTTATTATTGAAAATGTTCACTTTTAAATGGGTTTTTAAGTTCTATTCAATCCTAAAATTGAGAAATTGCTCTAAAAAATATTGCATGGGAGATATTTTTCTAGTCTTTGTGCAATTTTGATAATAAATTTTCCTTCTTAATGTTCTTTAACCATTTTAAACGCCATTGAGGTTTTGAGATTCAGTCAAACTTTAGCAATAATATATATAGGAAAAGGTGATTTATATAATATCTTGATCCCAAAATATTCTACTAATTTCTACCAATATTATAGAAATTTTCCAATCAGTCTTTTATCTTTGCATTCAGTTAATTTACCTGCCTTTTAACCATGACCGACAGACCAAATGAACATAATTTATGTTGGCTACCTGATTAATTAATTGCTCATTAGCCAAGACTCGTTCATCAAATGGAATACCTATTTGTTAGTATGCCCCTCCCACTGCCCCGCTCCCACTACCCCCCCATTATAGACATCCAAAATAATTCAATTAAATTTGAATGGAAAACAAAGGGGAAACAAGAGCAAATTTCATTTGCTTTGTCAAATGGCGTCAATTTACATTTTATTGCATGACAGATTCTGAGACTCGACAACAACACGACAAGTGAAAAGTGGAAAGAGGAAAACTGAGAAGTGAAAAGTGTTGGCTTGGCTTGACTTAAATTGGCATTGGCATTGGGTTTTCCACATCAGCGCTTTTGGGGTATCAAATTGAAATTGAAACAAACAAATAGCACATCAAATTCAATGTAGAAATACATTCTTTCATGCATTTTAATTTGATTAAACGGGCAAAAAAAAAACAAATTGAGAGAGTGAGAGGGAAAGATGCAGAGAAATCTGTTTCATGATTATCTTGAATCAAGGAAATATATATCAATTTTCATATATTTACCTGATAAGAGATTGGCAATCAAGGCGATTAACACAGCGTAGGCGAGTGATGTGGACATTTTGTTACTATAATTTATTACTTTTGTGGTTTAGTCGTCTAGTATTTCAGTTTGTATTAGATTATAGTATAATACACTTATCTAATGATCAACCTGCAAAGAAAAGAGAGAGAGACAGAGAGAAAATTATTTAGATATATTCAATAGGTGTTTGTTTAACATTAGCATTTGTTTAAGAATAATCTAGATTTTTCTTTGCTTTATTAATCGAGTGTCTTCATTTTTCAACATTACTATACATTAGTTTGTTTTTCTATCATTTAAAATATTTAAAAATTTTTCAAAGTTAGGGAAATTTTGGAAATTTATATCTAGAATTTAAGGATTTAGTCTTTTTGATTATATTCCCTATCATAACTACATACATTTATTTCATCAAAAATATTTATAAGACTCAGCCTCTTAATTATTTATACCCTTTTAATATTTTTTTATTTTTTTAGAGGGTATACAAATAAAAAGAATAAAAAATCAGCACGTAAGTTAGGTCAGGGCAATGACTTTGTGTGAATATATTATAAATTTTTTAAACGATGTTCAGCTAATCTACTATTTTGCGTCTGACTATAATACCGAAATGTGAATCATTGCGTTTCGAATGTTTTACTATTTATTTGTAGCAATTTTTTATAAGTTCTTCAACTATTAAATGTATTTTTCTTGCACAAATAAAATAATCCATTCACTAAACACATTTAAAAATGTAAACATTTAAATTAAAAAGTTTAGAAAACATAAAGTCTAAAACCTATAAGTTTCGAGCAATTGTTAAATATTTCGATGAGATAGCAAAACTATATAAACATTATATTGATTAATTTGACGTATGAATCCAATAGTTTCGAGTTTCTTGAAGACTGGATGGATTATGTAAGCAAAAATTGAATATTCTATATATTATATTTCATTTTTGCTTATATAGTACATCCAGCTTCAAGACTTAACCGAATTTGTTTCTTGTTGTTGCATTTTTTATTTAACATTTTTAGCGTATATTAAATATTTTTGCTATCCCTTTTGTTATTCCATAATGTTCATTGGAATTATTTAATTATCTATATTTGACACATTTTCACATGTTCTGTTAATTTTGTTCACAGCACAAATTGCAAAAAAATCTCGCATATATAATATAATTATTGTTAATATTATTAATTCACACACAAATTAAAAGAACGACCGAGGGAGCGACCGGAGCGAGCGAGGAGCGAAAGGGCGATGGGGAGAGCGAGACTACAGAGAACAGACAACTTGACGCTTACAATGTCGAGATGAATCTGAAAACTTGTATTCAATTTTTCAAAAAAAGTTGATTTTGAAAAAAAAAAAAACAAAACACAAAGAGAGAGCAATAGAGAGAGAGTGAAAGAGTAAGAGAGACTTAAGTTAAGTGTATGTGAGAAACAGAGAGAGAGAGAGCCCTAAAGAAAAACTTCAGTCGGACGATCGCATAGCTGAGGGTCGTGACAAGAGAAGACAAAGGGTGGTAAGGGGTGGTGCTGGTGGTGGTCGTCGTGGTATTGTTGGTGGTTGAGTTGCATTGATAAGCAATAGCTGAGACTTCATTCTGCATAGTTCTGGTTGATTCTAAATTACAAAAAAATACCGGCTAGATGCCGGTTCAAACCGGCTAAGAACCCAAATTCGTAATGCCTCATTAGCTGATCTACCTGCTGCTGCCGCTGCTGTTGCTGCTACCACAATCAATTAGCAGGTAAATACCTATGAAGTCAATTGGCCTGTAAACAAGAAACAAAAAGTCGTATCTTCTATTTTTTGTTTTGCATATTCATGTTGATTTGGCGCTTAAATTTCCTGGATGAGTAGCATCATCTGATGGCCGTCTAATCAATTAAATTCCGTTCAATTCCATATTCCTTATCAATATGATTTCAATTTGCTTTAGTTGAAACTGGTTTACACCTCCAAAAACTCAGATACTTCGGTTTTGTCTAGTAGAAGTGTCTCTCTCTCTCTCTGATGTGTTTTCCCTGTGTTTTAGAGGAAGTTTTTGCTTATCACAACCCACGAGCCGGCAGGCAGGCTTAGTTCAAGGCACATTTCATTGTTTTGCCTTGCTGTTTGACTCATCAGAATTTGAGTGACTTTGCTCTCGTGTTCTGCCAACTATGCAACTAATTAAAGAATGTTTCACATTACTTTGCATACGACCAGAAAACACACAAAAATTCAACCAAACTAAATTTCCATTGTTTTTTCCCCCCCGCATCTGTCAGCTGTTGACAGTTTAAGCCAGTTTCAAGCGGTTTGTATGTTCAGATTCGAGCGGACAAAACTTTTTGACTTTCAGATTTGACCAAACCAATACAAAACTAGGGGAAAATTTAATGGAAACTTTTCAGATTTTCATTGGAAAATTCTTAGCATGAAAGACATTTATTTATTTGACTTTCTGAACTATGGAAAACTATTTGAGTGTTAGTCTAAAATTGTTAAATTAAATGAAAGAGAAGATTAAATTTCCTTTCATTTCAAAATATATTTTTTCAACTTGAATTAAATTTAATGAAATACAAGACTGACTAACATCAAATAATTCAGTATATATACATATAAGTAAATTTTTTTCCACTTAAAGTGAATATAAAGTTCACATTTCGGTTGAACTTTCCCAAAAAATTTCAGGTTTCAGTTAAATTAGAGAATTTAAGTAGCAACGATCCCTAAGAACAATAACAAATCAATAATTAAGTTGTTTTAATACCTATCGAATAATATATATCCAATGTCCGACTATGAATTGTTAAAAATATTGTCGTTTTTCGAAAATTGAATCTTCTCCATTCTCCATTCAAAAGAATGGCTTTCCAGTTTGTTTCTTCTTTAAATAATAGTACCAAAATTATTTGATTTTTAATAGTTTTTCATAGTTAAGTCGAAAAAAAATAATGGTAAATATAAAAAAAAAATTTAAAAACAATATCCCTAATTTAATTTTAAGTTCACTCTTGCTTTAATCGAAAAATTCAAAATTTCTGAAACAAATATTAAAGTTTTTTGTTACTTACAATTTTCTAAAATAATTCACTTAATATAATTTTCGGAGGAATACTGAAAGACAACCAAACAGTTGCAATTGACTTTGGTTAATAAAGGTTTCAACGAAAATTTTGTCTCATCTTGAAGAAGTGAATGGGAATTGTGGGTGGGGAGGCGGTTTGAAGCGGCACCGGCGAGAGGAAGCAGCTGATATTTGTGATTTCCGAAGTGAGTTTCTTATATGGCTTACATTTCAATTAGAGGTCAAAAATACATTACCTTAGCGTGTGTCGTTGCTGATGAAAACGAATAAAAACACATTCTTGTTTGTTCAAACCGGTTTGGTTTGATTTCATTTGCTTAAAAGCCTAAGCCTGGGCCTGAGTCTGAATCGGATCTGTCTGGTCCCGTGACGCAACTCTCTTTAAGATTAATTGCTAAATCTGTGCCACCGGCGCATTAACAACAAACACATAATATTTAAGATGGAACACATTAATGTGAGTCGTAACGAATGGTTATATACGCTTCAGATCTCCTAACTCAAGGGATTATGGTTATGAAAATGTACTATATAAAGTCGTAAGTTCTGCAAAAACAAGGTGGCTATGATATAGCTTTATCATAGTTCATCACGTTAATCAGTCTAAAACAAAGTAGTTTGTTTTATAATATTTCAGAAAGTTCAAATGAAACACACTACTTTACATGAGTCATGCTGATAAAGTCCTCTTTATAACTACGAGTGTGTAGACCCTAATTCGTAAGTGTATTTTTACAATTCAAAAAAAGGAAAAGGTAAATGAAATGGCCAGAATATCAGGAAATTTTATAAGCAACAAACCCCATTATCTGAAAAGCTTTAAAAGGTTATTTCAACCGGTTTTCATTTTTACCGTTTGGGTTCGTTGAAAGCTTTACCACAGATGGCGCCTCTTAGTGCCTTTAGCAACAAGCAATCGACAGTCGACCTAAGATAGGGCGGTAAATTTTGAATTACTAGAAAAGAAAACTTGAAATTACATTTTGAATTCAAAAAAGATAGTTTCTACTTTTTAAGGTGGAGATATCTTCGTGAACGAAGTTATCCACCAACCTAAGATCGCAACTTATGCCTACTGCCCTTTACAAGATTAAATAAATAACAAGATTATATTAAAACATAAGTAAACGAGTTTGCTATTCGACATTTTTTTAAATTTACAAAACTTTAGATGAGTTTGAGATTATGTCAAAAGCATGACGGATTCTTCTTATATGAATTATTGATATATGTATAAGTAGATTAATCTATCGTATAATTTACCTGATTACAAGTAGACGAAAATGTTAAGTAACCAAGGAATGTAAATAGTTCTTTCCGTCTTTAAAAAAATTCATTTTTGTCAAGAATAGGTTAAGTTGAAAATGCGGTTAAGCACAAAGCAAAAATGGTTTGAAAAATTGGCAAGAAGAAAGCTACAAATTTTAAAGAATTGTATATAAATCCTTGGGCCATGAATTCACTTTGTCTTATGCCAATATTCTTTCGTAGTAGATCACATAGATCCTTCAGTTTGTGGAAGGGAAATATTAAAATCTATTATAGTTTTGAGAAAACTTTTTTAAAGACATAATAATGGGAAGAGGCGAAAGCCTTGAGACACTCCAATGGTTTATTGAGCTCATCTTACATATGTAGTGTAAGCAATTCAGAAAATATTCAACTACGCTCCATTTTGTTTCATTAATAATAATACTTACATACTAAACTTACATATTTTTTTTGTTTGTTTGTCTCATTGTTACTTCACATTCTCAAAATCTATCTAATCGAATGCAGACTATAAAGAGACAAATTAACAATTAAGTTAAAGAACATAAGTAGATTATTTCTGTTTTCTTCTATTTGCTACTCGGATGGCCAGGCCAGTTGTTAACGACTTGCTAAATGTCAATCCTTGGATATCGCCCCATTCCACAAAAAGCCGCATCAAACACAAAAGGCGATGACAAATTTACTGCAATGTAATGCATTTTGCATGATGTGTGTTTGCTTTTGCCTGGCGAGCAAAGGCGTTGAAGGTGGCTTTTGATTGACATCAGCCATTTTTACCCACACCCACTCCATACCAGACCATAGTGAGGGAGTTAGTGTCAACTGCAGATGTGGATGTGGATGTGGCACGGCACGGCAACGCCAACGAAAATGGTATTAATGGGGCTCTTAACGGCTTACGCATAATTAAGGGCAGAGGTTTGGGTCTGGGTCTGGAGCTTGGGCTTGGCCTGGCCTGGTCAATGTTGTCTTAAGCGGCCCCTAATTAGAGACACGGCTTGGTGTTTGTTGTTGTTGCTGTAGTTGGTTGTTTGATGAAGTGCATGATTGGTTTAAGTGTTCGAGGCACTAGCCAAAGCCGATGCAATGTGTATGACATAAATTGATATTTTGCTTTAGTTTAAAGAAATCACAGCTCATTTGTACTCTGCAGTAAATTTCTAGTGTATGATAACCGACAAATAATACGCTTACTTTAATGAAAATTCTAGATATTAACTCTTTTTATGATCAGGAACTTTCCTAGGCTTTAACTTAGGCAAGTTCAAAGGGTTTTATTTGCAAATAAATGTCGCCAAAAACTTGAAAACTTGGAACGATACCTTTGGAAATGATTTTTATCAATTCCAGTCATTATTCTATCTGATAAAGACGAATCCAGAAACTTCCCCAGACGGTTTCGAGAAAAAACCGCAGGATATTTTTCGTATGATTATCATTTCCAATTTTTTAAACGCAAAACAATTTTCGGCAATTCGCTAAACTGTGCGAGCATTGTATAAATATCAATAAATAAAATTGATGCAATAAAACTTATTTCTATCACAAGTACAACATTAAATTTTTCAGTTTCCTGCTCCCAAAAATGTTCTTCTGGATCCGCCCATGTACTATCTGTAAAAATTTGCAAAATTTGGTCGAATTTATAATGCCAAGTATTAGATACATGTTTTAGAAGCATATATATAGAGAGAAATCTTGCAAAGCCGCCATAAAAATTACTCAGTTAATGCATATTCAGAACACAACATTTTCCCCTGACTTTGAACTTTTCATTAGTAATATAGAAAATATTTATAATTTACTTTAAATTCTTAAGTGTTATTAATTAAATTCATATGCTGGAAAGTAAATTAATCAACAAAAAATCAGTTCTTATGCTTTGAAACCCATAATATCGATAAATTTTTTGATTTGGTTTTTTCAACAAAGCTTTATTTCTCAAAATATAACTTGGCGGGATTGCTAGGACATATCGAACACCTTTAACAGGGTCTCCAGGATCCATGTATCGTACAATCCAAGAGCAGAAACAAAGTCTTCATTTTGGTCAGAGATTTTTTGTTGTCTATATCCTGTTTGGAAATGGCAAAATAATAAAGTGTTCCTTACTTTGTTAAATAAAAATTATCTCCCGTTTTAGGCCCAATTAAAGAACACGGCCAATTGAGAATAGCTAATAAGATATCGCTTTTGGGGATTTTATTCCATTCTAGTTAAGTAGACTACACTGGCTATACATACACTTAAATAAACTTTATGAGGAAACAAAAATTATTTTCCTAGATGTCTTGGTTTACCAGCAATGAACTGTAGAAGATGTCCTATTCAAGTGGCGAGCAGTGTAAATACTAAAATACGCTATCACCAATTGTCTATATAGAAAAGTCCTTGCTGGTGCTGGTTCATTCTATCTAAGCTAGTTAAGTTTGATCTTGTATTTGGTATTGTTTATTTATTTATTAAAATTAATTACAATAACTTATTTTATAGCTTAACATTACGATGAAATTTGCAGAAACTTGGGTTAAAACTCAGCAGAAGTTGTAGTTCTACAATTTTGGTATTGTTTAATTAGATACGACCACATCATCATCCCTAAATATTAGACATATTAGAAATAAACAATAAAATATTGTTTCATTTTCTTTATATTTGTTTCCTTTATTTAAGCAAAGCACTTTCTGCTACTTGTAAATGTTCTTGTTTATTGCTTACAATAGAAACCAAAACCGAAGTTATGGGATCAACATTTTTTCAAGTGACTTATTGCCATCGGCAGCAGAAAAAGAAACGCAAAGAACAATCAGACCAGTTGCAAGAGCAGGACCAATGGTCATCCTATGCCAGAGGTAAACAAACGGCGTCTGGCTGTCACTTAATCGAAGCCATTAGCGTTATTAGTCGTTCCACTCAACCACCCACTCAACCACCCAACCACCCCTACTCCCAGGCCTGGCTGGCGGCCAGGTAGAGGGCAAAAAGTGTCTGCACGTTGTGTATATAATCCGTTTGATTGTCCAGAGGGCCCTCAATGCCGAATTGTTCGCTGAGCAGGCGTATATAGTCGGCCAATGAGATTTGTTGTTGCAGACACGAGCGGTAGGCCTGCTCGAGGGCATCCTTGGTGTCGGTGTCGCCAAAGGAGCGTGGCCAATCTTCCACGAGGGCATCGATATCCTTACGCGGTTGAGCGTCGTACAGCGATTGTGTCATATGAACCTGTTCCACCTCATTGATCCACTTGTCAATGTCCTTAGCCGATCTGGCCGTGGGCACGAGTGAGGCCGATGAGGCATGTCGTGGATTGGGTCCACGATTGCCACTCAAAACGGATCTCAATTTCATGTTCAGCAAACTTGGTTCACTCTGGGCCCCCGAGGGTTCATCCAAAAGCCACAGACCAAGTCGCTGCAGATGCTCATCAAGTTCACGTTGGCGCTACAAAAACCAGAATTATTATAAATGGAAGATTTCAGTTTTGGATGTCTCCAACCTGTTGACTCTGCGGCTGAATCAGAGCCGGAGCTTGAACCTTCAGCAAAGCATCCACATCTCCCACAGCGGGCACAAATTCGGGGATGAATGGCTGCAAATGATATGGCGTCTCAATGGATTGGGTCGTATATTTCAGTATATAGGGAAACAGTTCCTTCAGATCCCCCGGCAGAGACAATTGCTCCCATTTGTCAGGCGTCAAATTGAATGTCTGATTCTCTTGGGCTTGCATTTGTCCAGCACTTCGTCTCTGGTGTGTGGGCAAGGGCAGTTTGTGATGCGGATACTTGGAGCCCCCCATCAAGGCTTCATCGCTCCCAGAGCTAAGCT